>PYHX02000494.1:10371920-10420618 GCA_004302925.2 Cochliomyia hominivorax
TATAAGGATTATATGAAAAAATTTCATCAAAATCGATCCAGTAGTTTAGGGTGTCTATAAGTTCCAAACAAAACAAACACAAATTCATTTTTATACCCTCCAGCACCACAATAAGTAGTGAAGTGAGTGTATTAACTTTGTTGTTTCGTGTGTAACACTTAAAAGGAATCATTTAAGACTCAATAATATATTTATATTCTTACATCAAATCAAAATCTGAGTCGATTTAGCTATGTTGATCTGTCCGTCAATCTGTATATCCACATTTGGTACATTTCCATTACAAAATTTATTATCGCTTCCATTCCAAAGTTTTTTCATAATTCTATTTTATAGTCATTGTATAAATCCAGACTAATTCCGGTCTTTATATTAGTCGGTTGCTTAGTCTTTGGTTAAGTTCGTAAATATGTTGACAGTGTGTTTAAATCGATTTGGAAATAATTCTGTAACTTTTGGACCGTTAGAGATATTCGTAATGAAATTTCATGTAGTCAGAACTTGAGGTATTTTGGAGTTGATTTGTTTTATCTCAAATCTCTATATGATAAGGGCGTAGTCAGTGATCCTTTATAGTTGACCATCTCCGGTATTTAGATTTAAAAAATCGCAAAAAATCCATTTACGATTTGAGAAAAAGATAGTCCTTGTAAATATATATACTTATAACTTTGGAAATATTCAAGTCGAAATAAATTTTTTAACGCATATTTAACCGTGCTTATTTTTAATTCAGTTCAAAACTTACGGATTTAGTAGTTATTCTTGACTATATTCTATCATAAAATGAGTTATTTACTTGAATCTATTATCATGTTTATAGTCTTAATTAAATTTTATTTGAAATGGTCTTAAGTTTACTTTAAGCTTACTTTAAGTTTACTTTAAGTTTATGTATATTCTGGTATATAATCCCTTTTATAAACCAATCTAAAGTCAGTTGTTTTAACTAACATTTAGCCTGGAATTTTATTATTTATATAACTGAATTATTTAGTTCATTAATTATTTGATTTTACCCCTTAAAACCCCTAAATCCTTATTAGAGCGTTTCTTTCATTATTTTTCCTTTAAACTGTTTTTGATTGTTGCCACTATTAGCAATTAAGTTATTTATAGTTTTTTTTCTTAAACATATTTATGTAATTATGTTTCTAATAATTATTATTTAGTATTTCTGTATTTAACTCATTTTTATGGTTGATTAAATTAAAATGCAATTAAAAGCTAAAACAAAACCACCGTTTTCATTTTTTAATTTAATTGAAATTATTATCGCAATTTAAAAACACAGTAACAGTGTATTGTAGTTCAAGCCCCGACTATCTAATACCCTACACCACATCATCGGTTAAAAAATGGTAGTTACAAATAAACTCTTGAATGATCCTCGCATAATTTGATTTTCTGATTTATCTTAAGTGTGCAGTTCATTATAGTACACAAAAATTTATTTTAAATTTATGCATTTTATAATGAATTTTTCTAGGGGTGTGGTTATACAGGCGCTACAGGAAATTATGAAGCCGACCCTCGTATAATATTTCACATTAATTTTTGTTTATATTTATCTAATGTGAGATTTTTGCCCTTAAAAGTGATATTTGGTGGGGTGTTTTTATGGGAGCTATAGGAAATAATGGACCAACCCTCGCATATTTTTGCACATCGTTTTAGAATATAATAAGACTTACTTGTGCCAAACTTCGTTTTAATCGCTTTGTATTAAGGACTTTAAAAAATTACCTTAAAACCCCATTCCAAGGAATAACCTGAAATTTTTGACCGAACATGGTCAATTTCAAACAGGCTTCGTCCTTAGACCACAATAATATACGTGCAAAAATCAGAGTAAAGTTTTAATTGCGTCCTGTGGATTGTATCACAATGTTACATGGACGGTCAGCTGACAGACAAACGGACGTACGGGCGGATGTCGTTAAATCGACTCAGAAAGTGTTACAGAGATATAGTGATAATACCCCAAACCTAACGTAAAAAATATTTTTATATCCTTCCCGATGGTGTAGGGTATTAAAATTATTATAGTTTTTTATCGATAGTGATGAAATTTTGAACCCTTTTTTCGGAAATCCTTCCATTAACGTTTTTTTAAGTGATTTCTATCACTTTCCTCGAACAGCTTGTCCATCCCCATTTAAAATCAAGCACACCTTTCGACACACTTTGTACTCTTCAATCCCCTTTAACAAAAGACCAATAGCTTTCACAGGCTTTATCTCCCGAGCCTCTCTTGGTACAAATACCACATTATTCGTTCTTGCTACGACTCAAGGGTTTGTTTTATCAAAGTGATTAAGTGGTCACATTGTGAAGTCTTATGAATAGAAACCAGCCTTTTTTAAACATTTCTTGTAGGCAAATTTCGATTTTTATAGAGCTCGTTGACGCAACTGGATTTCGTCTGCAATACCAAGGACTTTTTGGGAAATTTGGATTCTAAACTTTTCTTCAACATTTTCTCGAGTATCAGCAATATAAAAATTTTGATCTGGAATTTGCCGAAAAATCTGCCAGAACATACATTTCGTCATCCATTATGCAGCAGAAATTTTTTAAGTAACTTGATTTTCAATTTTTTGGCCCGTAAATTTTTAGCAGTGTTCCTGCCAGTAACCTTTTTTGGTCCTTTGTATGTATTAACTTTAAATTTTTGGGCTGCTTTCCTACATATTTTATATATTTTACAAAGTTAACTTGCATCCAAAGAAATTCATAAAAAAGTGTCGTTAAGAATTTTTCGATCTCATTCCTTGTTGCAGAGAATTAAGAAATAATGATTTATTATGGAAAATGTAATGATGATATTTTTTTTTTTACTTTTTTGGTGAAAATCAAAAAAATAATTGAAGTTTGAAATTTTATTACTTTAAATAAAGAAAAATCCATCATTTCTGATAAAAGACTGTTTTTATGGAAGAATACAAAACAACATTTTCGCAAAATCTGATTTAAAGTAAAAATATTTAGTTAACATTTATCTTCTTCATGTATCAATTTCTACAAAAGCAAC
The DNA here is from genome assembly GCA_004302925.2 of Cochliomyia hominivorax. Taxonomy (NCBI): domain Eukaryota; kingdom Metazoa; phylum Arthropoda; class Insecta; order Diptera; family Calliphoridae; genus Cochliomyia; species Cochliomyia hominivorax. The sequence goes on from PYHX02000494.1 coordinate 10,374,955, forward strand.
AACAAATTTAACATCAAAATATATTTTATATAACACATGGATAAAATATGCATTAGATTTTCGATATTTTATTCTATAGATATGCATTAGGGTGGTTCAATACAAATGCTATATTCGGCTGAATCGCATGTCAAATGCCCATTGACATACCATTGAAATTATGCAAAAGTTTGCATGAGTTGAAGATATTTCACCAAAAAATTTATAGGTTCATCAATTAAAGCGCTGATTACGAAAAAGGCACCTATAAAAACCATAGTGAAATATGGCAACATATTTTTGAATTTACTTATAAAATTGGTGCCGAGCTATAGATTCATTCCGAATTCCAAATAATTGTTTCAAATTTAAGGACCCTGTAAGCCTTAAACACTATTGCGAGAAATGAGATTTAAAGGAAGTAGAAACCAATTATGGTTCGATAAATGTCAAACTGTGTTCATATATAAACAACAGTTTCAAAAATGGATCAAATTTGAAACCATTTTTTGGAAAGTTGCAGTTATATGGATGCTATAGCAATACCGATATTGATTAAATTATTAGTACATATTAGAGATAATTAAAACAATAATTTCATCAGAATTGGTCATTTTCTATTAGTTTTATAAGCTCAAAACTCTCTTCCGGGAGGTTATATTATATGGAAGCTGGAGTAAAATTTGGACTGAGATTGTTCAAATTAATAATATATATTAAAGAAAGTTAGAAGAATGATTGTGATGAATTTCAATGGAATTATACTTTTTAAGTGTTTTATAAGCTCAAATCCGTTTTCGGAAAAAGTCGTTATATGGCAAAATATAAACCGATATTATTTAAATTAATAACGTATATTCCATCGAACTAAAATATTAGGCCGAATTTCAATTGAATTTGTCCTAATTTAAATGTTTTATAAGTTTAAACCCATTTTTCGGAAAGGGGCGTTATAGCAGAGCTTTAGCAAAATATGAACCGATATTAATAAAATTAATCGCATTTGTGCAGGATGGCAAAGAAATTATTTGTGCCAAATTTAGAATCGTTTAAAAAGCTATTAAACATATTCCGGAAAGGGACCTTATAAAGGAGATAGATCAAATAATGACCCCAGCACAAACTAGCATACAAATTTTGGAATGTTTCCAGAATGACATACGGACATAGCTAAATCGACTCAGATTTTGATTTGTTGCAAGAATATATATATACTTTATGGAGTCTGAGATGATTCCTTCTTGGTGTTACACACTGAATGACAAAGTAAATGTACCCTCATCACCACTTGTGGTGGTGGAGGTTAAAACAATGTCAATATTTTACCTAAATTTATAATTTCACTTCTGTTTGTCAATGAGAGGGGAGTGTTTAGAATTGTGAAAATATTTTGAACCACCCTAATTTAAAGGCATATATGCTCTTATGATTCTATAAATAAATGAAATAAAATCCCATATGTTATTAAACCTTTGAGAGATGCGCTGTTAGAGAACTAAAAGCTTTTCAATAAAAATTATACTTTTTTTTGATCAGAATAAAGGTGAATCAAAACAAAATCACTTTTAAGACGGCAACATTGACTTTCAAATTCACCTCCAACAACTAAATTATACTTTTTATATAACTTTTCGACCTAATCATCCTTCATTTTTTCCAGTGAAACATTTCTATAAGAAACTAAGTAAACAGTCAAGTCCAACCCTACACCGCATTGTTGGTTACAAATGTTAGATGCTAAAAAAATTATGAACGACCCTCATATAACTTAATTTTTAGTTAATGTTTAAAAGAACAGTACATTATAATGGTACTAACTTTTATTAGGGACTTGTGTGGTGTTATGCTGGAGCTCGAGGTAATTATGTACCGACCCTTCTTAAATTATCTACATCGATTTTGCTTATGTTATTCCAATTTAACCAATTTTGATTACAATAATAACGTTTATTTATATTTAAAGCTCTTCAAAGTGATATTTGGAAAGGCATTTGTATGGGGCCAATGAGATATAATAAACCGAACCTCGTATAATTCCGCACAAAATTTAAGATCATATGACTTATTGTTCCAAAAATCACTTTATATTTATGACTTTTATAACCCTAAAAACCAATTCCGAAAGGACATTTGTATGGGGGCTGGGTGATATAATGGACCCATCACCAATTTTAATAGAAATATCATTAATCATCGAAATATCACTAAAATTGCCACCTGCATTTTGTTCAAAAGTTTTACAATGACAGCCAGCCATACGGACAGAACATCGTTAAATCGATTTAGAAAGTGATTTTGATTTGTTCTAAAAAATTCACATTTTCACTAAAATTCACATTTTCACTAAAAATTCACATTTTCACTAAAAATTCACATTTTCACTAAAAATTCACATTTTCACTAAAAATTCACATTTTCACTAAAAATTCACATTTTCACTAAAAAATTCACAATTTTCACTAAAAATTCACATTTTCACTAAAATTCACATTTTCACTAAAATCACATTTCACTAAAAATTGACATTTTCAATAAAAATTCACATTTTCACTAAAAATTCACATTTTCACTAAAAATTCACATTTTCACTAAAAGTTCAAATTTTAAGTAAAAATTCACATTTTCACTAAAAATTCACATTTTCACTAAAAATTCACATTTTCACTAAAAATTCACATTTTCACTAAAAATTCACATTGTCACTAAAAATTCACATTGTCACTAAAAATTCACATTTTCACTAAAAATTCACATTTTCGCTAAAAATTCAAATTTTTCACTAAAAATTCACATTTTCACTAAAAATTCAAAATTTTCACTAAAAATTCAAAATTTTCACTAAAAATTCAAAATTTTCACTAAAAATTCAAAATTTTCACTAAAAATTCAAAATTTTCACTAAAAATTCAAAATTTTCACTAAAAATTCAAAATTTTCACTAAAAATTCAAAATTTTCATCAAATTTCACTAAAAATTTCAAAATTTTCACTAAAATTCAAATTTTCACTAAAAATTCAAATTTCACTAAAAATTCAAAATTTTCACTAAAAATTTCAAAATTTTCACTAAAAATTTCAAAATTTTCACTAAAAATTCACATTTTCACTAAAAATTCACATTTTCACTAAAAATTCACATTTTCACTAAAATTCACATTTTCACTAAAAATTCACATTTTCACTAAAAATTCACATTTTCACTAAAAATTCACATTTTCACTAAAAATTCACATTTTCACTAAAATTTCACATTTTCACTAATAATTCACATTTTCACTAAATATTCACATATTCGCTAAAAAATATGTTTGCATCTCGTATATTTCTGCTCCATTAGGCAATAAAAGAATTTTACCATCATACGGGAGAAAATCAAATTCTTTCTTCAGAATCTAAAGTACTGAAGAGCATAAAATATATTTCTTATATTTCTTCTACAATATTTCCTTTCACTATCCTGTAGGATTTAATATTTAATCACTTCTGTTTTACTTTTACAATTTACTAGTTTAACTTAAAACATAAATGGTATAAAAAAGCAGCTTGTTAAGTAACTAAAATGTTTACTATAATTTAAGAGATTAAAAATATATAAAAATTAAAAGAAAACTATATTTTAGTATGTGGACTTTTGTCTTTTAATGCTTTCGCTGGTTATACTTTGGGCTATAAATACTTTACGATAACATTTTAAAACGTCAGCTCTTATTAGAAACATAATGGAGGTTGTAAAAGAAAACAGACATTAAAATTTTAAAAAGTAGAAAAATAGTAAAATGTTTACATATTTAGTTAATAATCTGTAAAATAAAATCATTTGAACGTATAAGTAATATTTTATAGCAAGAGAATAAGTATAAATATGGCGGTTCATATGTAACTAAATTTAAGTAATAGTTCAGTTCTAATTCAATTCTAATTCAGTTCTACATCATTTCCACTTTAGTTTTAGTTCAGTTTTGTTCCAATTTGCATGTGTTTGTAATTATTATTTATCTTTAAAACCCTAAACTGTAGTAATTTCACAAAACAATATTTCATTCGTAATGTGTTCTCAATATAAAGATTTCATTTACAAACAAATTTTAGCCAAAAGCAATAATTTTCAAAAAGCCTTAAATGTCTCGAATAGTTAAGATCTGTCAACTTTCACATATACATATGTATATAACAATTGATTTATTTGATTACCTGCCTTTTGGTATTCCAATCTTCATTATTTGTCTGGTCATTTACCTTCATATGAATGAATAGAAAAATCTTGTTAAATTGTATTTGCAACAATTTACCTTTAATATTTAAGTTGAATCCTACTTATCAACACTTGCCAACAATTGATAAGAACTCAAGGACCTTAAAGTAGACCCACTTAAGTTTATCATTCGATTTAAGCCTTTTGTGGTCAGCTTATCAAATACTTCAAATGCTACAGTATTAAGCAAATAGTTATTTTATATTATTTGAACTATAAATTTATACACAAGGATTCATTTTTTATGGAATTGAAGAAAAAAATCTCTTAAATATTAGAAATTTATTCTTTTTTCCCAATTGGATTTCATACATTTTTATTTGTTTTTCTATTTTTATTCCATATAGAATTTGATTGTGTGAGTGTGTGTATTTTACTTTTTTATTTAATTCTAACATGAAAAATTCATTAAGTGTTGCATAAAGCTTATGAATTGATCTGTTTGCATTTTATTTCTAAACATTTTATTAAAGGTGTACAAGTATTTAAACTAAAAAGCACTTCAATAAATTATCTAACCATCTGCCATTGTTGTTCAAATGTATGAAAACTTATTCAATCATATTATATTCAGAAAAAACTAAACAGCAAAATTATATACACTGGAAAAAATTTCACAAAAAAATTAAAAGCTTTTAATCTATATTTATTTTGACTTATATTTGATTGAACTTTTAGTATTGCAAAATTATAATATGGTTGTGTAATAACAATAATTATGGTTGTCACAACCATATCTTGGTTGTGGAAAACATTGCAGTCAAAATTTTAGTTTATGCAACCATATTAAGTTTGTCACAACTACTACACACACATTGATGGCAAAAAATATGGTTGTCCTACAATCATATTATATATTGCTAACTATTTTATAGTTACCAAAATAAATGTTGTGTTTATAAAAAATATATATATAAAATTTTAGTCTTATAACAATTGCTTTCAAATAACTGAATCCTTATCAAAATCAAAAATTTATCAGTTGGCCAACTGAACATTTTTCTAAACATATTGGTGTCCACAATATTATTTTAAAAGTTATTGTCAATAACTTTACATCAGCCAAAAAATTATTGTCAATATAAATTATACAAAAGTGACATATTGCTTATAATTAAAAGTAATGAAAGTAGTAATGTCGCCACAATCATATCATAAACAGTTGAGTTCAGCCTTCTTAAGTTGTTAGTTCAGTTCTAGTCAGTTCCAGTTCAGTTTTAGTTCAGTTCAGTTCATTTAGTTCAGTTCTAGTTCAGTTCTGTCAGTCTAGTTCAGTTCAGTTCAGTTTGAGTCAGTCTAGTCAGTTCTAGTTCAGTTCTAGTTCATCCAGTTCAGTTTTAGTTCAGTTCCAGTTCAGTTCTTATTCAGTTCGATTTCAACTCTGGTTCAGTTCTAGTTTAGTTCTAGTTAAGTTCTAGTTCTGGTTCTAATTTTGTTCCATCTTTTATTCTAAGTGTATTGTATAAATATTTATTGACATCCATACACATGGTTGAATGTATTAGTAGTAGAATTGCATAAATGTATAAAAGTTTAATCAATTGATTTTTATTTGAAATAAATTTGTAGCATAAATTTATTTAACACTAAATATAATGTATGTAATTCAATGTTCAATGACTCTACTTCACAGATGGACAAACAACTAAATCATATAACAATTCATTATATATATTTTATAGTAAAAAGATAAAAGTCAAATGAAAAATATTTTAGTTAAATCAAATAAAACTTAATTTCGATTGTTACCTTTGTAATATATATTCTTTATTGAATAAATTATATGGAATATAAAAAAATTTAATATATATATTAGTTAATGTAAGTGATTAGGAAAAAAAGAACTAAAATTCTAATTGATTGAAAGGGTTTGATTAGAAGATGTAATTTATGGTTTTTATTACTTACCTTTTGAAATTGTACAATATACACATTATGTAAATTAATGTAATGTAATCGATATACAAATTTTATTTAGAACAATTCCCAAAAAAGCCCAAAACTCTTTCCAACAAAAGTTATTGACCGTTGAATTTCCATGTAGCAGCTGGAGCTGAAATGCTTTTGTAGAGACATACATTAGATTCTTTTAATCTTTTAATTATTCATGTGCTAGAAATTGAATATGAGTTAAATTTTTAGTAGCTATGGACTGACTGCACAGTGGGTCCAACACTATAAAAATACTATAGTTTTTGTAAACGATTTTCAAGATATCAAAATACATAAAGTGGATAACTTAGGAGGGTCTTCAAGATTCAACAAGATTCGTGTACATTTCCTACAGGGAACACTTAATAAGTCATAAATATAGTTATATTTGCGGCTATAACTTTCTTCTACTGGACCGATTTTGAAGTGATAATGAAGAATATTTATTTTAATTTTATGACAAAATTTCATTATGATTTGTCGATTTATAATTTAAAATTTGACAAAATTCCATCGCTTGAACTTAGAGGGTGCCTTAGATATTCTTCTATATCTATTATTTATCAATTATTCCGGATATGTCAACAACAGACAGAGAGACGAACAGACAGAAGGACATAGCTAAATCGACTCATTTTTTGAATTAATGCAAAGATATATATTCATAATAATCTGGAATAACCCCCTCCAAGCGTTACAAACGGAATAACAAAATTAATATCTTCTCTTCATTACTATACATTATTGGTGGTGAAGTGTATACAAATGTTGCTTTGCATCCACTGTAAACTCAGAATTACATCCAAACATATGGTTTCATAAAAATGCTACATAAAAAACAATACCGGAATACTGTAGTCTTACAAACATAATTTTTACATACAAACACATATTTAACTGTGGACTGTAATTACATAGATACATACATACATACACACATATTAGAATTGCATGTTTCAGTAATTTAACTTCAGTTGTTAAAACTTCATTTGTTTTTTATTTGAAAACAAAATCGTTCCAGAAATTCTATGTAAATATTTGAGTTGGGTTGAAAGTGTTGGTAAGAATGTTGGTTACAATTTTTAACTCAAACTCATCTTTATCCATTATATGTATGAGCTTAAGTATGATTATGGTTTGGAAATGTAAGTGCATTTTAAGGATACAATAACTGTGTCTGTGTTTTTATTTCATACGATGTGATTTGATCCAATACCCCTTTATTTGTTCAAATTTATCATACATATTTAATGAACTACACAGAGGAGAACTCACATCTACTTAGATATGTGTGTGTGTTTGTGTGCTTCTTTTAAAAAAATAAGTTTTTTTTTTACTGAAACTTTGTTAACAATAAGTAACCAAGTTTTTTTTATTTTTAAATGTAAAACGAGAAAATAAAACGTAAAAACATTCAAACAAAAAATCATCCAATTATTTCAGTATGAAAGAAGTAACAAAATGAATATGAACACAAGCAAAACGAGATAAAAACACAATTACACTTTGACAAATCTAACAAAACAGACAATCTGACACAAACACATTATAGTCAAAACATTTGTAGTATTAAAATAACTAAGTTAAGTTATAGCAAAATAAAAGCTGCATTGTTTCGGATGTGCTCAAGTTGAACGCATAAAAAATAACCGAACACAATATTATAAAGTAAAATAAATATTAGTCTTTGAACACTATAGGCTACAGCATAGTCACATTTATACTCTAAACTAACTATAGTATATAGTATAAAAATCAGTCCGAGCTGTAGGTTAAAGTGAACTATTATGAGTTATACTGTATAATCTAGTACAAAAGTAATACTAAACTATGAACTTAACTATTCTTTTAAACTATACTCAAAACTATAGCAAATGATAATGTTAACTTAAGCCTAAACCTTAGTTAAAACTATAATCTAAACTGTTGTAAAACTAAAGCCTTAACGTATAATCTAAACAATAAGTCAGCCGTAGTCTAAACTACAGTGTGATTTATACTCTAAATTAAATCTGAACTCAATTACAAACTACAACCTTAATTATAGTCTAAAATATATTCTGAAATATACTCTAAATTACAGTTTAAAATATAGTCTGAACTGTAATCTATGCTGATGTTTGAATTATAGTTTAAACTATTACCCAAACTATAGTCTAGAATACAATCTTAACTATATATTGCATTATAGTCTGAAAAATGTTTTTATAAACTATAAACTAAACTATAATTTACAATAGTCTAAAATATAGTCCCAACTGCAATTTAAGCTACAGTCTAATCTGTTAAACTATAATCTGAACTATATTCAAAACTGTTGTTCAAAATAAATTCTCAACTATACTTTAAACTATGACTTAGTTTAGATTATAAAGTATATTATATCCAAGAATATAACTTATACTATAAACCAATATATAAAGTAAACTATATTCTAAACTGAAGTGAATTTTTGTTAAAATTACACTCTAAACTACAGTCTCAGTTGTTACCTAAGCTACAGTCTTTACTATAGTCCAAAAAATGCTTTTAGCGATTGTCTAAACCATAATCTAAATTATAGTGTTAAAAATTTCTTAAACTATAGTCTTATATATAGTACAAACTATAGTCTTCGTTATAGCTTAAACTTTAGTATGAGCTATAAAATTAACTATAGGCTAAATAGGCGAAACTATAGTCTACACTATAGTTAAAACAATAGTTTGCACTATAGTCTAAATTATACCATAAGCTTAGTTCTAAATAGATCGCGATCTAAATTATACTTTAAATTAACGTCAAAAGTACAGTCTAAACTCTGTTCTATATTCTTAACTAAAGTCTAAACTATAAAATCTACTTTACCTTAACTTATAGCATAAACTACGAACTATGCTCTAATTAAAACCATTGCCAAATTTGGAATCCCGTTTAAGTCTTGGCTGGTTTAAATTATAGTCTGGTATAATTTTTATTCCATAATCTATTTTATGGAATAAAACTTAATATTGCCTATTTTATAGTCTTTTCTAGTTTATGATATAAATCTAGTCACATCAATAGTCTTTCTTCATTATACTCCAAAACCCTAATGTACAAGATTAACGTCACTGCCAGGCTCATCTTGCGATAATCTCAACACCGAGAGAATACAAAGCCATAAAATCAAATCTGCTTTGTCAAATGCTATTGGTTGCCGTGCTATCAGATTCAGTAATGTCAATGGTATAACTTTGAAGGTTGTTATCTCCCAGTTCCGATACCAAGCACCTCTTTTCATTTAATAATAAGACCACAATAGAAGTATAGAAGATCTGTCGTAGATTCTTCGTGCTTTTTACCGTCTAGTTATTACCCGTGCGGAAGTCTCAATGACAATATACTAATTAGAATCTTAGATCTCGTTTATCAATTACTCTGGGTGTGGGCCTAATGGAGATTATTAGCCGAGAACTACGAAGCGGTCTAACCACCAAATGCTCTTACTTTACAAACTTCCACTCTTTGAAATCAAATCAACTGCAGACGGTTTAACCACAGAGTAGTGATTTGGCCTATCGCCAAAAGTGCCTTAAAAGCAATACAATCCGCTTTTGAATGGCTCTGAGTATTGGGCTGGTGAGCATTGCTAAGCGCGAACAACGAAGCGGTCTAACCACCAGATATTCCTGCTTCACAATATTCCACTCTAAAAAGATTAATCTAAAGCAGGCGGTCTAACCACCGAACAAAGATTAATTTTACCTAATCAGACTCTCTCTACTAGAACAACAAAACTGCTGCATTAGTTGTTATTGTAGTTGTACAATACATTACAATGATCTTTTCACCTTCTTAAGCTATTAACGAGGGACGACTTTTATCCATTACAACTCATTAAGACTTCCGTGTTATATTTAAGAAAAACCATTTATATATTGCATAGAAAATGCGTACTTCACACGCATTTCTGAATCTTCAAGATTCGGCATAGCATTCTTACTTTTCCTTATTTTATTTATATAATTAACCTTGACATTATTCGTCTCTATTTAACTTAATTTAAATAGAATTAAGAGATGAAAATAAAATTATTTAGTATAACAAAAATTTTACGCATTTCATCTGTAAAAAGTCACTTTTCACTTAATGAAGCCAAAGTTATTTATACGCACTTAAGTACTTAATTTTAATTGAAATATTTCCATACTGAAATACAACAGGAAAAAAAACACCAACGACAACAAATAACAGAATACTTTTCACAAATAATGACTTCAGGGTATGACATTCGAAATAAAATATAAAAAAATCTACAAAAAGATATTAAAGCGATAGTAAAATGTTCAAATTCACTGAATTTTAATACAAAAACACAAAGAGAAAGTTATATAATACTTATTAATTGGTATCCATGTGTGTGTTGGTATATAAATGCATGTAAATACTTATGTGTTAATGAAAAGATAACGAGACGTAAAGAGAATATTTTATTAATTAATAAAAAAATGAGAAATAAAACAATTTTATACCCAAAATAGGAAACGGATACGCAATAAAAACACCAATATGCATGCAACAAATAACATCTGAAAGTTCATAAAATATAATTGAAAATTAAAACCAACAACAAAAAAAAGACTGTTAATAATGAAATCAAATTGTTCAAATTAATAAACGATTCATTTATAGTTTCAAGAAAAACACAGATTCTTTTTTTGCGAAATATTATTAATACAATTGAATGTTTTGCATAATGATGTGGTACAGTGGGGTGTCTGAAGCATAACTGGAATTTAACTGGAAGTAATCTTGAACTGAACCAGAACTGAACTAGAAGTGTACTAAAACTGAACTAGAAGTGAACCAGAACTGAACTAAAACTGAAGTAGAACTGAACTTGAACTGAACTAGAACTGAACTAGAACTGAACTAGAACTGAACTAGAACTGAACTAGAACTGAAGTAGAACTGAACTAGAACTGAACTAGAACTGAACTAGAACTGAACTAGAACTGAACTAGAACTGAACTAGAACTGAACTAGAACTGAACTAGAACTGAACTTGAACTGAACTAGAACTGAACTAGAACTGAACTAGAACTGAAGCAGAACTGAACTAGAAGTGAACCAGAACTGAACTAGAACTGAAGTAGAACTGAACTAGAACTTAACTAAAACTGAACCAGAACTGAAGTAGAACTGAACTAGAACTAAATTAGAACTAAACCAGAACTGAACAAGAACTGAACTAGATCTGAACTAAAACTGAAGCAGAACTGAACTAGAAGTGAACCAGAACTGAACTAGAACTGAAGTAGAACTGAACTTGAACTGAACTAGAACTGAACCAGAACTGAACTAGAACTGAAGTAGAACTGAACTAGAACTGAACTAGAACTGAACTAGAACTGAACTAGAACTGAACTAGAACTGAACTAGAACTGAACTAGAACTGAACTTGAACTGAACTAGAACTGAACTAGAACTGAACTAGAACTGAAGCAGAACTGAACTAGAAGTGAACCAGAACTGAACTAGAACTGAAGTAGAACTGAACTAGAACTTAACTAAAACTGAACCAGAACTGAAGTAGAACTGAACTAGAACTAAATTAGAACTAAACCAGAACTGAACAAGAACTGAACTAGATCTGAACTAAAACTGAAGCAGAACTGAACTAGAAGTGAACCAGAACTGAACTAGAACTGAAGTAGAACTGAACTTGAACTGAACTAGAACTGAACCAGAACTGAACTAGAAGTGAACTAGAACTGAACTAGAACTGAAGTAGAACTGAACTAGAACTGAACTTGAACTGAACTAGAACTGAAGTAGAACTGAACTAGAACTGAACTAGAACTGAAGTAGAACTGAACTAGAACTGAACTAGAACTGAACTAGAACTGTACTAGAACTGAAGCAGAACTGAACTAGAACTGAACTAGAAGTGAACCAGAACTGAACTAGAACTGAAGTAGAACTGAACTAGAAGTGAACCAGAACTGAACTAGAACTGAACTAGAACTAAATTAGAACTAAACCAGAACTGAACAAGAACTGAACTAGAACTTAAGTAAAACTGAACCAGAACTGAAGTAGAACTGAACTAGAACTAAATTAGAACTAAACCAGAACTGAACAAGAACTGAACTAGAACTGAACTAAAACTGAACTAAAACTGAAGTAGAACTGAACTAGAACTTAAGTAAAACTGAACCAGAACTGAAGTAGAACTGAACTAGAACTAAATTAGAACTAAACCAGAACTGAACAAGAACTGAACTAGAACTGAACTAGAACTGAACTAGAACTGAAATAGAACTGAACTAGAACTGAAATAGAACTGAACTAGAACTGAACTAGAACTGAAGTAGAACTGAACTAGAACTGATTTAGAGCTAAATGAGAACTGAACTATGACTAAACTAGAATTGTACTAAAACTGAATTTAACTAGAAAAGCTCTATAGAAAAGTAACTTTTGAATTAAGACACAACCACTGTACAGTATCTACATAATATTATATATAATGAATTTCCAATGAATGGAGTTTTTCCGCTGAATATTTCAGTTTCACATTAAACGTTGATACGTAATAACTTTAAACACGATAACAGTATGTGGACACTTTAATATATTTTTATCCATAAGGAACCTTAAACTTCATGATTTATAATTTATTAACTGCACATAATTTTAATCCCTCAAGTAGATATTTTAGTAATTTATTTTTCTACTTATTGGACTAATTCATGATTTTACTTTTTAATTAGTTTTCCAGTTCTTTTCCCCACTTATTCGTTTGTAATTTTTCATAAGTGTCCAGGTTGTTTATTTCATTCATTTTGAATTTTTCAATATTTTAAAACAGAACTAAACTAAACTAAAAGTCATTAATTATAATAAAAAGTTGACAAGAAATAAGAAAACAAATGAAATTTATAATTATGAAAAGAAATCATGCTATAACAATTTTAAAGTAATTAAAGAGATAAAACCAATTATTAGACATTTTTTAATTCATAATTTTCATAACAAATTAATGAATAAATTTCTATAAAATTTTTGATTTGATAATTTTATTAATTTAAATCGATTTCAATAGTTTCTTACTTGCAATAGTAAGTTTAAAAGTTTTACTTAATTTCTTTTGACTTTAAGGAGAAAAAAGCTATATACAAGCATCACTTATAGTTAGACAAAACTATCTAATGAACCTAAACTTAATTTCCACTTCAATTTAGATGTCAAATTCAATTTGGTCATAATAATGGCTTAAACATAAATACTCATAAATATATATAATGAGAAGAAGAAAACGCACACGCATACATGTGTACATAAATTATAATCACACACAAACGTATATTTATTTACACCCAAATGTATGTGAGACCACAGCTTTAGCTAAGGCAGGTGCGGAGTTGTTGTGTGAACCCTAATTAAAGTTAAATCAAAATATTGCCATAGTCAAGATCTGGACTACATGAAGACTATAGTCTTAAATATATTAGTATTTACATTTTAGTTCAGACTATAATTCACAATATACTTTAGATTATATTTTAACATGTAGCAGGAACTTCAATTTAAACTATCGTTTAGGCTGTAGTTTAATCAGTATTTTAAATTATAGTTTAACGTTTAATTAACTAAAGATTGAAGTGATAATACTATAGCTTAATATGACTGTCGTTCTGACTATAGTTTAGAGTATTTTAAGACTATAATTTAAGCTCTTGTTTTTACTACTAGAATTTGAACTATAAATTACTATAATTTTCTCAATAGTTCTGATTTTATTTTAAACTGTAGTTGACTGTTGGATGTATTCCAGACTATTGTTAAGTCTGTAGCTTAGACTATAGTATAGATTACAGTATAGACTATTATTTAGAATATAGATTCGACAATAGTGTAGACTATAGTTTAGACTTTAATCTGAAATTTGGACTATGATTTAGAATATAAAATACTATAATGTACGCTATTGTTTAGGACTCTACTTAAGGTTATAGTTTAAGCTTTAGTTCAGACTTTAATTTAGAATATAGTTTAATCTGTACATTAGACTATAGTTTAGTATGTAACTTTTAATTTAAAATATAGATTACGCTAAAATTTAGACTATAATATAGTTTAGTCTTTAGTTTACAAAACATTTCAGTCTGTAGCATAGTCTATGATTTAGAATAAAGATTACTATTGTCTACAGCTTATACCATAGTTTGAACTTTAATTTAGAATATAGTTAAGACCAAGGTCAAGATTAAAGTTTAAATTATAGATAAAATACAATAATTTAGTCTATAGTTTAGACTATAATTTAGACTGTTGTTTAGATTCAAGTTTAGCCTACACTTAAGACTAAAGTTTGAATCATGTATATGAGACTATATTTAAGTCTTAAATTTAAATTATAATTTTTAATATAGTTGAGAGCACAAATTACAAATTAAAGACTATATCTTAGTCTATAGTAAAGGTTTAATTTATAATATACTTTAGACTATAGTTTAGTATATATCTTAGACTATAAATTAGAGTATAGTTAAGACTTTAGTTTAGAATATAGTTAACATTGAATTCGAATAGAGCTTTAGCTTATGCTATAGCGTAGACTATAATTTAAGCTATAAGTTAGACTATTAATTACACTGTAGTTTAAACTACAGTTTAGTCTGTAGATAAGAGTGTAATTTAAATCGTAGTGTAGACTGTTTTTAGAAATTTCAGATAAGAGGTTATTAAAAAAGGTCTATAGTTTAGTCCATTATTTAAACTAAAGTTAAGAGGTTTGTTATAGTTTACATTAAAGTTTAAACTATAGTTTAGTCTTATTTTCATGCAAACTACGCTCTTGTTTCTATTGCAATTTATATATTGAATCTTTCACTAAATTAAATGAAACTTAAACAAATTCACACCAACCAAACAATGTTTGTGAAATTGTGTGTATGTATATTAAATGGTGTTTGTGTATGTAGAAATCTATGTGGATTAACTGTATAATGAGTATATATGTAACCTAACAGTTCTGAAAATGTTTATTCTCTTTGCATTATTTTATGTCTCCAGGTAATCTAAAGAATATCAATTGCAGCAAACTTATGCTAAATCAGATGAATTCTGCAACCTAATTTCACTTTTCTTCATTAGAACCGTCCATACAAATTCATACTTAACATGGAAACTGTCGGTGGCAAGAATGTAAGAATTGCCAAATATTTGTGTGTGAGTGTGTGTTATTTCAATGTATTACAAAATTTTATAAATTATATTGATAGTTGTTAATTTGACCACATTGAGTAACGAAAATAACTTAGAATTGTTTTCACACTGCTTTCTTCTTTGGCACAGTGGTGAAATAAAACAGGAGGTGGATGTTTAATGGGACCTTAAAAAAATATTAACTGATTTCGAGAAATGAGCATATTGTGGGATCTAGGAGTCTTTATAACAAATACAAAGTTGAAATTTTTATTTATTAACATTCTGAAATCCCAAAATCGTGTTCAAGTCATTGCACCTCATAACTTTCTTAACTTCATTCATGAAATAGTTTTGTTAAAATAATTTTATTCTGAGTTCATGACACATTATTTCATTGATAAGCGAATATTAATAAATCTTTTAGAAATGCAAATGCAAGAGATTTTGCAACTGAAATTTATGTTACATTTCATAACAGCAATTTTAAGGAATAAATGTCTGTTATGTCTGTTAACATTTAATGTGTTTAAAATTAAAAAAAAAATTATAAATCTTTTCAAGATTGATTTTGTATATAAATATATTTTTCCCCTTTAATTTATCCATAACAAATCACAATTTTCCTTCTTTAATTCTCCTCCACCAAAATAGAAAACATCCTGGAATGTATGCAATTTAATCCTTTTCCATTTATATTTTATGTTGCATTTACTTTTCAATGTCTGTTTGTGTTTTTTACATTTGTTGATATGTTTGTTTGTTTGTTCGTTTGTTTGTATGTCAACCTTGATCAAGAGAAAATATATGAAATAAAAATAAAATTACGAAAGCTGCCAGCCTGACTGACGAAGTGCCTTAAATAAAAATAATTTCATTAATTTAACATATTTATTCTCATACACATACAAATTCTTACTCACACAATTGCAATAAGAAAAATGATGATGAATAATATAAATGAATGAATGAATGAACGAAAGAACGAATAAAAGAGATGAAAAACAAATTCAACACCGTATGTTCTCAGCATGTAATTTTTCTATATGAATTTATAATTTTCTTTCTTTTGTGAACTGTAAAATTTAAGTATAGAAATCACACATAAAGTTACATTTAGTTATATAACACACTTAATATTTATGTATATATTTACATATTAAAAATAATCAAAAAATATTTTTGCAAAAGAAATTATTTCGACATTAAAAAAAAATAGTTAGAAAAACAAACAGAAGATTTTAATAATATTCAGTTCAAGTTCAGTTCCAGTTCAGTTCCAGTTCAGTTTCAGTTCTAGTTCAGTTCCGGTTCAGTTCTAATTCAATTCTATTTCAGTTCAAGTTCAGTTCTTGTTCAGTTCTAGTTCAATTCTAATTCAGCTTTAGTTCAGTTCTAGTTCAGTTCTTGTTCAGTTCTAGTTCAGTTCTAGTTCAGTTCTAGTTCAGTTCTAGTTCAGTTCCAATTCAGTTCTAGTTCAATTCTAGTTCAGTTCTAGTTCAATTCTAGTTCAATTCTAGTTCAGTTATTGTTCAGTTCTAGTTCAGATCTAGTTCAATTCTACTTCAGTTCTTGTTCAGTTCTAGTTCAGTTCTAGTTCAGTTCTAGTTCAGTTCTAGTTCAGTTCTAGTTCAGTTCCAATTCAGTTCTAGTTCAATTCTAGTTCAGTTCTAGTTCAGTTCCAATTCAGTTATAGTTCAATTCTAGTTCAGTTCTAGTTCAGTTCTAGTTCAGTTCTAGTTCAGTTCCAATTCAGTTCTAGTTCAATTCTAGTTCAGTTCCAATTCAGTTCTAGTTAAATTCTAATTAAGTTCTAGTTCAGTTCCAGTTCAGTTCTAGTTAAGTTCTAGTTCAGTTTTAGTTCAATTTTAATTCAATTTTAGTTCATTTCTAGTTCAGTTTTTATTCAGTTCAAGTTCATTTTTAGTTTTAGTTCAATTCTAGTTAAGTTCCGATTTTTTTCTGGTTCTGTTCTAATTAAGTTTAGTTCTAGTTTATTTTTTTGTTTAGCTCTCTTGCATATATAAAATGCAATATAAATTATCAAATATTAGTTTTAAAATTAACTCTCATTCAGTAAAACAAATTTTAGAATTTACCATAATAAATCCCTTATTGTATTCTATTTACCAAAATTAACACAAATTGATATAATATTAATAATTCCATGTACCAAATTTTTGGAATGAATTATATTCAATACATTATTAAATTCGAAGTACTCTATCATTATGTGTATTGGCCAATAGTAAGCATCATTATCATCATAATCATCAACTTTCACAACATTAATTAACATCAGTTACATTATTTTGCATCAGTTGCATCATCACCATTATCATCATTCTCATTAGGCTTATGGATGGTTTCAAATACATCTTTCACATAATTATCAATAGCAAAATCAACATTCTCATTATCATCATCCTCATCAGCATCGTAATTAATTAAGTAATAATATTTACTTACGTTTGTATTATAATCTATTTCATTCATTTTCATTCTCAACAATTTAATCGTTGTTGAAATCAACACAAATGTAAAAAAAAACGCACACACACACATACACGCATACACATTTATATACTCACATATTGAGGAATTAAAATACATTTGTGTGAATGATTTGTTCATAATTATATTTAATGGAATATTATTATTATGCATCCATTTAAAAAAGTCAATAAAAATTAGAAAAAAGGATAAAAATAAAATCATTAGTATAATAAATTTCATATAAAATGCTAAAATAATCTCATTAGCAGTAAATGAAATAAAAATAAAATTACTTAAAGACTGAAAAATAACAAAAAATATACATAATAAAACGATAAATTTAATAAAAATTTTTATAATGATGTCATAATGGGGCGTATGATTAATATTAATTATGTGAAATAAATTATTTTAAATTCTACATAAAATTTACAGTTTTAGAAATTAAATATATTGAAAATATTTCATAAATTGTTTCTTTTTTTTCAAAAAAAAACCTACAAAAATCTTTTTTGGCTCCTGATTTCTACATATGAAAAAAAGGCGTTAAAAATTACATTAATTATGGCACTTCAACACCTTAAAAACATAAAAAAAATTATGGACAAAACATGAAAGGTACCGACCAAACAAAAAAAAAGTTATTATACAAATATTAAAACACACAGGGACTTGTAATACCTCAAATAGAAAATTTTTATGCTCGTGCATGAAGTACTCATGCAGTTTTACACTTAATAGAGAGAATAATACAAACTTTGGCAAATGTTAGCAAAATAACCTGTAAAGCAAAATGTTGGCATATATCAGCCAAATTTGAAAATATTTTTCACTTACTCTACACCAAAAATATGTGGAAATTAAAATTTATCCATGTATTGATATATCATTTACTAAATCTGGTTTTGTTATGTTCCTATTCTTGTTTCGCTCTATTTCTCTTCTAACTCCGTTCTAGTTCTGTTTTGTTTCTGTCCGAGTTCCATTTTAAATCTGTTCTTGTTCTGGTCACAGGATAGCTTATATACCATTTTATGGACTAGTTTAAAGACAAGTTCATATACCAGTTTTAAAAGCTTATAAACTTGTTTATAAACTTGTATAAAGACCAGCTTATAAACTTGTTTATAAACTAGTTTATAGACCAGCTTATAAACTTGTTTATAAACTAGTTTATAGACCAGCTTATACACTTGTTTATAAACTAGTTTATAGACCAGCTTATAAACTTGTTTATAACTAGTTTATAGACCAGCTTATAAACTTGTTTATAAACTAGTTTATAGACCAGCTTATACACTTGTTTATAAACTAGTTTATAGACCAAAACTTGTTTATAGACAAGCTTATAAACTTGTTTATAAACTAGTTTATAGATCAGCTTATAAACTTGTTTATAAACTAGTTTATAGACCAGCTTATACACTTGTTTATAAACTAGTTTATAGACCAGTTTATAAACTTGTTTATAAACTAGTTTACAGACCAGCTTATAAACTTGTTTATAAACTAGTTTACAGGCAAGCTTATAAACTTGTTTATAAACTAGTTTACAGACCAGCTTATAAATTTGTTTATAAACTAGTTTGTAGAATAGCTTATAAACTTGTTTATGTACTAGTTTATAAACATGTTTATAAACTAGTTTTTGGACTAACTTATAATCTTATTTATAAACTTATATCTATATTTTTTAAATGTTACAGTCCAAGAAAAAGTTTTATCTAAAATATCAGTTGAAATTGTTTCTATATTGTACTTAAAATTCGTTGCAACCTGATTAAAAATATTTTTTTTTATATCATGCAAAATATTAAGTTCCCACAACTCCTCGTAGTTTTTTTTTAATGCCACTTAAAATTTATTTCATAAAAGTCGTGGGGAAAACATTATTCATAAAAAAGTGGCAGCAGTAACAGCGATGTGTTTGTATATGTAAATATGTTTATATGAAATAAATGTTTAAACATGCACAACATTAAAGTGTTTATGTGTGAGTGTGTGTATGAAGGGTGTTTATGTTATTTTTTGCCTTTAAAGCTGTTTTTGTAAATTATTTATTATGACACATACACATATAAACTGTTGACCTCAACTTAACTACCAGCTCATAGCAATAATAAAATTGTAACAACTAAAAAAGGAAACATATTAACCAAACAACCAGGATGACGGGCAGACAGTCAGCCAGTTACTTAAGTGTTTGAATTTACATACTCCTTACACACACAATTTAAATATAAGCTTAAGTATAATAATGCTATATTCGGTTATGCCGAATATTCAATACTCCCCACCACAAATGCGTGTGAAATAAATACATTTTCTATCGTACATACACACTCACACATACACTTACAAACGTATACAATAAATATAAATATTTCTTAAATGTAACACTGGAACTTTTTTTCTACTGAACCGATTTTGATAATTTTTGCGATGTTTGATTTGAATTTAGATATTGATCTATATCTTTTGATATACTAAATCGATGTTGCTGGATTTAAATAAAGAATTTTTTAGGAGTATAATAAATACTCAGGCCAAATTTCAATGTGCTTTTTAATTATTTTGGACGTGAACAACAGGCAGAAAGACGTACAGATAAACGAAACGACAGGCAGACAGACTAACATAACTAAATCGACTCAGATTTTGATTTAATGCAAGAATATATATTCACTATGGGGTCTGAGATGATTCTTTCTTAGCGTTACTTACAGAATGGCAAAGTTAATATACCCTCTTCATTACTTGTGATGGTTGCTATAATTTTAATTGGAATTATTTCTTTAAGTGTATTTCTTATAAATATAAAAATTTCTCATTCTCTTAAGTGTAAGTTTTTTTATATTTAACACTTAATATTTCGCATTTAATTTAAAAGAAACATTAAGTACCAATTACTTTTCATAAAATGAATTAAGGAGTGAGATCGAAAAAATTTTAACACAATAAAACTGAAATCACTTAATTTACAGTTTTTTTAAGTTGATTGAAATATTGTTGGGCTATTTTCGGAAACTCTTCCATTAAAGTTTTTTAATGTTTCCTGCCACTTGGCTTAAACAAGGAGTTCATCTTCGTTTAAAATCTACCACACTTTTGAACACAGTTTTTATGCTCTTCAATTCTTTTTTTACAAGATCCCTTAGCACCGTAAAGTTTGGAGAATTTGCCTCTCTAGTTGCAAATACCAAATTTTTGTTCCTGTACTACTCAAGGGCTTGTTTATCATAGTGACAGGGCTTTGGTGTAATTTTATAGAGCCCGTTCTAACATATGATTGGTTACTTTTGTCGCTACTGCATATTGCTTGCACACAGTTTTGTAAATTTTAACTGCTTTTGGAACCCAAACATTTTTTAACATTCCTTCGAACATTTGCAACATAAAATTGTTGACCACAAAGTTACGAATAATCTGGCAGAGCATACGTTTCGTCATCTATTATGCAGCAACTCTTATCTTTTTTAGAAAAATTGACTTGTGCTCTGTTTTTGGCCTCTAAGATTTAAGCAGCATTTATATTTACTAATGCAGGTTCTACCGGGACTTTTTCCTACCGGATGTGTTAGGAGATCTTTAGAAATGAATGGAAAATTCCTTTAACCTGAACCAGGTTTTCTAACAACGGACAAGTTCTGCCGATACTGTTTAATAACATTGAAAACACTTTATCGGCAGACCTTTGAATGCATGGCCAACTTTTTGTAGGACCAGCTTGTTTTTTGTTAGAAAGTGCTTTTTACTGGACACTCATGTCATGTTTTACAAAGGTAATTTGATACAAAAAAAATTAAATAAAATTTTTAATGAAAAACGTGTGTTAAGAATTTTTCAATCTCACTCCTTAAGAAGCAGACTTGTTAAATACTAAAAATCTTTCTCAAATTTGCTTTCCTTATTCAAAAGTAATTATAACAAATTTTATGACATTTAAATGAAATCTAATATTATAGTGTTTTTTCCAAAACTACCTTTGAAACTAATTTTGAACATAATTAGTCTACCTTTTTATCATGACTTCTTATAGTCCTACAATATTTTCACATAAATTCATGAAGTCTTGTTTTTTTATATGCATTAATCAGCAAATTGTTATTATCACATTCTTTCTTTCACACATTCCTTCCTCTTTATTCATTATTTCTCTGTTGATTACTTTAATAAATTACATTTCATTATATTTCAACAGTTAAGTTAAAGAAAAAGAAAAGTTTCATTTAAGTATTAATAATGATTATGATGAATCCCATATGACGGTTAATATGCAAAAATACAGAAATGTCAAAGATAAAGAAAAGAAAAGAAAACAGAAATATAATTTGATTTTGACTTCAATAAATAATAATGACAATTTTCCCATTGACATGACAAATAAGTACATCAAGCACTCACACATCAAGCAAAAGAAAACTTAAATAGACAGTTAAAGAAAAATATGAAAACGTAAAGACATTTACAGATACTGAGATATAGACACGTGATCAAATCATACACTGACATTAACCACAAATATGACATTTTCAAAATTGTCATTTTTAATATGCGTATTAATTGGATACTTATTGAAATGTGATTATTTTAGTTAACATGATTATTAAATACATGATTTATTTACATAATAATTTTTACATAGAAGACTATAGACTATAGACTATTATGTAGAAAAGTCTAAGAGTTAGATTATAGGAAGTATTATAAAATAGTATGTAAGTATATATAATGTAAACTAGTTTTTTAAAGACTATTTCATGGAATAGTGTATAGATATACAAGTTTATAGACTAGTCTATAAAGTAGTTTTTAGACTAGTTTTTAGAAAAGTATATAGGCTAGCTTTTAGACTAGTTTATATAATAATTTGTAGACCTGTTTATATATAACATTGTAGACTAGTTTTTAGGTTATTTGATAAAATAATTTATAGAATATTTTGTTAAGTAGTTTTTAGACTAGTTAATATGTTAGTTAATAGACTAGTTTATATAGTAATTTTCAAAATAGAATTTAAAGTTTATAGGTTAGTTTATAGAATAATTTATGGATTGCTATAAAGACCAGTCTATAGACTAATTTACAGAATGATTTATAGACAAGTTTGTAGGCTAGTTTATAAACTAGTATACATATTAGTTAACTATATTATAAGCTAGTTTATAGACTAATTTATAGAGCAACTTATAAACTACTTTATTGAGTATTTTATATTATAGTTAATAAACAACTTTGTAGACTTATTTATAGACTAGTTGATAGACCAGATTATAGTTTATAGACTAGTTTATAAATTAGCTTTAGACTAATTTATTACACTATCTTCTTAAACCAGCTTAAAAAAGTGTTTTAAGACTATTTTATAAAATAGTTTATAGACTAGTATATAGATTAGTAAACTATTTTATAGACTAGTTTATAGACTGCTTTAAAGACTAGTTTATAACCTAGTTCAAAAACTAGTTTACAGTTATATTTAGCTAGTATTTAGACTAGCATAAAGAGGGTTATAGGTTAGTTTATTAACTAGTTTTTAAAGTAGTTTTTGATTAGACTAGTTTAAAGACTAGTATATAGATCAGTTAACTATTTTATAGTAAAGATAATGCAGGATTAAAAACTTACAAGACTCCAATAATACTGCTAAAATCTTAGAGGCCAAAAACAGATCACAAGTCAGATAGCTTACAGACTATTTTATCGATAAGTTTGTAGATTATTTAATAGACTAGTTTAAGATTAACTTTAGACTAATTTATTAGACTATTTTATAAATCATTTTGTAGACTATTTTATTAATTAATTCATTTTGCCATTCTATGTAATTGCGATATTTTTAGTTCAATTCAAATTTACTGTTATTAACTATTTTACATACTGTACTATAATATAAATATTTTCAATTTTACGCTATAGCATTGACTAGTTAATGCTATATAGTCTACTTAAGTTTATATTAATTTACAGAATTTTCTTTAAATTTTAAATAATTAAATCCATAAATAAAACATGACTGTATAATTTCACTCTCATCATGTATTTTTATATATATTCATGGGTGTTTGTATTTGTATGTTATTTACATTTATGTATATGTATGCTGAAAATCTCTTACTATGTAAATAAATGGAAATGCTGAAATAAACAAAATATTTTAGGAACATTTTAAAGATTTTAATTAAAATATTTATTTACTTAAACACAAAACCATAATTCACTTAATTAAATATAATTTTAATTTTTTTTTTCACTTTTAGCTTACACTGTAAAATATTTGAATATTATTAGTTGAGACAAATAAAAAAAATGTTTACATGTAAATATATTGAATTTGAATCTGAATTATATTTTGTTGACAAATCAATTTAATGCTAATCAATGATATTTTATTATAATTATAATTCTTCATGAAATTGAGTTATTTATTGTCAATTTTTGTGGATCAAAAAAAAAATTTGATAAAATATTGTGGTTTATGGATCAATTATAATTTAAGTTATTTTTTTCTATTAATACCCAAAACTACCATAGATGGTTGGGGTATTATGCGTTTGTGCAGAAGTTTGTAACGGGAAGGAAAAAATTATTGCTACCAACACATTTGAATACATCATTCGACTTAGAGTCACATTCTGAGTCGATTTAACCAAGTTCATTGGTTCGTCTCACTAGCTGACTGTCCATGTGAACCTTGTGGACAAAATTCAGTTATTTTGATGGGTCCATTATTTCGCCTATCCCCATACAAATGTCCTTCCCGGAATGAGGTTTTTTAGGTCATAAAAATCCTGAATATAAAGATGGTTTAAAGAAATTTGTCACAAAAAAAATTTAATAATATTCAAAAATGATGTGCCAAATTCAATGGAGATCGGTCCATTATTTCTCATGGGTACCATACAAGCCCCTTTAAAATATCTCTTCGAAGGACTTAAAACTCACATATAAATTAAAATTACAATAGAAATTGGTCACATTTAGATAAATGGAGACAAAATCAATGTAAAAAATTTTACGAGGGTCGGTCCATAATTTCCTCTATTTCCGTGTTTTACACCCCTCAAGAAAATGCTTTTTTAAACACACAAATTTATTGTGTTTAGTCAGAGAACCGGTTTTCAAGATATTTAAAAAAATAGACTTTTCAAAAAAGCCGTTTTCGATTACGGTTTTATGTCAAAAAACCGGTTAGTCAGTTTTAGTTTGATTATTATAAATTTTCAAAAAAAAAAATAATTTAGAGTTTAAGCAATAAAAGAACATATTCCGCAAAATTGCCTTTATATGGATTGAAGATGAAATAATGGTTTTCATATATGAAACCAATTTCATCGTATTAACCTTGCACTGTATGCCCTAAATGGGTGGGATATGCCTTAATTATAGGTCTTTACCTCTTTACTGAAAAATGGATATTGCTGGATAATGGATAAAAAAGATTTATTTCATTGACGTGATTATGTCTAAAATAGATGGATATAACAAACCGACTCAGAGTATGATGTCTAAGAATGCGTACAGTACTTCGTTCGTGTAAAGCATGGAACGAAATTGTGTTCTCCGTCATGGCGGAATGAAGACATATATATTTTAGTAAAATGTTTAAAAAGTGTCTTTTATTAAAAACCGGTTAACGGACAGAAAAAACCGCCATATAGAATAATTCTTCGAAACTGGTTGGTTTTTTGAAATGCAAAAAAAAACCGGTTAACTTCCCGTTTTGGTTTTTCGAATCTCAAATCCTACATATTTTAACACCATATGTTTCTTAAGCATAAATGTAAGAAATACTTTTATACGAGGATGGTTAATAAATTTCCGGTAGCTAACACTTATAACCAACAATGTGGTGTAGAGTACTAAATAGTCGGACTTTTACTCAATTTTTTGCATAATTTTATTTCGAATAAATTCTTGTGTTTGAAAACAAATATTCAATTACAAAACTGGTCAACCGCAGAAGGTTTTAAATCTAAAAATTCTATTTAATTATTCTTGTTGTTATTTTCTTTTCATACATGAATTAATTTTGTCATAAAAAATAGTTATAAAATACGTGATTTATAATAAATTAATGGGAAAAAATTAAACAAAATAATAAATTTAATAAAATGAAATTTAATAAAATTATAAATTTTATTAAAACAATGAATTAAAATAAAGTTATTAAAACAAAAAGTTATAATTAAATTAATATACTTTTATTAACATTAATTAATGCAACTAATACTTAATAACGATAAATAAAAATAATTAATTGTTTTAAAGTGATAATTTGTGCATTTTAACAGAATTAAAAAAAATTGTTAATCCACAATTATATATAATTATATATATTATATGATTTAAAATGATTTTTCTTTAAGTGGACTTCAAAATTTGAATGGCAATACAACCAGCTTTTTGACTGCATCTAAGTTCAATTAACAGACTATTTTATAAAATGACAATTAAGGCAGTTTGTAGATAAATAGACTATATTTTAGACTAGTCTTATAGAATAATTAATAGACTGAGTTATGGGCCACTTTTTGGACATGTAAACGGACCTTCAAACTAGTTTATAGACTATATTATAGAGCTATTTATGAATTACTTTATAGGCTTACTAACTCATTCAGATAATATTATAGAGAAGTTTATAGAGTATTTTTTAGACTAGATTATAGACTAAATTGTAGACTATTTAATAGATTAGTTTATAGACTTGTTTATAAATTATCTATAAACAACTAATTTATAGATAATTTAAGTTTATAGATAAGTTTACTACTTTTTTTAAGATATAACATTGGATTTTTTTTAAGTGGACTTCATTATGTGACTGCATTTAAGTTTAATTTATAGACTATTTTATAAAACAATGTTATAGTTTGTAGACTAAAAGACTATTTCTTAGACTAAACTTATAAAATAATTTATAGACTGATGTAGTGACTACTTTTTAGTTTATGGATTAGTTAATAGACTTACTGAGAGACTTGTTAAACTAACTTATAAACTATTTTGCATATAAAGTTATAGACTAGTTTATAGTTTAGTTTATAGACTAGTTTATAGACTTATTTATAAACTACTTTATAGACTAATTTATAGACGAGTTTATAGACGGGAGTTTATAGACGAGTTTATAGACGAGTTTATAGACGAGTTTATAGACGAGTTTATAGACGAGTTTATAGACGAGTTTTAGACGAGTTTATAGACGAGTTATAACGAGTTATAGACGAGTTTATAGACGAGTTATAGACGAGTTTAGACGAGTTTATAGACGAGTTTATAGACGAGTTTATAGACGAGTTTATAGACGAGTTTATAGACGAGTTTATAGACGAGTTTATAGACGAGTTTATAGACGAGTTTATAGACGAGTTTATAGACGAGTTTATAGACGAGTTTATAGACGAGTTTATAGACGAGTTTATAGACGAGTTTATAGACGAGTTTATAGACGAGTTTATAGACGAGTTTATAGACGAGTTTATAGACGAGTTTATAGACGAGTTTATAGACGAGTTTATAGACGAGTTTATAGACGAGTTTATAGACGAGTTTATAGACGAGTTTATAGACGAGTTTATAGACGAGTTTATAGACGAGTTTATAGACGAGTTTATAGACGAGTTTATAGACGAGTTTATAGACGAGTTTATAGACGAGTTTATAGACGAGTTTATAGACGAGTTTATAGACGAGTTTATAGACGAGTTTATAGACGAGTTTATAGACGAGTTTATAGACGAGTTTATAGACGAGTTTATAGACGAGTTTATAGACGAGTTTATAGACGAGTTTATAGACGAGTTTATAGACGAGTTTATAGACGAGTTTATAGACGAGTTTATAGACGAGTTTATAGACGAGTTTATAGACGAGTTTATAGACGAGTTTATAGACGAGTTTATAGACGAGTTTATAGACGAGTTTATAGACGAGTTTATAGACGAGTTTATAGACGAGTTTATAGACGAGTTTATAGACGAGTTTATAGACGAGTTTATAGACGAGTTTATAGACGAGTTTATAGACGAGTTTATAGACGAGTTTATAGACGAGTTTATAGACGAGTTTATAGACGAGTTTATAGACGAGTTTATAGACGAGTTTATAGACGAGTTTATAGACGAGTTTATAGACGAGTTTATAGACGAGTTTATAGACGAGTTTATAGACGAGTTTATAGACGAGTTTATAGACGAGTTTATAGACGAGTTTATAGACGAGTTTATAGACGAGTTTATAGACGAGTTTATAGACGAGTTTATAGACGAGTTTATAGACGAGTTTATAGTGTTCTTTTTTTGAATAGTTTATAGTCTATTTTATACACTAGTTGAAAGATTATTTTAAAGACTAGTTTATAGACTATTTTATAGACTAGTTTATAGACCAGTTTATATACAGTTTTATTTACCAGTTTATAGACTAATCTATAGATTATAGACTGCCCTCAAACTTATTTACAAGTTTATAGACTGGCTTTCAGACTAATTTAACTAGTAGTTAACTGACTAGTTCAAAATATATAGACTGGTTTACTAACTAGAATGATGTAAGGACTTGTTTATATAAAGGCTTTTATACTATTTTGTAGACTAATTATTGCTAACTTTAGAGGTGTTTATATAGACTAGTTTATAGACTAATTTATAGACTAGTTTATAGACTGATTTTTGGACTATTTATTTATAAAATAGCTGTTAGACTACTTTAATTTTAAGTTTATAGTCTATTTTTAAAACAGTTTAGAAAATGGTTTATTTGCAGCTCTAAAGGCAGATTTTTAAACTAGTTTTAACCAGTTTACGTCCTTGTTAAATAGTTTATAATGTATAGACTGGCTAGAAGATGAAGAGGATAGAAGATAGAATAGTTGTTAAACTACTTCATAGACTAAGTTTTAAGTCTACTTATAGACTATTTTATGGACTGGATTTTAGACTAAATTATATACTTAACCAATCTAATCACAGTTTTAACTTTTTTTCCTTTCATACTGTCTGGATGCCAAGTCAGGCCAAAAAAAGTGGACACATTATGAAGTCTTATAAATGGAAGCAGCCTTTTTTGTAAACATTCCTTGATTTAACTTTTGCATTCCAAACGTTTGTTAAACACTCAATCAAACATCAGCAAAATAAAATTGTTGACCAGAAAGTTGCGAAAAATTTCCGTG
This sequence comes from Cochliomyia hominivorax, assembly GCA_004302925.2. Lineage (NCBI taxonomy): Eukaryota > Metazoa > Arthropoda > Insecta > Diptera > Calliphoridae > Cochliomyia > Cochliomyia hominivorax. The sequence continues at coordinate 10,403,967 of PYHX02000494.1, forward strand.
CTCTGCTTTTGGCTTATTTTTAGCAGCGTTTCCGTCAGGAACTTTTTGAGCTTTGTATATTTTTAAACTGCTTGCACTAAGTTAACAGGGCCACTTTTCTACCGGATGTGTTGGGAGCTCTTTTGAATATAAAAAAATTGCCAACTTAAAAAAATCAAAAATTTTTTTTAAAGTTCGAACTTCAAACTAAAAACAATAATTTTATAAAATGTTGGTATATATTTTAGAGTTTAATTGGATCTGATATCTGTCTGTCTAATTAATTTTCTTTCTTTTTTCATTTAATTAAATTATTATGTCAATAAACATTTATTTTTATATCGATAAAAAATATATTTAAAAAAATAAAAAAAAATCAAATTTAATATTAATCAATGCGGAATCTCTAATACCCTCTAGCGCAAACATGTGTGTAGTAACAACATTATATTATATACATATACATCACAGATATCCACTCTAACACATATACAAATTTATATTTAAAAACACACACTTATAATTCTAAAAATGTATTAAGGGATCGATTAGCTTTAATTCTATCGATCCGATGTTTGGGGTTTTTGTATCGATAATCAAACTTAATTTCCAAATGTCGAAGAAAATGAAAGGGAAGAAAAGACGTATGTAGGCAATCGACTCAGATATTCGATTACTTTAACATGATTTGTTCTTGGGAATAACGCACGGTATAACAAACTTAATATACCCTCTTTGCTATATATACTCAGATGTGGTAGAGGTTATGAAAACAATTTTAATTCAAAAGCAAAAAATTATTTTTTTTAACTATTTTAAGGTTTTTTTAATGAATAAATAAAATATTTAACACATAATTAATGATAAACAGATACAGATGAATATAGAATTTTTGTAAAAAAAGTCACATGGAATTTAATTAAAATTCGTGAGTAGAAAAAAACTAACAAGACATGAAAGTAATAAAATATTTATAGAATAGGAGTGAGGTCGAAAAATTCTTAACACACGTTTTTCATTACAGTTTTTAATCCCTGTATATTTGTTCTCTTTTCAAGTTACCTTTGTAAAACATGTCAGATATTATGTTTAGTGTGGAACATATTAGTTGTACCTGATTAAATTGAGTGACCAACATGGTCCTACAAAAAACCCAACATGGTCCTACAACATGTTTCCAATTTTATTTAAAAGTATCAGGATACGTTGTCTGTTGTGGGAAACCTGTTTCAGGTAAAAGGACCAGCCACATGATGTTTGTAATGCCAAAAAATATTTTCAAATGAGTTTCTTACACATCCGGTAGAATAGTAGCCCGGTTAGCTCAGTGCACGAAGTTAAAAATCATACAAGACTCAAAAAGTTCCTGTCAGAAACGCTGCTAAAAATTTAGAGGCCATGATAAAATGTGGATCTGGCAGATTTTTCGAAACTTCCTGGTCAAAAATTTGATGTTACTGATGCTCGAAGGAATATTAAATTAAAGTTTAGGACTCAAAAGTAGTAAAAATTACAAAAAAGGTCTTGGTATAGCAAGTTGCCCAAAAGAACGCAATCAGGTTCTATAAATATATAAATTTACAACAGGGAATGTTTACAAAAAAAGGTTGATTCGATTCAAAAGACTTCATAATGTGTTACTTATTTTTGGTCTGACTTCCAGGTCAACATTTTATGTTACTGATGCTCGAAGGAATGTTGAAAACAAGTTTAAGACACAAAAGTAGTAAACATTTTAAGTTGCAACGAAATTTACATCAGAGAATGTTTACAAAAAAAGGCTGCTTCGATTCATAAACCTTCATAATGTCTCACTTATTTGTGGCCTTCAGGAAGTATGGTGTGGTATTTTTACTAGGAAAGGAAAGGAAAAGTGACAGACAGCACTATAAAAACATTAATGGAAGGGTTTCTGAAAAAGGAGTTCAAAATTTCATCACTTGTGATTAAAAAAATAAAAGTAAATATTTTCTTGTAAATTGTAATAATAATTTCAATCAAATCAAAAAAAGGTAAAACTGTAAACTGTAATATATGTATGTTAAGATTTTTTCGATCTCACTCCTTAGTTAAAATATATATATAGAATAGTAAAAAAAATAATTTTGTATAATTTTTATTAAAACCAAAAACTAAAGCATACTTTTAGGTTCAACAAAAACTAAAGTATACATTTAGGGTTAATTAATTAGCAAAACTACAGCATAATAACTGTTCTAGAAAAATAACAATAATTTTTATCAAAAATAAATCAATTTTTTATAAATAGATATTTTGAATATTTTATAAAAAACGCTTCTTTTTTTGATATAAAAAACTGTTATCCTTTTCGAATTCCTCACTAAAAATACCACTCAAATTAGTTACAACTTTATATTTTATTTGCATTCCATCACATTTTTTCTATATTAATATTTTTTCAAACATTTTTCCTTTTCAACAATACATCAGTATTTCAATTAAACAAATTAATTAGATTCCACTTGTATTAAGTGTTAAAATCCTCTAATTGAGTTCATTAAATGTTACAATATTTCACAATTTCATAATTTAAATAAAATCTAATGAAATCGTTATACAGACGCAATAAAAATAATAATTACAACAAAAACAACTAAAAAATTAAATTTAATGAAAAATTCAATCATTCGTAACAAACAAGTTCTAGAATTATAAGAATATAAACATATCAATGCATTTTAATTACAAGTTAAATGACTCATTTTCGTCCTTGTAACTGAAAATCAATCTAAAAGCAAAACAAGCTAGAATCTTCAATACCCTCCACCACAAATGAATGTGAAGTACAAACGTTATGTTTTGTACTTACACACTGACGCATACACTCACAGACATATGGAATTGTAAAAGTTTTTCTTAAATATACTTAATGAGTCACAATCACATTTTTGGCTATCATTTATTTTTCTTAACCGATTTTGACAATATTTTTGAATACTGATGAAGTACAAATAACTTAATATCATGGAAAAATATCGCTTCAACTTAGAACTTGCCTCAGATATTGATCGACTTAGATTTTGATTTGATGCAAGAATATATATACACTATTGGGTCTAAGATGATTCCTTCTTAGCATTACACACGGAATGACAAGGTTAATATACCATCTTCACCACTTGTATTTGTGGAGGGTATAAAAACCAGCAACGAACAAAAAAATATCAAAATAACAAAAATCGTTCGAATGCGTTTGAAAAACTTTAAAATAAGAAATAAAATTTTATAACTGACATCTGGCAAAAGAATGAAATTCACAATAAATGAAGAGAAGAAAAAAAAGCAAATAAATTTTAAATAAATACTTAAAAGGTTAATGAAGTGAAAATCCCCAAAAATAAAGAGACCAAATAACAAATTAATAATAATTATTAGAGGGTGAAACAACAATTATTTTGCCATATCATGATGAGGTTTAAAGAAACCAAATTTCATTTATTTTCAACAGTTTTGACAACAATTTAAATTCAAATATAAGACATTCTATTTTAAAAAATACAAAGTAGTGAAAACTTTATATTTCAGTGATATTATCAACTTTTTGTGAACATTTTTAATTTTATATTGAAAATTTCAACTTTTAGTGAAATTATAAAAAAATTCAATTTTTAGTGAAAATATAAAAAATTTCAATTTTTAGTGAAATTATAAAAAATTTCAATTTTTAGCGAGAATTTAAATTTTAATGAAAATTTCAATTTTAGTGAAAATTTCAATTTTTAGTGAAAATTTCAATTTTTAGTGAAAATTTCAATTTTTAGTGAAAATTTCAATTTTTAGTTAAAATTTCAATTTTTAGTGAGAATTTCAATTTTTAGTGAAAATTTCAATTTTTAGTGAAAATTTCAATTTTAGTGAAAATTTCAATTTTTAGTGAAAATTTCAATTTTTAGTGAAAATTTCAATTTTTAGTGAAAATTTCAATTTTTAGTGAAAATTTCAATTTTTAGTGAAAATTTCAATTTTTAATGAAAATTTCAATTTTTAGTGAAAATTTCAATTTTTAGTGAAAATTTCAATTTTAGTGAAAATTTCAATTTTTAGTGAAAATTTCAATTTTTAGTGAAAATTTCAATTTTTAGTGAAAATTTCAATTTTTAGTGAAAATTTCAATTTTTAGTGAAAATTTCAATTTTTAGTGAAAATTTCAATTTTTAGTGAAAATTTCAATTTTAGTGAAAATTTCAATTTTTAGTGAAAATTTCAATTTTTAGTGAAAATTTCAATTTTTAGTGAAAATTTCAATTTTTTAGTGAAAATTTCAATTTTAGTGAAAATTTCAATTTAGTGAAAATTTCAATTTTTAGTGAAAATTTCAATTTTTAGTGAAAATTTCAATTTTTAGTGAAAATGTGCATTTTAAGTGAAAATGTGCATTTTTAGTGAAAATGTGCATTTTTAGTGAAAATGTGCATTTTTAGTAAAAATGTGCATTTTTAGTGAAAATGTGCATTTTTAGTGAAAATGTGCATTTTTAGTGAAAATGTGCATTTTTAGTGAAAATGTGCATTTTTAGTGAAAATGTGCATTTTTAGTGAAAATATGAATTTTTAGTGAAAATGTGAATTTTTAATGAAAATGTACATTTTCTATCGATGAAAAAGCAACCAGAATAATAAACCAGACTCGAAGCCACCATAACAACTCTCAGCGACCTGTTTGAAAACAATCATGCGTCCTAAATCAAGACCCTGCCCCATTCGAATGACATTTGTTTTAATCAATGTACTATGTACTAGAATATGTATTAAAAAATTGGCTTCGCCCGCTCTTAACTCCAAAAATCGAAACATTTTTTAAGTAAAATTAACGACATTATTTATTTGTATACCCAATACAATTTAATAATAATAAAAATAATGTTAAAACCATGACAAAGCTTGACCTTGAAAACTCGATAAATCTTATGCAAACCAGAATGGTTGTGAAAGCTGGTAGCTGGCGCTACCTTTAACGATTTTCCCAAAAAAATATTTTCACAACAAAAAAACAATCGGAGTCATCTTAACGTCAAAATTATTCCAATGAAATTTGTCGCTTAATAAGAAATTCTTAAGGTTTTAAAACTGCAGCTGCTCAGAATATTTCCTTGATCCCACTTTTTTTAAATCCAACTTTCAGTTTTCCAAATGTTAAATAATGAATGTAAAAAATAAATCCGAAAATAGGTAAAATAGCAAATAAGAAAAACACCTGAGGGGCAATAAAACATTCTAAGGATTTAGGACTAGAAATCCTAAAATCTACCTGTTTTTCAAGACCAACAACGGTCTACCAAATTATTGCTATAAATACCGTACAAAAGTCACAAACTGACAACAGTTCAATTACAAACTTCAACAAGAGAACATTAAAACTCTTTACTTGAATTTTAAAAAGGATTTTATTTAACCCTTCGGCATGGACTTCAAAACTACTAACTTCGTCGATGAAACCGAATTCGAAGAGTTGTTGATTCAAATGCACAGCACACAGTTAAACTCCACCTTACTGGACTCTCCCTCATCAATTAAATCTGGTTTTGCTTCTTTGAATGGCAGCCCTTCTTCACCTTCTTACAACACAAAATCTCCTAAACATAAAAATGGTTCCACTTCCAAACAGTGTTTGAAAAATTTAAGCTTCTCATCGGAACCGCAAGAAGAGGATGTAGACGATGAAGACGATGATTGTGGTAATTGTATAAAAGAGCTTGATTTGAATAAAACTTATAGTTCCAAAACTATGGATGCTCAGGAGTTATCGTTAATGTTGGCTGCTTTGGAAGAGGACGATGAGGACTGATACCCTATCCGAAGAAAAGTAGGGTAGTTTTATTATTAAATTCGGCTAACTGCCAAGCAGTTTTCTATGAAAATTTATACATTTTGACAATAAAAATCTTAAAGATTTTGATGAAATAAATTAAATTTATAAAATGGAATTTAAAGTCTTCTTACTTCAGACATAAAGAGTGGGATCGAAAAATTCTTAACATACATAAAAAACTTTATTAGAATAAGTAGTTCAAATACGTTTAAATCAACCACACGTTTTGAAACATTTTTATGCTCTTCAATTCTCTTTTAAAAAGAGCCAAATATTCTTCCGCTGGACTTAGTTCCGGGCAGTTTGGGGGATTTGCCTGTTTTCGTACAAATATCTCATTATTGTGTTTGTACTACTCAAGGTATTGTTTACATTAGTGACAGGATGCCAAGTCCGGCCAAAAATATGTGGAAATAGTATTTTTGTATACATTCCAAGATCCAAATTTCGGTTATTTTAGAGCCCGTTTAAAGAAATGATTAGCTTATTTTGCATAAACTACATATCGCTTGCTATACCAAGAATTTTTTTGGGAAAACTAAACTTTTCTTCAACATTCCCTCGAACAAAAGCACCATAAAATTTTTAAGCAGGGAGTTGCGGAAAGCGTTCCTGTCAGCACTAAGCTAACAGGGTGTTGAGAGCTTTAGAATCATCATGTTTAACAACACTGAAAAGAGTTTGTTTTATCCATCTCACTCCTTATAGTCAAGTGAAAAATTAGGTTATGAAATAAATCAGAGACTAAGCCATAAAATGGACCTGATATCAGAACATAAGACAGATGAAAGTCTAAAAAAAGACTATAATATAGTCTTTTATAATGAATGGGCTATATAAAACAGACTAGATTATAGCATATTACGGTGACTAGATTGTAGTCCATTAAATATTGGATTATATGAAATAGAGAATATTGTAGTCTGCTAAATAAAGTAGATTAAAAAATATTAACTAGACTAGATTTTTAGTCTTTTAAAATGGACTACATTCTGGTTGTATAAAGTAGTGAGTGAGTGAGTGAGTGAATAAAATGAACTACAATGTAATAGTTAGCATATATTGTATATTGCAAAATAGATGATATAATAGTCTATATAAAAAACTTCCCTTTCCCTCCATACACTTTGGACAATATTCCTATAGACGCACATTTCCTTTTTAAAAAACTAAAATAAATTTATTTGTATCTCATTGAATTTTTAAACTCAATTTTAGAGTTTAAATTCCATTTTAATAGTAATTTGCTATAAAAGCACTTATAGCATTTTTAAAAATTTGTGGATTCAATCAAAAATTCGGTCTGGTATTTAATCCACTAATTTGTTAACAAAATTGGAATCAATTTTCTCCCAAAACTGCTTTATTTTTAGTTTTAGTTCTGATAAAGTTATTATGCATTTGTTTTTGATAGTATTTGACCAGTCCAACAGAGGCATACTGTGTTAGTTAAACCATAATTTAGATTGCTTTTGAAACATGTAACGCAGCATTATTTTACTGGAATAGACAATATTCGAACCATTTTTTCATCCATAAAAGAGAGAAGAGCAGCTGCCAGTAATTCACTTCATTTTTATTAGAACACCACTGAAAACTATGTTTGGACATCCGAACATCGTTTCATCTCAAATCGTACTTATGACATGAGTCAAGGCCATTTAAATTTAAGAAAATTACCTTCAATCCCCTGCATTCTTTCGAGCATCAGCAGCATATAATTTTTGACCAGGATGTTACGAAATATATGCCGAAATACACGTTTTCTGATCCGTTTTTGCATCATTAGTTTCAGGACCTTTTTGATTCTTGTCTGTTTTTAAAACCTGCATTAGATTTGAATTTTCGTACCAAATAGTCCGAGCACAAAGCTAACAGGGCTGCTTTCCTATCGCTTATGTTTGGAGCTCTTTTTAAAATAATTTCTATTTTTTGAGTTTAGAAACATCATGTGGACCATTACTTTTACCTAAACCCTTTTTTTAACGGACAAGTTCTCCCGGGTACTGTTTATTAACATTAGAAGCACTTTGGCGGCAGCCCTTTGAGTGCTTGGATAACTTTTTGTAGGATCAAGTTGGGCTTTTACCAAATTTCATTTAATTTTTTGATTGACCAGAGTTTGTTGCTAGAATTAAGAGGTTGTCTCAGATATCGATCTATATCTTTTAATATACTTAATCACATTTGCTGGATATAAATAGGAAACATCTCAGGACTATAACAAATACTTAAGTCAAATTACACTGAGCTCTGTCTATTTTTGTGTATGTGAGCGTGCCACATACACAAAAAGACAGGTAGTCGGACATAACTAAATCGACTCAGATTTTTAATTGATGCTAGAATATATATATACATTATAGGGTCTGAGATGATTCATTCCTAAAGTTACACACGGAATGACAAAGTGAATATACTCTCTTCACCATTTGTGGCGATAAAGGTTATAGAAATTAAATGCGTTTATAGCAACATGCATCTGTGTACGTACACATGATGAGTGTTATTTAAATTTGTTTCTTAATTATTGTCTTTTCTAATCATAATGTTTCTACAATTAATAATTTCCAGTCATTTACAAATTATTTGCTTTTCTATCGCAAATAATAGCTGTATTACATTTATAGCAAAATAAATTATCATGACATTCATTCTTTTATATATCGTTTTTGTCGTTTTTCTTTTTATTTTCATTATTATATTCATTATATAATTGATTGCATAATATACTTTTTCCACTATGAAACTTTTCCTTTACAACTTAAAATCCTTTTTAATCTAATAATTATTATCAGGTTTTCTTTACATCTAAAAATTACAAGAAACTTTCTAAGAAAAGAGTGCAATAAAGGACGAAAGAATAAAATAAATTGTTAAAAAGAAATAAAGTCTTTTGTACGCTGCATTCACAAACTCACGCACTCTAACAAACTTACACTTAACGCATTTACTGGATTAAGTTGAGGAAAAAAAAAAACAAGTAGAAATGCATTATTCGACTGTGCCGAACTATAAATACCCACCACCGATTAAATTGTCAAAAGCTTGACGTGAGCTGAAAAAGCCTTAAATTATTAACAAAAGTGGAATATTTTCAGTGGTATTGGTTCATATATAAGAATAAAAATTTCATAAAATTAGTTCAAATTTTATAGTCCTATAAGATTAAAACTTTCAAATGGAACCTACAACAAAATATGGACCGATAATCATCAATTTAAAAATTTACATATTAAAGACTGTTAGAAATTTAATAATGACGATTTTCAATAATATTGATTCATACTTATGAGTTTTATAAGCTATAAACCGATTTTCTAAGAATGGACCTTTTATGGGAGCTATAGAAAAATATGGACTACTTACTTGCATCAAAAAATAGTTAAAACATGATTGTGCTAAATTTCAATTAAATTGTTCTAACTTTAAAATTTAAAAAAAAACTCAAACCGATTTTTTTATATGGGAGCTATGGACCCATACTGGTCTCAGTTACGTGCACTGAAGACTGTTAGAAAACTAATCTTGCCGAATTTCAAAACAATTGTTCTATATTTAAAACTTCAAACCGCTTTCCGGAAAGTGGCCCTCAATAGAAGTTAGAGCAAAACATGGACCAACATTGGTCAAATAAATAACATATATTCATGACAATTTGAAAAAACGTTTGTGCCGAATTTCAACAGAATTGGTCTATATTAAAAAGTTTTATAAGCCTTAACCTTCTTCCGGGAAGAGACCTAATAAGGGAACTAAATCAAAATATATTGACATTTCTCTACTTAGGTTTGTTCATGAAACAAAGTCAAAAAATAATTGTTCAAATTTTAATAAAAATCGGTCTATATTTAAGATTTTTATTAACTCAACCCCATTTTCGGGTAAGGGGCCTTATGTGAGAGCTATAGCAAAACATGTACCGATATTTATCCCATAGCATATTTCCAAGACAGTTGCAAAAATTATTTTGCCGAATTTAAATACTTAAGAGGTTTTCAAGCTTAAAACCATATTCCGGGCCTTATATGGAAGCTTGATCTAATAATGGTCCAAGGACATTCTAGTTTTTCGAATAGATTCTTGTAACAAAATAAAAATATGTGGCAAATTTCAGAAAATTATATTGGAAATTGCAACCGATATGACACACAGACATTGGGGAATATCCAAATTTTATATATTTAAACCCACTGATCCGATTTCAATGATTTTTTATACAAAGAGAAAGCTAATTAAATCCTTTATAAATCCAATTACTCCTTATTAAAATATATACTTTATGGGGTCTTAGACGATTCCTTCTTAGCGTTACACATGGAATGACAAAGTAAATATACCCTCATCATTACTTGTGATGGTGTAGGGTATAGAAGTATGTTGGCAAATCTCTTAGCAACTTGGGTACTTGATTACTAAAACTATTGTTACAACAACAACTTGCAATGATTTTCATTATTTGTAATTTAACAACAACCACAAAATTTAGTAATAACAAATTTAAGATCAGACCGAACTACGATTTAGTTAGTACAAATGTATGTTGTAAAATTGTTGTTATTATTGCGTTTTATTTTATAGCGTCCCATCTTATTCGACTCAGAAACACTTTACGTGCGTCTGGCTGGATGTGAAGACTTTACGATTAAAGAGTTATCTCGATGAAATTTGGTAAATATGATTTTTTTCCCAATATTTCAGATAATACCAATTGCAAAAATATTAAGTTTTATATACTTCATTACCATTCCAAAAGTTATCAAAATCGGTTCAGAGGCAGAAACGGTTATAGGCAAAAATATAACACATTTTATGACTCATTAAGTGTTCGGTGTTTTATTAAAAAAAACTTTTGTATATTGTATACGTCTATGAGTGTAAGTGTGAATGTGTATGTAAGAAACATAAGGTATTTACTTCACACACATTTCGACATATCCGAATAAAGCATTATTACTTGTTAAGTTTAGGCTCTGTTAAAGTCATTATTCTTTTTAAGAGGCGTGTTTCCTCACAAGTTCCCTATTGGGTTTAAGTCCGACTTCAAGTCTTATGTTCAAAACTTTAATCAAGCTCATTACAAAAATAACAAAAACTTATTTATAAATTTAGAAAACTCCATGCGTGTAGTTTTTGATGCGTTAGTAATTGTGTACTTATCTTTGTATGTATTTTTGTTATAATGTTTTTTTTTTCTTTGTCTGTGGTCTTGTGGGAATTAAGTGTGAATTAAGTTTAAATCGACAGTTTTATTTTACTTGGTTTTCAAAACCACTTGGTTGGTTGGTTGGTTGATTGGTTTTGTTGGTTTAGTTGTTTTTATGTCTGCCTAACGTGTCCAGCAGTTGTTCACATATTGTACCCAATTGTTGTTGATGTTTATTCTCTTCTTTTACATCACTTTTCCAATTATAATGTTAGTTTCTATTATTTTTTTATTTGAGTTACAAATAGGAAAAGTTGTTTTTTATATCCTCCAACAGTGGTTCCATAATGAAAATAATTCCGGTATTTTGGAATCGCAAAAGAAAGCCTTATATATAGCATGGATCAAGCGTAGATATTTTTGTTTGTTTGGAGTATTACAAATCCTCAGCTGGTTAGACAGGTGATTAATGGTCTTTCAAAGTTGACCACCTCAGCTATGGTGAGATCTTGAAAAAAATAACCAAATTTGGCTAGAGAAGCTTGTTTGGATTTCAGAAAAAAGTATAAAATTGTATACAAGTATTTGGTATCAGCGAAAATTGCAGTAAAATGAAAGCAATCCCACTTTTCTATAGGGTAGCACCCAAATTCTGAATCTGCCTTATTATATTTAAAAATTTGCCATTTATAGCATAAGAATGGCGCATAGAGTTTCCAAGGCGATTTTCAAAATAATTCTTTAAATGTTGAAAATTTTACAGATGTTTTTAGATCGATTTGGAGGTGAACAAGTCACCATTTGGTCATGAGTCAAAAAAAAATGTATCTCTTATAGTTTTTGAGATACTCAAGTCGACATCGATTTTAAACTTATTTTAGCCCTGACTTATTTTTTATACCCTCCTTATGGTGGTGAGGATGTGGGTATATTAACTTTGTCATTCCATATGTAACTCTTAGAAAGAGCCACCTAAAACCCTATAAAATATAAAATCTGTGTCTGTGAATTAACAATGTCCGTCTGTCTGTTGGATATTTTCTCATGTCTAGAAAAATAAACCGAATTCAATGAAAATTGACCACATTATTTTCCCTTGTTTTAAGCAGTTTTCTATTCAAAACAAGCTATATCGGTTTATTGCCAAGAAAGTTATAGACCGATATGTTTTTCCTGAATTATCTTTTTTATCATCACTGATGATACTTACGTTATGTTTTCAAATTGCGTGAAATAAAGGGAATTCCCTTTCATTTGCTATATAAGTGGTGTAAAGAACAAGTGCCTGGTTATGGCAAGAATATAGTTTGCGATTCGTTAAAGTACATTATGGACGTAAAAAAAAGAGTCAAATTTAAAGAAAAGTAATAAAATTGATAGTTAAAATTGGACGTTATAAAATTTTATAAATCGGGAAAAAAGGCTATTAATATAGGAAGAACACTTGGAATAGCAACTACATTAGTAAAAATAATTTGCAACAAAAAACAGTGATAGAACAAATCAATGAACTGAAATTGCCACACGACTCCAATCCGAACAAGATACCATAGCAAGAAAACCCTTATTGATTAAGATGAAGTCCCTTCTTTCAATTTGTAAGCATGATTAAAATAAGCGAAAAATGCCACTAAGCAAGGACGTAATAAAAAATAAAGCTCTTTCTATTTACTCCTTCCTTAAGAAAAATATTGTATCTAGAAGTATCTGATGTTTTCGAAGCCCGCAACGGTTGGATTAACTTAACTTTTTTATTTAAAATACAAAATTTTGGATATTTTTCCCACTAAACTAAATTTCAGTGGATTTATATAGAAAAATAATAATTCAATTTACGTCGCGTTTCTCCATTAACGACACAAGTCGTAGCTTTAGTGTACAACACTTTTACCAGTTTCATCTTCGAAACTTCTTAATGTATTTGTTGTAAGTGCTCCCACTAAATGTATTTGTATGTATTTGTATATAGATATAAGTGTATGTGTGTAATACTCATTTCTATCAACACAAACATTCAATACATTTGAGACTAAACTTAAGAAAATTATTGTTGTTCTTTTTCTTTGTTGTTGTCAACAGAAATCCTTTTGTGGTTAAGTGAAGTGTTAGACAAATGAATTAAATGTCTATCAGACTTGTAAGAAAAAATGGATTTAATATTTTTACAAAATTTTAAAATTGATTTTCTGAGATCTTTTAATAAGAGAAGATTTCAAATATCGCTCATTTGCTGCAAAATCGTCATAACTCAAAAAAATCATTTTTTTTCAGGAAACGTATTTCGAATTATTTGACAGAAGTGTATTTCTTGGAAATCATGAATGAAAACTTAAAATTTGCTTATAGGAATAGTGTCATTTAAACCACAATTGTCATAACGCTTTTATTTCCAGAATAATGAATAAAATAAAAAATTGCCATGAAATATTTTCGTCGTAATCCTGTCTGATATATGAAAGATTCGTTCACAAAATTTTGCCATTAGATAAAAAATACACTACTGATGTTATAATGACATTGGCGAATTTCGAGTTATGACCATCTTGCGGCAAATGAGCGATATATATTTTTAAAATCTAATTTTATCTAATTAAAACAAATTTCTTTTAAACATCTAAATTACACAAATATATGTCTTTTTTTTTTTTGGAATTAAATATTCAACAACTTGAAATTGTTTTCGAAAATATTCTAACTCACACCACCATCAAATTTCTATACACCCACAATATAACATATGCAACAGTTCCCAAAATATAAATTTTTTTGTCAGCAAAAAAGGTTTTACAATTTTTCATCATAAAAACTAAAACTAAAAAAATTTATGTTATTTTTTCAGGGGAAATTTGTTAATTGTTTAATCATGATTACAACCTGAAATAAAAACAAGTGAGAACTCTATGGTAGGTTATGCCGAATCTTCAATACCCTTCACCACAAGTGCGTGTAAGTAAATATGTTATGTTTCGTATACACTCACACATAGAAATATAAGAAAGGAACATTTAATGAGTCATAAAATTTGTTTTTTGGCTATAACTTCTTTTTTTATTGAACCGATTTTGAAAATGTCTGCAATGATACTGAAGTAGATATAACTTTAATTATGTCAAAATCGTTTACCAATTTTTCGATTTCTAATTGACAGTTTTACGAAAAGTCTTCGCTGGAACAAAGAGGTTGACACAGATATCGGTCTATACCTTTGCCATAATAAACTGATCTTGATTATTTACATAGAATATTTCTCAGGACTATAACAAATACTCAGCCCAAAATTCATTGAGCTCTATTAATTACTGTGGATGTGAGCGTGCTAACAACAGATGGACTTAGCTAAAACGACTAAGATTTTGATTTGATGAAAGAATAAATAAGCATTATTGGGTCTGAGATGATTCCTTCTTAGTGTTGCACATTGAATGACAAAGTTAATGTACCCACTTCACTACTTGGTGAAGGGTATAAAAATAACTTATACATTGTAAATGTTACTAATTATTAAGATGACAACAAAAAATAATAATTAAAACTGTGAAAAGTACATGATTATGGCAACAAGTAAGAATGCTATATTCAGCTATGCTGAATCCTCAATACCCTCCACCAGAAATGTGTGTGAAGTAAATACGTTATGTTTCGTACATACACACTCACAAATACTCTCACAGACATATACAATGCAGTTTTTCTAAAATATAAGATAGAAACAATTTATGAGTCACAAAATTAGTTATATTTTTTGACTATAACTTTTTTTAGTTGAATCGATTTCGATAATTTTTGGAATTTTAATGAAGTACATAATTTGTAGATTTATATTTTTAAGACTACAACAAATATTCAAACCAAATTTCATAAAGCTCCACCAATGATTGTAGATGTGAGCGTGCCAGCAACAGACAGACAGAAAGACATAGCTAAATCGACTCAGATTTAAAGTTGATGCAAGACTATATTTACATTATTGGGTCGGGAATAATTCCTTCTTAGCGTTACATACAAAATGACAAAGTTAATATATCCTCTTCACTCCTTATGATGGTGAAGGTTATAAAAAAAGCTTTAAATTGTAAATAGTGATTTTATCTGAACTAAATTTTACACAGTGTAAATTAAAATTATTTACATTGTAATTTAATATTTTATGTATCGTCATGTTTTGTATTTTACATTAAATTATCTATGAATTTGAAAAAAAAAAAAAAAAAAAAAAAAAAAAAATAACTATAGACTAAATTTAAATTTAAATCATATTTTAAATCAGTAAAAACTTTCAAAAATAAGTAAAGTAAAATATAAATTGAATAAATATAGTCTATTTAAGGGTTCAAGTAATGTGGTGTTTAAGAAGAATATAGTCTAAAAAATATACTAGATTATAGTCTAAAAAATATACTAGATTATAGTCTAAAAATATACTAGATTATAGTCTATATCATAGACTAGATTATAGTCTATTTTATAGACTAGATTATAGTCTATATTATAGACTAGATTATAGTCTATATTATAGACTAGATTATAGTCTATATTATAGACTAGATTATAGTCTATATTATAGACTAGATTATAGTCTATATTATAGACTAGATTATAGTCTATATTATAGACTAGATTATAGTCTATATTATAGACTAGATTATAGTCTATATTATAGACTAGATTATAGTCTATATTATAGACTAGATTAATAGTCTATATTATAGACTAGATTATAGTCCCATATTATAGACTAGATTATAGTCTATATTATAGACTAGATTATAATCTATATTATAGACTAGATTATAGTCTATATTCTAGACTAGATTATAGTCCTATATTCTAGACTAGATTATAGTCTATATCTAGACTGATTATAGTCTATCTTATAGACTAGATTAAAGTCTATATTAAAGACTAGATTATAGTCTATATTATAGACTAGATTATAGTCTATATTATGACTAGATATAGTCTATATTAGACTAGATTATGTCTATATTATAGACTAGATTATAGTCCTATATTTAGACTAGATTATAGTCTATATTATAGACTAAGATTATAGTCTATATTATAGACTAGATTATAGTCTATATTATAGACTAGATATAGCCTATGATTTAGACTAGATTATAATCTATATATAGACTAGATTTAGTCTATATTATAGACTAGATATAATCTATATTATAGACTAGATTATAGTCTATATTATAGACTAGATTATAGTCTATATTATAGACTAGATTATAGTCTATATTATAGACTAGATTGTAGTCTATATTATAGACTAGATTGTAGGTTCTATATTATAGACTAGATTATAGTCTATATTATAGACTAGATTATAGTCTATATTATAGACTAGATATTTATAGTCTATATTATAGACTAGATTATAGTCTATATTATTATAGACTTATAGTTATATAGTCTATTTATAGACTAGATTATAGTCTATATTATAGACTAGATTATAGTCTATATTATAGACTAGATTATAGTCTATATTATAGGATTTAGATTATATAGTCTATATTATAGACTAGATTATAGTCTATATTATAGACTAGATTATAGTCTATATTATAGACTAGATTATAGTCTATTATATAGACTAGATTATAGTCTATATTATAGACTAGATTATAGTCTATATTATTTAGACTAGATTATAGTCTATATTTATAGACTAGATATATAGTCTATA
>PYHX02000494.1:10420718-10457073 GCA_004302925.2 Cochliomyia hominivorax
TCTCATTATGTTCTTAATTGTTATTGTCAAAAGTGTTGAGTGGTGTATTGTTTGATAAAAAAAACAACAAATATAATTATTATGATACTTTTCTTTTGTTGTTGTTCTCTATACAAAATAAATAACAATTTATATAAACAAAAAATAAAAATCATTGTCATAACAAGAGGAGACTCGAAATCTCAAAGGTACAATTGACAATAAAAAAGGAGAGAGAAAATAAATGAATTTTACAATAAAAGAAACAATCAAAATATAACAACAAACTAAAATAAAAAACAACAAATCAACAAAAGTTTATAAAAAAAAAAAAACTATTTTATTTGTGGGACATAAAAGGATAATGGAATGAAATTATTTAGAATATTTTTTTTGTCCTTAAGAAATTATTTTAAATTCAATTAAATTTTGGTTAAAAAGAGAAAAATGACTTTATGTTAAAAAACACAAGTCAAAGTATGAAATTTGGATGTGCCGAATTTTGTATTCCCTACACCTTTGCTTATTTGGATTTTTTTAAATAACGAACTTGACATTTAACTTAAACTCCTCCTATGACAACCATTACTATAGTCAACATAGATTCTCTAGGGCACTCAATATGCATGTAAAATTTTATTCAGATCACGAGTAATTTTCGCTTTCACCATAATAAAAAATATTAATTAATAACTCATCTATTTATGGACAGAATTTGAAATTTAAAATTTTAAATTTAGAAAAATAATTATTATTCTGCATCAAGATTTGTCCATATATCCCATAGGAGGTTCACAATATCGGAATATGAATTTTTGCCTATAACTCTGAAACTAATAGACCGATTATTGTGATGTTTTCAACTCAAAAATTTCCCTAATTATTACCGAATAATTATGTCTCTAGTCTAAATAAAACGCTTAAAAAGTTATTATTTTGCTCGTCACTGTTATTTTTTTCAATACTGTATCCAACAATAACCACAAAGAAAATAAAGAATTCTTAATATGAACCGATTTAAAAATTTTTTAAAAGTAACATTCGATAAAAAAAATTGTAATCAATCAGTGTGGGATTTAAAATATTAGAAAATGTGTTTTTGCCTATAACTCCGGAACTAAAGGTCCGATTGATTTCATATCGTCAGTGCATAAATCCGTAAAATTAATTGAAATCTAACTGTGAAAAAAATGTGAAAAAATGTCGGCACCGTTATAAACTCGAAAGCATTTACAATCGTTTGACGGACGGATGGACTGAAGGACATTAGTGAATCAATTTCTTTTTTCATACCGATCCAGAATATATATAATTAGTCGAAAATTGAACGGAATGAAAAACTTAAAACCGATCTAGTCAGGTGAAGGGTATAATAAAATGACATAAATAGTATGACAATATTAAAGGATTTATTTAAATTATTAATTTATCTCCTAAAAGTATGCTTTAGAAGGCTTGTAAATGGCCAAAAAGTGGTAACGCAAGCAAAAAGCCTCTGAAATATTTACAATTAAGAAGAAAGAATGGACCATGTTTTTCTTTTACGCAACACCTACTTACGATGGTTATTATGCGTTTATGCAGATGTTTGTAACGAGCAGAAAAAATACTCCTACCACCACTTTAAAGTCTACCGTTCGAATCAGAATCACTTTTTCAGTCAGTTAAAGCATATCCGTCCGTCTGGCTAAACATGTAAAGCTTGTTCGCAAAGTACAGGTCACAGTTTTAAAAATATCTTAATGATATTTGGCCAAAGGACGATGACTTTTGAAATTGGTTATGATCGGTGCATTATTTTCATATAGGCCCAATATAAATGTCCCCTCGGAATGGGGTTTTTAGTAATAAAATTCTTGAATTTTATCAAAACTTTGCAAAAAGTAAGTTTTATTATATTCTAAAATGATATACCAAATTATACGAGGATCGGTTTATTATTTCTCAAAGGACATAAAAATATCACTTTAAAACTTATAGATCGCACATTATATGCGTTTTGTGAAAATATTTAGTAAATTAAGGTAAATATAAGCCAAAGCCGCTATGTGAAATAATACGAGGATCGATCCATAATTTTTTCAAACTTTTTTATAATCCACTAGAAAAATTTCCGTTTTCACATAAATTTCACATAAATGCTTTTGTTAAATTATGTGAGGGTCGTTCATAAATTTTTCGTAGCACTCCATTTACAACCAACAATATGGTGTAGGGTGTTACATAGTGGGACTTTAATACCCATAACATTTTGACTTGTTATAATTTTTCAAATGTTTCTTAGTATTTATAATATCACAGGAACCAAGTGATTTTTAACAAAATTTTCAAAATTTTAATAATATTAAATACAACACATATTGAACCAATTGTGATCAAGGAATTGACTTAAAATTTTCTAAAATGTGGGCGTGTTATGCTGTGGAAAATAACATTTTAAATAATATATTTTTTTACTTCAGCACAAATATATTGTCGTTATAAAAAAACTACTAAGACCGATTTTAATATAATTTTTATTATATTCTATTACAAATATATTTCAAAATTTTCTCAAAATATTTCAAATAGAGGGCGCCGCATGCTGTTAAAGGCAGATATGTTATATTTTCAATTTATTCTACTTTTTCTCTTGATTTAAAGGTGAATTTGCATTTTTTCGATATTATTTTCACCGATTTTCCAAATTTAGTAATATTTAATACTAAAAATATTGAACTAAAATTGACTAAAATTTTTTCCAAAGATGGGCGTGGAATGCTTCTAAATCAGCATTATAATGTATACAATTTTCTTAATTTTATCAAACGTATATTTTCATTATTTGAAAGTCTTAACAACCGATTTTCTAATTTTAATTATATTCAATATTCCAACTTCCAGAATTCTTGTTTCATAAAAGTTAAAAAAAATAAAAATAATTTTCAGAAATTTTATTCAAAAACAGTGTCTTAAAACTTCGCGTCCATTTTGGGATCGGTCCAAAACTGAAACGTCGTAAATCATTTTTGTCATCATGAAAATATTTGGGGAAACTAAGAATGATAAAAAAAAACTGTATTTCAAATATTAAATATATCATTTCCATAGCTTCTGTGTATGAAGCTTTAAAGTCGATTAAAAACAGAATCTAACTTGATATAATTAAATTGGAATATGTAGTTTTTACCTATGAATTCCTTAATTAAAAAATTGGGAAGTGTAACTAACGATTGCATATTTTTAGGCACTATATAATACATAACATATCACAGATTTAATTTGTTATGTAATGTCTAAAAAAAATAATATCAGATTCGAAATTGAAAATTTTATCAGCAAATTCTCTAGTTTAATGTAAATGCTGACCATTTAAAGTTTAAATTGTATTGCATGTTTTTGAGAACTATATAAAATATAGCATATCTAAAGTAACTTCAATGTATGAAGTTTTAAAGACGTTTATAAACTAAATCTGACTCGATACAAACAATTGCAATAAGGAGTTTTTGTCTAAGAAATCTCTAGTTTCATGTACATATTGACTTTAGTCAGAGGTAAAATAGTATTGCATATTTTTAGGCACTATATAACATATAACATATCAAAGGTTTTATAGCTTCTGTATATGCAGTTTCTATTTCGCATTTAATATTTATTATATTATTAACTTAAATAATTCCATACGAAACATCTTATAAAGGAATCTTATAATATATAACATGTCGTCCAAAAAATCAGTTCTACCAAATTCCCAGTAGAGAACCACTAAACACCAAAAGGATATCGAAAGGGAGCTTGTAATCACAATCTCACATAAACACCATGATTTTCATTATTTTTCCTTTTGGTATATGTTTGTCGCTCTCTAGAGGGAGATAGCAAATAAATATATAAAATATATTTAGAGCTTTATAGAGCAGAATATAAATATTCCTCGAAAAAAACTTAAAAAAAGACATTATTTAATCAAATTGAAAATGAATGTGTGAAAATAAAAATTGTCCACTTTGTGATGTTCATCATGAAAATGAGATCCATATTGAAAGGACAAACGTCTTATTCATCTGCTCTTTACCACCTCCTACCTCTCTCTCCCTCACTCCTCTCTCTCTCTCCTTAGAGGTTAAATAAAAAATAAAAATTGTAGTTATTTATTTAATAGTAATTGTATGTTAGTGTTGGTGTCTGTCTCTCTTGATGATAAATAGCATTTGTGACAAGATGATGACAATAATACAAAACAATGATAAGACCAACCGTTAGACAACTACAACACTTAAGAATTTTGCTTTTTTTTTTTTTTTTGCTCTTTCTTTATTATTTTTGCAATCAAAGCTCATCATCTTCAGGGCATTAAAGAACAGGACCACAACAAATAACAAATCTTGCCCTCTTATTTAGTTTCAAACACCCACTTAGCAATTGCGTAGAATGAGTGGGTAAAATGTCACTTTAGGGTCTTACGAAAAATATCAACAAATGATGGATAACTAAACATCATTTAAGATTTAAGTCTTATTTTTATTTTCTACCACAAAGGCTGATGTTATTTTAGTTTTTTTCTCTTTATCAGATAATTTTGTTGGCCAACATTCGTTATTTTATTTTATTATTTTATTTTTTCTTAGAAATCACTAAGGAAATCTTTTGAATTTTCTTATTTTTTCCAAGATTAAATAATAAAACAAATAAGAAGAAAAAAAGAAGGTGCTTAAATAACTTAAGATAAGTTGTGGAAAATTAAGAACAATGAAAGGAGGTCATTAATGCCAGCATTATATCATTATTGATCATCCTTAGAGACTAAAAGTTGTGTCGAAAAATGTATTAAATTTCAGATATTTTTATAGGAAAATGAGGGTCAAAAGAAAATATGCTTCAGACTCTCTGCATATTTTCTATAGGACTCTCTGAGTCTATTTTCCATATGAAAATATGCTCTGACGCTGTTAGGAAATATGTTCAGAATTTGTGAGCTTATTTTCTTATAGAAAAAAGGGGGGTCAAAAATATGCTCTATTTTCTATAGAGAAATATGCTAAGACTCTCTGAGCCTACTTTCCACAGGAAAAATATACTTATACTCTCTGAGCTTATTTTCTATAGGAAAATATGCTCATACTCTCTGAACCTATTTTCTATAGGGAGAAATGCTCAGACTCTCTGATCATATTTTCTATAGGAAAAAATGCTCATACTCTCTGAGCTTATTTTCTATAGAGAAATATGCTCATACTCTCTGAGCCTTTTTTTCTATAGGATAATATGCTCATACTCCATAACCTATTTTTTATAGGAAGAAATGCTCAGACTCTCTGATCCTATTTTCTATAGAGAAATATACTCTCTGAGCCTTTTTTCTATAGGAAAATATGCTCATACTCTCTGAGCCTATTTTCTATACGAAGAAATGCTCAAAATCTCTGAACTTATTTTCTATATAAAAATATGATCTGACTCTCTGAGCATTAACTTGTATGCATGTGAAAGAACATTAATATTTTTTATTTAACAAAAAAAGTATTTAATCCATTAAAAATCCATTAATGGAAGAAATGTAACCATTCATTCATTCATTCATTCATTCATTCATTCATTCATTTTTTTTTTAATAATTGAATTCTTTTCTTGATTTTTTTGCTGGAAATTTATATATTTTCAATAAAATCCTTCGCTCCACCATTAATTGGTAGAATATATTCTGCTCAATGAGATTTATGTATCTGAAAGTTTATGGTGAAAAAATCGTCACAAATGTATCTGCAAGAAAAATGATAAGAAATGAAAGTAAAATAAAAATAAGTAAGAATTTTTTTTAATAAAAAAGGAATTTCATTTTTATTTTTCGGTTTCCAGTCAATTAACTTTTTGTAGCTTTTGTTTTATCAAGAATTGTTTTTCTTATTTTAATTCAGTTAACAGCTGTCAATAATTTTCTCTTTTTGTAAGTTTTTGATAACAAAGGAAAAGTTTCCATTAGACACAACAGCTGTTTAGATTCAAATGCCAGTGGACCAAACTTTATCATAACATTAGATTTAATGTTATAATTAAACAGGATCCAGAAAATAATGATATAATAATTATTAAAGAGATACAGAGATGAAAATAATGAATTCATAAAATACTAATAATTTAATTAGTTATGCTCATTTTTGCTTAAGAGGTTCTAGAATTAGGAAAATCGGTACAGTTGATAAAGATTTTTAGATCGATATCTGAATTAACCTCAAAGTTCTCCATAGCTAATTTTGGCTAGAGGAATCATCGTTTAAGTTAAGATTATGGGCAAAGTTATAACATTCGTATACAAGTATTTGGTGTCTTTGGAAGCTTAAGAGCTTAAACTTTAACAATTTTTAAAGAAAAAATTAGTGATAATTGACTAGATGTCTATAATTCATGAACAACTTTATATTTTCATTTTTCTTTTAAATCAAATTAATATTTGAAATCTAATAATCCTCTAGTAAGAATAATTTTACCCCAGGTGACCGATTTATAACTTCCTTAATTAACTCGATCCCTATATTCCGCCAAATCGTCTTAAAGGAACTTCAGCTATGACTGTGTTAATTTTCTTTAAAATATCTTCAAGGATTCAAAAGTTAAAGTAAAAGAATTTTTTTCCAAAAATTAAAAAAAATATGTTTAATAACCAAATTTGGAAGGGCCTTGTAGTCACCCAAACTATACCAGAAACACTTAAGCAATTACTGTATTAAATATCATTAAAATATCTCTAAGAATACAAAAGTTGCAGAATTCTTTCAAAAATTAAAAAAAAAAAAAAAAAAAAAAAAAAACAAATTATATCCAAGATGGCCGATTCTAGAATGTCACCCATTAACAAGAGCCCTTTCAATCTCTCAAATCGTCCCAAAAACACTTCAGCAATGACTGTGTTGAATGTCATTAAGATATCCTTAAGGATTCCAAAGTTTTATATTTATTGCCAAACCGGCCAAAATGAATGATTACACCCAAGATGGCCGACTT
This sequence comes from Cochliomyia hominivorax, assembly GCA_004302925.2. Classification (NCBI taxonomy): domain Eukaryota; kingdom Metazoa; phylum Arthropoda; class Insecta; order Diptera; family Calliphoridae; genus Cochliomyia; species Cochliomyia hominivorax. The sequence continues at coordinate 10,427,679 of PYHX02000494.1, forward strand.
TAGAAGGCCACCTAAAACTCGCCTAATTAACTGGGGCCTTTTAATTCTCTGAATCATTCTAAAAGCACTTCAATTACCACTGTGTTGAATTTCAATAGGATATTTCCAAAGCTTTAAGAGTTATTAAAAAAAAAGGTTTGAAATTATTATCTATCGATTATAATTATTATACGTTTTCCAGCAGACTTTGTGGACGTTAGTAATTTGTAAACCCAATAGAAATTGTTGTTACAAACTATTTGTTTTTGTAAAGTCAGCAAATAACTTTAAATGTGACAAAAAATCCCACAAATTTATTAAATCCCTTAATTTCTCTCTCTCTCTTCTCTCTTTTACACTATCACTCTTAACACACACACACACACACACGTACATTAACACACTTTTTGGTGTCATGATTTTTATGAATTATGAAAATATCAAAAAAAAAAAAAAAAGAAATTTTCTCTGCATTCTTTGTTCTCCATAACATTCACTCATTTGCTCACTCTTTTTATAAATTAAAAGAATGAAAAGAGTATGAGTTTTTATTGTTTTTGTGTGTGTGCGTGCAATTACTCACATATACATGAAAGAAAATACTTTTTATAACGGTTTATTATAGTTCGTTTTGTTTATTGTGTGTAATTAATGTTTTGTAAACATTTATTATTGTTGTATTTTCTTTTTTGTAATTAACATTTTCTAAGTTTTTATGTGTGTGTGTGTGTGTTGGTGTAAGTGTGCACGAGTTTATAGCCTACACCATCATAGGTAATAGGGGATATTATATGTCCTTCCAACACTTTTAAGTATAACGTTCGAGTCAGAATTACTTTCTGAGTCGATTTAAGTCTATCCATCCGTCCGTCTGACTATCCATGTAAAGCCTGTTCGCGGAGTAGAGGTTGCAATTTTAAATTAAGGAAATTGGGCAGGTATTGTTATTTGGGCCCAGAAACGTTTGCCTATTGAAATTGGTTATAATCGGTCCATCATTTCATTTAGGTCCCATACAAATGTCCTCTCGGAATGAGGTTTTTAGTCCATAAAATTATTATATTTAAAACACTTTTAGTTAAATATTTCGAAAATTAGTTTTATCATTATTCTAAAACGGAATGCTAAATTATACGAGAATCGGTCCATTATTTCTGATAGGTCCCATGCAATCACCTTTTCAAATATGATTTTGAAACTAGTAAATACTTGAAAATTGTACAAATATTTAATTAAACTAATGCAAATGTAAGCCCAAACTGTTGTGGGAAATTATACGGGGGTCGGTCTGTGATTTTTTTAAACTTTATCAAATCCTCTAAAAAATCTCTTTGTAACGCATTACTTTCACATAAATACTTGTATCATAATAATGGATTGCATGAATAAGGAAAGCAAATTATTCGAGGGCCGTTTATAAATTTTTCGTAGCAGTCATTTGCAACCAGCAATATGGTGTGTACGGTATTGCATAGCCAGGCTTGACCAATGTCAAAAGTCAAAACTTCAGTGCGAAATTTTACGAGGGTCGGTCTGAATTGTTTTTCTCAAAGCAATTCCTTCTAAAACTTATGAATTTCACGAGTGCTTGTCTCATATTAATCTAAGCATAAATAAGAATAGCAAATTAAACGAGGGCCATTCATAAATTTTCATAGCAGAGATTTACAACCAACAATGTGATGGTGTAGGGTTTTACGTAATCGAGCTTGACCGACTATAACATTTTTTTTCTTGATTTCGTTTGTGTAAGAGAAAACTTAAATCACTCACTCACTTCATTCACATTATTTTTCTGTTTTTTTCATTAAATTTTATAGCCAAAATTAATTATTTTATAAATTAATTTTTATGTTAACGAAAACTATAAAACAATAGCAAAATATTTAGCAAATTATTTTAAATGTTTTATGTTTTAAATTAATAACTTTTAATTAATAATTGTCCCCCCTTAAGCGTGCAAAATTTCTTTTGTTTTTATATTTTTAAAATTCGCAAAAAAAAAATCTCATTATTCTCAATTTTTATACCATAAACCACTACAAGTGTGAAGAAGGTGTATTAACTTTGTTATTCCGTGTGTAACATCTTAGACCCCATAATGTATGTTCTTGCATCAAATCAAAATCTGAGTCGATTTAGTTTCTGTCTGTCTGTTGTGTTCTTGTCTTTTATTTAAGAAAAACGTTCATGTTTTGTATCTGTGTGGGTAAGTGTGTCTGTACGAACAAAACGTATTTACTTTACATGCATTTGTGGCGGAGGGTATTGCAGATACGACATAACTGAATATAATATTCTTAATTGTTTTTAAAGAAGTTGTTGCAAAATACATCATTAATTATTGTCTTTTAAGGCGCCAAAACTGAAAAGTAGACACTAAAACAAATGAAAATATGTAAAATATAATTTAGGCCCATGAAAATGAATTAGAAAATTTTTTAAATAAATTTAACACAATATTTTAAAAGAAAATGCAAATCCCAAAAAATCTATGGATTTAAAAGAAAATTCCTTGATTTTTTTTAAATCCATATTTCACTGCAAACACTTTTTTCACAAAATTTCACTTTAAAGAAATGTTTTCATAACAATTTTTTAAAGAACTTTTTCATAATAATTTCTCTTCAAAAAGAATTATAAAAATTTCTCTTTAAACAATTTTTTTAAGTTTCTTTTCAAACTAATTTTTTTAAAAATTTCACTTTCATGATATTTTTCATAAAAAATTTTCTTCAATTAAATTTTTCTTGTTAATGAAAGTTTTCGCAAATATTTTTCTTCAATAAAATTTTTCTTACAAATTTTTCTTCAATCGAATTTGTCATAAACCTTTTCTTTAAATAATTTTTTCATAAAAATTTCTTAAAAATTTTTTATAAAATTTTCTTACAAAAATTTCTCTTAAAAAAATCATATAAAATTCTCTCTAAATAAATATATCTTAAAAATTTCTCTTTTTAAAATTATTTCCATTTTTTATTTTTAAATTTTCTCTTTAAAGAAATTTTTAATACAAAAATTGTCTTTAAAAAATTTTTTCATAAAAAATTTTCCTTAAGAGAAAAATTCTTTAAAAAATTCTTTAAAAAATCTCAAATTTTTACAAATATTTTTCTTCAATAAAATTTTTCAAAAAAAAAATTTTCTTCAATTGAATTTTTCATAATTAAATAAATAATAAATTTGTCATAAAAATCTCTCGTTAAAAAAAAAATCATAAAAACTTCTTTAAAAGAAATCGTATAAAATTCTCTTTAAAAAATTTTCTCATAAAAATTTATCTTTAAAGAAATTTTTTCGTAACAATTTCTCTTTTAAGAAAATAATTTTCTTTGCAGAAATTTTTCATAAAAATGTTCTCTATAAAGAATATTTTTAGAGAAATTTCTCTCCAACGGAATTGCTCACAGAGATGTGAGCAGAAAAAAATATAAAAACTTTTATATAAAGAAATTAAATTGTTTATCAAAAATTCTTTTTTATAAAAAATAAAAAAATTTCCCTTGAAAGAAAAATTTTATGAAAAAAATCCTTTAAAGAAAATTTTCATTAAAATGTATTTTCAAGAAATTTCTAATAAAAATTTCTCTTCGGAAAAAACATTATAAAAAATATTCATTTTAAAGAAATATTTCATCAAAAAATAATTTTTCATAACTTTTTCCAAAAAAATAAATAAATAAAATCATAAAAAATCTCTTAAGAATTTTTTTTTTTAATTTCTCTTCAAAAAAATTCTCATAAAAGTTCCCATAAAGGAATTTCTCTTCAAAAAATTATTTAAAAAATTCTTTTTCATACAAAAAATAATAATAATTGCAAAGATAATTTTTGTAAAAATTTTTCTTCAAAGATATTTTTCATACAATAAATTCTTTTTAAGGAAATTTTTCACAAAAATATCTCTTTTAAATATTATAAAAATTAAAACTTTCAATATCCTTTTTTTCTCTCCTTCTCCCTCTCTCTCTCGCTCCCTCTTCCTTCAAAAGCTTTCATGTCGTGTAAAATTTGTCCTTTTTTTTCTCGTATAAAATATTTTCTTGCTGATTTCATAAGTGTCCTTTTTGTAAAATAATGATAAACAGCAGCATCATCACCATCCACTAAATGTTGCATCATCATCTGTATCGTCCTTAAACATCCTTTTTTTTACACACTTGTGTTATTACATTTATATGAATCTGTTGGTGTGTTAAAATGCGTTTAAGTATGAGTGTAACAATTAAAATAAATGTGTGTGTGTGTCTTTTTATCTTTACATTATCTCCATCTAATGCTCTGCAATTTTGTTCGAGAAAAAAGTATGAAAAATGGTACATTTTTATCCCTTTTAGAGTTTTTGTTTTATTTTATTACATTTTCTAAGAGATACTTCAGGAATGGAGCAGAATATAAAAATTAGAGGAAAAAATGGACAAAAATAACCCAACAGTTTTGTAGATGAAAGTTTTTTAAAGACTTTTTAAGTCCTGTTTAAAGACTAATTTATAGATTAGACAGTGCTATAATCTTGTTTATTAACTAGACCATAGTGTGTTTTCTAAACTAGTCGATTGCCTAGACTATTGACCAGTCCACTTTATAGACCAGTAGATAGTCTACTATAGACTTGCCTGTAGTCGAACTACCCCTGTCCATATTTTGCATACCAGTGTATTATCTAGTTTATTGACTAGTCGATAGACTAGTTTTTGAATAGTCTATAGTCCAGTTTATAAACTAGCTTGTAAAGTAGAATATAGTCTATAAACTAGTATATTTTAGTTTACCCACTATACTATATAGGGTACTCTATAGACTAGTCTATAATGCACTTTAAGTAGTAAGTAAACTAGACTCTAGTCTAGTTAGTAAAATAGTCTAGTTTGTAGACTAGACTGTAGTCTACTTTGTAGACTAGACTGTAGTCTACTTTGTAGACTAGACTGTAGTCTACTTTGTAGACTAGACTGTAGTCTACTTTGTAGACTAGACTGTAGTCTACTTTGTAGACTAGACTGTAGTCTACTTTGTAGACTAGACTGTAGTAGTCTAATTTTTGGACTAGACTGTAGCCTAGTTGGTAAAATAGACTGTAGTCTAGTTTGTAGACTAGACTATAGTCTAGTTTGTAGACTAGACTGTAGTCTAGTTTGTAGACTAGACTGTAGTCTAGTTTGTAGACTAGACTGTAGTCTAGTTTGTAGACTAGACTGTAGTCTAGTTTGTAGACTAGACTGTAGTCTAGTTTGTAGACTAGACTGTAGTCTAGTTTGTAGACTAGACTGTAGTCTAGTTTGTAGACTAGACTGTAGTCTAGTTTGTAGACTAGACTGTAGTCTAGTTTGTAGACTAGACTGTAGTCTAGTTTGTAGACTAGACTGTAGTCTAGTTTGTAGACTAGACTGTAGTCTAGTTTGTAGACTAGACTGTAGTCTAGTTTGTAGACTAGACTGTAGTCTAGTTTGTAGACTAGACTGTAGTCTAGTTTGTAGACTAGACTGTAGTCTAGTTTGTAGACTAGACTGTAGTCTAGTTTGTAGACTAGACTGTAGTCTAGTTTGTAGACTAGACTGTAGTCTAGTTTGTAGACTAGACTGTAGTCTAGTTTGTAGACTAGACTGTAGTCTAGTTTGTAGACTAGACTGTAGTCTAGTTTGTAGACTAGACTGTAGTCTAGTTTTTGGACTAGACTGTAGTCTAGTTTGTAGACTAAACTGTAGTCTAGTTTTTGGACTAGACTGTAGTCTAGTTTTTGGACTAGACTGTAGTCTAGTTTTTGGACTAGACTGTAGTCTAGTTTTTGGACTAGACTGTAGTCTAGTTTTTGGACTAGATTGTAGTCTAGTTTGTAGACTAGACTGTAGTCTAGTTTGTAGACTAGACTGTAGTCTAGTTTGTAGACTAGACTGTAGTCTAGTTTGTAGACTAGACTGTAGTCTTTTTTTTTTTTTTTATATTGGAGGTGGAAACCTTCAAAAGGTACCATGTGGTTATGTTGGATTTTTACTGACTAAAACCACCTCCATCGTCAACACCATAAATATCCCGCGGAACTGCCTTTAAGTATTACTTCGCGGGACTGGTTAGCATTTAAGCTACCTCAATTATCCTATTCTCTCTTTCTCCCTTTCGCCTCTTCTCCTCCAAACCCAACGCAAGGTTTATTTGGGTAATGAACCGGTTAACCGAATTCCAATTACCCTCAGAAGAAATCATTACTCTTATTATGTTATCCGCATCAACACTCGTCCCAGATTCACACTCCAGTGTACGTCTTAGGTTCTCAAATCTGGGGCATCGAAATGCCACATGTTCAGCATCCTCTACTTCCAAGCATATCGGACAGTTTGGAGATTCGTCATATCCTATCTTATACAGATAGCTTCTGTATCCTCCGTGTCCTGAAAGAAATTGAGTTAGGTGGTAGTTCACCTCCCCATGTCCACGTTCTATCCACGTTTTTATATCCGGTATTAATCTATGCGTCCATCGCCCTTTCAGAGTACTCTGCCATCTCCTTTGCCAGTTTGCTAATGTTCTGTCGCGTTGTTGTTGCTTCCTTTCTCTTTTATTGCCTTCAGGATGCTCTCTTTTGTTCTCATATATCCTAAGAACTTCGTCTGCAGCCAGGTCGAAAGGAATAATACTGGCTATTACACAGGTAGCTTCCAGTGAAATTGTTCTGTAACCACAGCATACCCGTAGGCAACTCTGTCTGAAAAGTGATAACACGTTCCTACGTGTTGTATCTCCTGTGGACCGCGCCCAAATAGGCGCTGCATATAACAATATTGACAATGTAACCATAGAAATCAGTAGCCGTCTACTTTGTCGTGGTCCTCCAACATTGGGCATGATTCTACTAAGTGCACTATTCACTTTGGCAGCCCTATTAAAAGCATACTCCATATGGGCCCTGAAGTTAAGCCTATCGTCAATCATAATGCCCAAGTATTTTATCGCCATGCTTGACTTGATAATCTCCCTTCCAACCTTAATATTTAATATTTCCCTTTTCCTGCGGCTACTTACTAGTACTGCTTCCGTCTTATGGTCAGCTAGTTCTAGTCCTGCTTTTTTCAGCCATTCTTTAATGATCCTTATTGTATCGTTTGTATACATTTCAACCTCGTCAATATATCTTGCACGTACCACGACGGCAATATCGTCAGCAAATCCGACAATCGTAGATTCCTCAGGTATATCCAATTCCAAGATACCATTGTACATCACGTTCCACAACAACGGTCCAAGAACCGAGCCCTGAGGCACTCCGGCCGAGGTCCAGTAGCACCGTGTGCCCTCGTCGGTATCATACCACAGTGTCCTATCCCTAAAGTAGTCGCCGATTATACTCCTCAAATAATCTGGAACCTCTAGGTTTTCGAGAGCCATCATAATATGATTCCAACCTGCACTATTAAATGCATTTTTAATATCTAAAGTTACTATCGCACAGTATCTTCTGCGTGAACCTTTTGCCTCTATTGCCTCCCTGGCCATTCTAACAACACTGTCAATTGCATCAATCGTTGATCTATTCTTTCGGAATCCATACTGCCTCTCTGATAGACCATTTGCTCTCTCCACAGCTGGCAATAATCTATTATATATAATTCTCTCCAAAACTTTCCCTATTGTATCCAGTAAACAAATAGGTCTATAGGATGATGGCTCTCCAATTGTTTTCCCGGGTTTTGGTAGCAGGACTAATTTTTGTTTCTTCCAAATCTTCGGGAATAGACCTCTCCTTAGGCAGTCATTGAACACTTCGGCAAATATTTCTGGTTTTTTCTTTAACGCCATCTTAAGTGCCTTATTTGGCACGTCGTCCATACCTGGAGCTTTTTTATCGCCTATTTTGGGACAAATCCGCAATATCTCATCCGCTGAAACTTCCTCTATGAACTCTCCATTAAACGCTATGATTTCTCGATGTGTCATCCCTTTTGGAAATAAGGTCTCCACTATTCTTCTGAGGAGTCTTGGGCACGTTAGATGTGGTGACCATTGGCCCCTTAGACGTGACATTACCACGCGATATGCATCTCCCCATGGATTCTGATCGATCTCTCTACATAATTTCTTAAAACTCTCCCTCTTGCTCATCTTTATTGCTTTCTGGAGGTTGCGTCTAGCCCGATGATATGCTTCTCGGAAAACGTTTGCTTCTGATACCGTTATTCTCCTTTGAAAAATCCGTCTTGCTTTTAGACATTCCCTTCGAAGTGTTGCTATTTCCGGGTTCCACCAGTAGTTCGGTTTCCTTTTATCCGATCGAATCCTTCTTGGCATGGAAGCGTCACATGCCTTTTTTAACGTATCTGTAATATATGCGACCTTATCCAGAGTTGCAGTTATCAGCCTTATCCGTTCTGCAAATTCTTGCAGGAATACCTCAGTGTCAATCTTGTACTGCGCCCATCCATTTGTCCGAAGTATTCCTCTAAAGTTCTTCAATTGGAGACTAGACTGTAGTCTAGTTTTTGGACTAGATTGTAGTCTAGTTTGTAGACTAGACTGTAGTCTAGTTTGTAGACTAGACTGTAGTCTAGTTTGTAGACTAGACTGTAGTCTAGTTTGTAGACTAGACTGTAGTCTAGTTTGTAGACTAGACTGTAGTCTAGTTTGTAGACTAGACTGTAGTCTAGTTTGTAGACTAGACTGTAGTCTAAGTTTGTAGACTAGACTGTAGCTCTAGTTTGTAGACTAGACTGTAGTTAGTTTGTAGACTAGACTGAGTCTAGTTTGTAGACTAGACTGTAGTCTAGTTTGTAGACTAGACTGTAGTCTAGTTTGTAGACTAGACTGTAGTCTAGTTTGTAGACTAGACTGTAGTCTAGTTTGTAGACTAGACTGTAGTCTAGTTTGTAGACTAGACTGTAGTCTAGTTTGTAGACTAGACTGTAGTCTAGTTTGTAGACTAGACTGTAGTCTAGTTGTAGATAGACTGTGTTAGTTTGTAGACTAGACTGTAGTCTAGTTTGTAGACTAGACTGTAGTCTAGTTTGTAGACTAGACTGTAGTCTAGTTTGTAGACTAGACTGTAGTCTAGTTTGTAGACTAGACTGTAGTCTAGTTTGTAGACTAGACTGTAGTCTAGTTTGTAGACTAGACTGTAGTCTAGTTTGTAGACTAGACTGTAGTCTAGTTTGTAGACTAGACTGTAGTCTAGTTTGTAGACTAGACTGTAGTCTAGTTTGTAGACTAGACTGTAGTCTAGTTTGTAGACTAGACTGTAGTCTAGTTTGTAGACCTAGAACTGTAGTCTAGTTTGTAGACTAGACTGTAGTCTAGTTTGTTAGACTAGACTGTAGTCTAGTTTGTAGACTAGACTGTAGTCTAGTTTGTAGACTGACTGTAGTCTAGTTGTAGACTAGACTGTAGTCTAGTTTGTAGACTAGACTGTAGTTTTAGACCTGTAGTCTAGTTTGTAGACTAGACTGTAGTCTAGTTTGTAGACTAGACTGTAGTCTAGTTTGTAGACTAGACTATAGTCTAGTTTGTAGACTAGAACTGTAGTCTAGTTTTGTAGACTAGACTGTAGTCTAGTTTGTAGACATAGACTGTAGTCTAGTTTGTAGACTAGACTGTAGTCTAGTTTGTAGACTAGACTGTAGTCTAGTTTGTAGACTAGACTGTAGTCTAGTTGTAAACTAGACTGTAGTCTAGTTTGTAGACTAGACTGTTGTCTAGTTTGTAGACTAGACTGTTGTCTAGTTTGTAGACTAGACTGTTGTCTAGTTTGTAGACTAGACTGTTGTCTAGTTTGTAGACTAGACTGTTGTCTAGTTTGTAGACTAGACTGTAGTCTAGTTTGTAGACTAGACTGTAGTCTAGTTTGTAGACTAGACTGTAGTCTAGTTTGTAGACTAGACTGTAGTCTAGTTTGTAGACTAGACTTAGTCTAGTTGTGACTAGACTGTAGTCTAGTTTGTAGACTAGACTGTAGTCTAGTTTGTAGACTAGACTGTAGTCTAGTTTGTAGACTAGACTTAGTCTAGTTTGTAGACTAGACTGTAGTCTAGTTTGTAGACTAGACTGTAGTCTAGTTTGTAGACTAGACTGTAGTCTAGTTTGTAGAGTAAGTAACTAGACTGTAGTCTAGTTTGTAGACTAGACTGTAGTCTAGTTTGTAGACTAGACTGTAGTCTAGTTTGTAGACTAGACTGTAGTCTAGTTTGTAGACTAGACTGTAGTCTAGTTTGTAGACTAGACTGTAGTCTAGTTTGTAGACTAGACTGTAGTCTAGTTTGTAGACTAGACTGTAGTCTAGTTTGTAGACTAGACTGTAGTCTAGTTTGTAGACTAGACTGTAGTCTAGTTTGTAGACTAGACTGTAGTCTAGTTTGTAGACTAGACTGTAGTCTAGTTTGTAGACTAGACTGTAGTCTAGTTTGTAGACTAGACTGTAGTCTAGTTTGTAGACTAGACTGTAGTCTAGTTTGTAGACTAGACTGTAGTCTAGTTTGTAGACTAGACTGTAGTCTAGTTTGTAGACTAGACTGTAGTCTAGTTTGTAGACTAGACTGTAGTCTAGTTTGTAGACTAGACTGTAGTCTAGTTTGTAGACTAGACTGTAGTCTAGTTTGTAGACTAGACTGTAGTCTAGTTTGTAGACTAGACTGTAGTCTAGTTTGTAGACTAGACTGTAGTCTAGTTTGTAGACTAGACTGTAGTCTAGTTTGTAGACTAAACTGTAGTCTAGTTTGTAGACTGAACTGTAGTCTAGTTTGTAGACTAAACTGTAGTCTAGTTTTTGGACTAGACTGTAGTCTAGTTTTTGGACTAGACTCTAGTCTAGTTTTTGGACTAGACTGTAGTCTAGTTTTTGGACTAGACTGTAGTCTAGTTTGTAGACTAGACTGTAGTCTAGTTAGTGAACTAGATTGTAGTCTAGTTAGTGAACTAGATTGTAGTTTAGTTTATAGACTAATCTATAACTTAGTTTATAACTATTCTTTCAGTACAACATGGTAAGTGATCACATATGAATGTATAGGTATTCTTAAATTGTTATGTTAAGTGTATGTGTACATATGTGTGAGAGTGTTATGAATATAATTTAAATAGAAGTTAATGGCTGACATACTGTGTTAATTGTGAATATATTTCTACTCTCCCACTCTCTCTTTCTCCCGTTTTTTGTTTTATGTGTAAACTCTACCATTTAAAAGGGTTGATAGGGAAGAAAGGGGAGGATTGTAAAAAAAATATCTATATGACCTGTTTCATAAATTTTGTTGTGCCAAATGTCTATTTGTATGTGTGAGTATGTAAGAAAAAAAGAATACTCTACTCCTACGCTTTAGAAGAGCAGTATTTCTTTTTCCTTATTTGCTCATTTTGTTTTTTAAATTTAACCCGTGGGAAATTTAACTCTCAGGCTTTTACATTTTATTTGTTTTTCTGTTTTCTGTTTTTGTAACTGGTGTTAAACTGTGAGAAGCCATATTGATGGTACAGGAACCAGGAATAGAGCAATCATGTAGGTTCTGTTTTTCTTCTATGTCTCTTATCTGTAATAATCACTTTTTTGTTGTAATATTTATGTTTTGAAATTATAAATGTTTACATTTTCCACACACACACACACATATACATGATGATTGTTTATGGGTTAAATATACAATTCTCTAGGAAAAAAATAAATTTACAAGCAATTAATTCTAATTAACATTATCTCAGGTTTCTCCTATTTTTTTCAAAGTTGGAATTAATAAAATTCATACAAATGTTTTAAAAGAGCAAGGACCTGTTAAATAAAATGGGGGGGAGAGAGATAGGAGTCATGTGAAAGGAGTCCAAGTAAGAGAGGTGGGAAGCTGTAGATAACTGTTAATGATTCTCAAAGCAATTTATAACAATTATCATGTGAAATCGTAGAAAAAAGCTCTAAATTATTAAACCAGAGAGAGAGAGAGATCAAGGACCTTTACTAAAATTGTATATATTATGGATGTTTAGCAGTTTAAAAATAGTCTTTAATTGATTACATATTTTTTTCTGCTTATAATTGAGTTAAAATATTTTAATTGCTAGTTTTTTTACCCTCCACCATCACAAGTGGTGAAGAGGGTATATTAACTATGTCATGTCGTGTGTAACGCCAAAAAGAAGTCATCTTGGATCCCGTAATGGTTATATATCTGAGTCGACTATGCTATATACGTCTTACAGTCTGTTGTTGGCACGCTCACATCCAAAATAATTGATACAGCTTAGTGAAATTTGGCATGAGTATTTGTTATAGTCCTGAAAAGTTTCCTATTTAAAACCAGTAAAATCGTTTCAATATATTAAAAGTTATAGACCGATATTAAAGGCATCGTCTAAGTACAAGCGGGCGAACTTTCGTAATATTGTGAATTTTATAAAGAATGAAATTTCGCCATCATATTAATATTAAGCGATACATGCTTCATTGCCATTCCAAAAATTGGTTCAGTAAAAGAAGTTATAGGCAAAAAATATATATTTAAGAAAGACTGAAATATAATGTATGTATTTGTGAGTATATTTATTTGTGCAGGGTATTAAAGATTCGTCATAACCGAATTTAACATTCTCACTCGTTTATATATATAAAAAAAAACTATTAGTAAAAAAACTCTTGTGTAATTTTCCGCTTTATTTATTAAACAATTAAAATATCAGTTGAATAAACTATTTTTTTTTTATAAATCCACCATAAACTTTTTTCCATTTTCTTTAACTGACTTAATTTTAATCATGTGATGGAAAATTCCGTTGACTCATCATATCATAACAAATGTTATAATATTTCATTATAATGATGCTACAAGTGAAAGTGAAAATTTCGAAAAAGAAAAAAATCCTTAATGGTCAGAAAAACTAAAACTTTCAATAAAAAAAAAACAAATTTTCACAATTTCATTGAACTCCAATAAGAGCTGATTGCAGCAAAAAGAAGAAAAAAACAAAATAAAAACTAAAATTCAATTACGTTTTAAATGCTGCTATATATTGTTGTTGCTACTCTTATAGCATTTTGTATTGTAGCAATTCACATGCAAGTTGGCTGTAACTGGTTTTCATCTAATAAACCTGGTTAAAGTTTTATTTTTTTTTTTCTATTTTTTTTTTGAAAAAGAGTCTATAATAATGGATTTTATTAATTTATTTCTATATACTTTTTTCTGCAACAGTCTTGTTTTTATTTATTTCATTATTATTGGCAATAAAAAAAATGATTGCGTGCTTAATAAACTTTACAAAAAAAAGTTGCAATTTGTGAAACAAAACAGGGTTAATTGAAAAAAGAAGTTATTAATAATTTACAATAGACTATTTAAGAGTGCAAGCTATAGGCTATAGAATATCTATAAATTTCTATTAAAAAATAGTCTAGATTATAGTCTATATAATAAACTATAATTTCATGTACACTGTTGGCTACATTATGGTTCATAGACTATAAATTGGTTTTATAGCAATCAATATTATAGCTTTTAAAGTATTCTTCTCTTAGTTGAATGTCTAGTCAATAGTCTGATTTATAGAGTAATCGATAGTCCAATTTATAGACCAATCTATAGTTTGATTTCTAGACTAGTCTGTAGTCCAGTTTTTAGCTTCTCGACTAGTCTCTATGATAGTATATAGACTAATCTGTAGTCAAGTGAAATGGTCCATAATACTATTTATACACTACTCTATAGTATAGCTAAGGGTCTAGTCTATAGTCCGTAGTATAGTCTCTTAACTAGTCTGGTTCCTTGACTAATACATGGCCTAGTTTCTAGACTAGTTCTTAATGTACCCCATAGACTTATAGTCTAATTAATAGACTAATCATCTGTAAAGTTTCTAATCTAAATAATAGACTATAAATTGGTCTGTATTATAGACTATAAAATAGTCTACATTAGAGACTATAAAATAAACTGTACTATAGACTATTAAGTGTTATTTTTTATTATGTAGTAACCCATATATAATGCTTATAATACAGTCTTGTTCATAAACTATTTCTTAAACAAAATTATCGCATCTTTTAAAACTTCATTTCAGAGTTATTCTCTATTCTATAGTCTAAAGTTTTAAAACAAGTTTAAAGTCCAATATGTAAACAAGTTTATAAATTATTTAGTAGTCTAAGTTATGGACAATTATGTAGTCTATGTTAAAGGCTATTTTATTATCTTGTTTAGGAAATATTTTATTTTCGAGCTTTTGCATTATCTACAGGACTATTTCATGGTCTAGTAAAGAGACAATTTTGTATACTAGTCGATAGACTATTATGTGGATTATTGAAAGACTATTTTATGGACAAACTTATATACTATTTTTAAATCTAATTATTGTATAAGTTGCTTTTAATTTTTTTGCCCGCTTTATAGTTTAAATCACAATTAATGGATTCAACATTAGTCCACTATTTAGTTCAAATATTTGAACGCTTAAAACTTATTGTATGATTCGGTTATATGAACTATTTTGTCACTTTATTACTACTTAAACAATTTAAATTATAGTCTATTTTATAGTCTTGACTATATGCTTATTTAAATATAGTCTATCATGTAGTCTTGACTATTTTCGCAGTCTAAACTTTAGACCAAGCAATTTTATCTTCCATATAAAATCGTTTAAACTGTTAATCATTTTATGCACAAGACTATTTTGCAATTTCGGCTTTAGTTTATGTTGTAGAGTGCACACTTTGCTCTAGACTATAGTTTATTTTATAATCTAGAGTATAAACGATAGTTCAGGCAATAGAATTTATAATTTAAAATATTTGGAGCGTAGTTTATTTAAAATCCTAAATTATCGTATCTTTTTATAGACTTAACTTTAGATTATTTTAAAGACTACTTTACTTTATAGACTACTTTTACTAATCTAATTAACGTGGACAGTTTTAGACCATTTTATACCCCAGTCTCGTCTTTAGTATATATTTTATATTCTGACTTTATAGTAGACTTTTGATTACAAAATAGTCTAGTTTGCAGGCTAATTGGTAATCCAAATTATAGACTATTTAATAGTCTTAATTATATTGTATTTCGACTGTGTACTATTTTATAGTCTTAATTATGAATTATTTAATATTTTTTATAACTTTATAAAATTCTAAGTCTTGATTATATTATACTACACTCTCGAGACTCTTTAATAGTCTTTATTACAGTCTAAAATATTTTTGTCTTTACTGTAGATTATTCATAATCTATAAAATAGTCTAGTTTGTTGGCTAATTGCAGGTCCATAGTAAAGACTTTTTAATAGTCTACTTTATATTGTGTTTCGACTATTAACTATTTTATAGTCTTAATTATGAATCATTTAATATTTTTTTTAATTTTGTAAAACCCATATTTACAACCCATTTTCTACTCCCCTTTTTTTCAAAAAATCATCATCCATAATATCAATGTTTTCTATAAAACCTCAGGCTATTTGTTGTTAATTTTAGTTTTTTTTCCAAAGTAGCACTTTAAATTCAAAATTCATCCATCCAGTTGAATAAAAATTGAAGCAAAACTATTTCTTTCTAAGAGACCAAAACCATTGAAATTGAGTTTAATAAACTTGATTGCAATTGAAGTAAAAATAATACAAAAAAATGGAATTAAACGCAAAAATTCAAAATCATGCTGTAGCATACACAGCTGAGCTCCATTTTTTTTTGCTGAAAAAAAAATAGTTTTGTAAAATTTTAAAGCAAAAAAACTTTGCATTCAATTTAGTTAATTTTGTTACATAAATTTTGTTGAACATGTGTAAAGAGATTGCAAGGCAACCAAGTCATAACATGTTTCAACATGTTTGGTCAATGAATTTTGTTTTTTTTTATAACAAACGATCGAATGATTTGAATTTATGGGAAAATAATTTGAATGAAAATCATGTTTTTTTTCTTTCTTTCAATTTCAGATTAAATTCTTAAAAACTAAGGAAGGTACCGCCATGGTACAAATGGGTGATGCCGTTGCTGTTGAACGTTGCGTCCAAAATTTGAACAACATTCCGATTGGCACAAGTGGCAAAATACAAATTGCTTTTTCAAAACAAAATTTCTTATCCGAAGTTATAAATCCCTTCTTATTGCCCGATCATACACCCAGTTTTAAAGAATATACTGGCTCTAAAAATAATCGTTTCCTATCGCCGGTACAGGCAAGCAAAAATCGTATACAACCACCGAGCAAGGTAAACAATTTAAATGATTTTTGTTGTTTTTATATATTTTAATTAATAATTTTATTGTTTTATTGTTTTTAGATTTTACATTTCTTTAATACACCACCCGGCCTCACCGAAGATCAATTGATTGGCATTTTTAATATTAAAGAGGTTCCTGCCACATCTGTACGATTATTCCCATTGAAAACTGAACGTTCCTCTTCGGGTCTAATTGAATTCCCAAATATTGCCCAGGCCGTTTTAGCCATTATGAAGTGTAATCATCTGCCAATCGAGGGTAAAGGTAAGTTTTATTTACAACTTATAGAAATTAAGTGATAATTCTGGTAAAAGGAAATTGTATAAAGTCTTTAATGTAGTCTATAGTGTACTCTAGTTATAACTTTAGTCCATTGTTTTTGGCATTTAATTTAAGGAGTTAGATTTTCCATAAAACTTTTCACCCAAGTTTTATTCGATTTTTTTTATTATCAAATTACCTTTGTAAAATATGACATTTAAATATGACAATTCAAAAATTTGCCATCAAACTATTTTAAACACTACCGAATGAACTTAGCCGTTAATTGAAGACCTGTTTTAGATAGAAGGACAGTTCCACAAAATGTTTCTAAAGCCAAAAAAATAGAAAGCATTTCCAAAAGAGCTGCCCAAACAAGCAGTAGAAAAACGGCCCGGTTAGCTCAGTATTTGAACTGTTTGGTACAAAGACTTAAAGCTAATGTAGATCTAAAAATAAACAAGACTCAGTTTCCGATAGGAATGCTGTTAGAGGCCAAAATTTAGATGCTCGTAGCAAAATCGAAAAACAAAACTTATTTTACTCTTTTTTCAGTTAAGAATAAAAAAGGAGGATTATTTTTTAACTCGCTCGAAAATGCGAAATAAAGAGAAGAAAAATTTATCTCTCTTTTAGTATTCCAAAGAAGATTTAAGATAAAGATAAAAAGACCACATGAATTTTTAAAAATTCATTAATGAATTGCGACAACAAATTGTATATGAACAGTCCTTGATAATGTCTACACTAATGCGCATATTCCTTACAACGTATTTTACTTTTTGTATCCTCCACCATCACAAGGGTTTATTTATTACCTTCGTCATTCCGCTTATATCGCTAAGAAGTAATCATTTCAGATCCCATACTGTATATCTGTTTCTGATTTATATTTAAGAAAAACTTTTATGAATTGTATACGTCTGTGAGTGTTAATGTACGAAATATAACGTATTTACTTGACACTCATTTGCAGTCAAGGGTATTGAAGATTTGTCATAGCCGAATAGCATTCATACTTCTTTAGAATTAAACTCTTTTTCAAAGAGCTATAAAAAAGTAAAACTCTTTTTTTTAAATTCAAATTAAACTCTTTGAAAGATTTGATCTTACGAAGAATAGAAAGAAAGTGTCGAAACCCTTGTTTTAAATCAAACTTATAGAAATGTCTTATCTCTATATCATGTAGGATTTAGATTAAGTTAAGTTCTAGAATTTGATCACTTCTTAATCTCTTATTTGTTTACTCGTTAAAGGTACCAAATTTCCATTCATCATGAAACTTTGCTTCTCCTCCTCTAAAAGCATGAATGGAGCCTGGAATAATGCGGCAAATGAAGGTATGATTGAAAAAGAGAATGAAGTTGATGTAAAACAGGATCAGTATAATTGAGAAAATGTTATAAAAATAGAATTAACAAATTATTAATATACAAAAACAAACAACAAAAACAAAAAACAACAGCAACAAATTTCAACCGAA
Source organism: Cochliomyia hominivorax (assembly GCA_004302925.2). NCBI lineage: Eukaryota > Metazoa > Arthropoda > Insecta > Diptera > Calliphoridae > Cochliomyia > Cochliomyia hominivorax. Next base: position 10,445,588 of record PYHX02000494.1, read on the forward strand.
ATATTTTTTAAAACATAATTTTGACAAAAAATAAATAAATCCAGATATTGAAAAAGAGGCAGCAGCATTTCACAAGAATAAAAAAATAAACGAGCAGGAGTTACAAAAGGAAATTAAAATTGTGAGAGCAAAATATAAAATAATTAACTGCATGATTTTTAAAAAATAAAAAATGAGAAGAATTTTTTTTATTAATAAATTTTTTGTTATATAAATTTAGTTTATTTTAAATTGTTTTTTATTATTATTATTTTTTATAGATTTAAATTTATATAAATGAAGAATTAAATATTTAAATAAAATTGCAGTGTTATGTTTTATTCTTTTGATTATTATTATTATAGTTTTTTAGTTATAAACTTATTTACTCTCTGTGTAATTTAGTTCTAAAATATTTTCATTTTTTTTGTTTTTGTAATTTTCTTTATTTTCAAAATATTGAAAAATAATAAAACAAGAAAAAAACAAACAAACACACACAAAGCTTTTTCTGTATTTTAAACAAAAGCTTTAATTGCTATTTTTTTTAAATTAATTTAATTTAAACTATTTTGTCTTGTTTTATTCTTAACTGTAATAATTTTAAAACTTCCATTTGTTAAATAAAAAGAAAACTGTAAAAAATAAATTATTAAAAATGAAAAAAAAAAAAACAAAAATTACAAAGAAAAGTAATGAGAAAAGAAACTAATAGCGGAGTTCTCTATGTCGAACGAAAGCTTTCGTTTGATTTATACACGAAAGAAACCTGATTTGGGTCTCTAAAAAAATCGTCTACGCGAACAATAAGTCGAACGATAACGTAAGAGTTTTCATACAAAATTGGGCTTCCATATGTCGAACAAAACGAACTGAAATTTCAGAATTAGTCAATTGCTATATAGCTTTCGTCTGACTAAATCTGTACATCTAAAAAATGGAAGTGTGTATATATATATGTAACGCATAGACTCCAAAACGGCTGGGCCAAATTTTATGATATTTTCACAAAAAGGTGTAAAAGTATCTCCCATCGAATATCTAAAGAACTAGAAAAGTAAGATTTAAAAACACTTTGGTCCCGACTGTTTTACTGGTCAAAATGTAGGACCGATAAGACCTGGGGGAGGGGTACTGAACAAATATTGATTATCGAATATCTAAAGAACTATAACAGTGATAATTCTTAAATTTGTTACCGACAAGTTTCTCTAAAGGAACTGCTTTTCTGAAAAAGATGTTGGAGGGATAAGACCAGGGGAATGGAATGGGTATCGCCCCTTTAAACCAACATTTTTTTTTTTTTTTTTTTTTTGCAAAAGGAAGTTTGCCGGGTCTATATTTTCAAGTTCAGCTTAACCATCCTTAAAAAATTGTCCAATATCGAAATAATGACCGATTTCTTTTCATTATTTCAATAATTTCATCAAACAAAATTTTTATCGCCCCCAAATTGTTTATATTTTTGTAAAATTTATTTATTTAAACATTCTTTTACTCCATTTCATAAAATTAGGACGAGAAAACTTGAAAATTTCAAAATTTGGATATTAAAACGTAACAAATAACGTAAGTCTATGCGAACTAAAGTTTTGTGTAGAAGGAGAAACCCAATTTTACATGAATTCGCTTGAGTTTTCGTTCGACATAGGGAAACGGGCTATAAATGATTTTTGACAATATAAAAATTTAAATACAAAATTATTTAAAAAAATTCTAGACATTTAGCAGTAATTTAATGAAAAAATAAGGAAAACTCCTTCAAAAACACAAAAATCTATTAAAACAAAAGAAAAATAAAAAGAAAAACTGGAATAATTGGGTTTTGCTTAAAATTCAAAAAAAATAAAATAATAAAAGAAAAGAAAAATAACGACAAAATGTAGTATTATAAAATTTAATGTAAAGAAAATAAAATATAAATGTTAATTTTCTATAATTAAGTAAGATGTGCTTAAATTTGAAAACAAAAAGTTAAATGAAAAAAATAAAATAAAACAAACCTGTTTTTAACGCCTGTTAAAACAACAACAACAAGTTTATATATTTGAAAAACAAAGAAAATTTAAGCAATTTTTATTTTCTTTCCAAAAAAGGCGTTATTATCTATCACTTGATAAAAGAAATTATAACAACAACAACAAAAAATTTATAAAATTGCACAATTTTACAAATTTACAATTTTAACATACATTTAAATAAAAAGACATTTTTTTGTGCTTATTTTAAAATAATTAATTTTATTTATATAAAACTCTTTGTTTTTAATTTCATTTTTATTAATATTTGTTTATTTTAATTTTATTTTTGTATTATAAAATATTTTTTGTTTTAATAAAAAAAAATATTTAAACTTTTTTTATATATATAAAATAGCAAAAGGATAATTTTAATTTAAATATTTAAAAAATGGATAATAAAAATGCTACAAATTAATTTAGTTATAATGCAAAAATAATATAATTAAAGGAAATTGAAGAAAAAAATAGTTAAGAAGAAATTAAGGGAAAAAAACATCAGATTATAAAAATGCTTTAAAATGAAAAGTTTAAAAATTTACAAAAAATATTAATTTTTGGATTTTTTTTTTTTAATTTGTAATAATTTACAAAAATATATTAATTTTTTAAATTTATTAAAATTATTAATAATTTTTAAGTGTATAATAGTCAAGACAGTGGCTGCTTTTATATCTTAACTATATTTTCAAATACAGACCAATTTTTAGTTTAAACTATTAACTCAGTTTTTGATCATTTTATAGTTTAGACCAGTGATGCCCACCAACATTACTATACATTTGTCTTTGTATGTGAGACAGCAAAAATTAATTCTGCTTAATTTTACACTCAAAAAAACTCTTCATTAAAGAATTTATATGTCCAAACAACGAAACATAAATTGACGACTTCATTAGAACCCACACTATAGGTGGTGAGGGTATTATGCGTTTGTGCAGATGTTTGTAATGCCTATCACCACTTTAAAATACACCGTTTGACTCAGAATCACTTTCTGAGTCGATGTCAAGTTTATTTGCAGTTTATAACAATTCGTAATGAAATTTGGCACAAACTATTATATGGTGGACCAAGGACGATGTCAATTGAAATTGTTTATGATCAGGCCATTATTTCATATAGGCTCCATAAAACTGTACGCCCCTGAATGGAGTTTTTAATCCATAAAATTTCTTAATATAAAACGATTTTATCCAAATTTTGGAAAAATAAGTACTTTCTAAAATGATGACGTCTTAATTTATTCAAAGATCGGTCCATTTATTTTTCATATTTTTCATAGGTCCCATACAACCACTCTTTCAAATATCACTTTCAAATTCATATAGAAGAAGAAGTAGAAAGTAGAAATATTTTCTAAAATAAGGATTAATATAAGTCAAAAACTCTGTGCGAAACTATACGAGAGTCGGTCTATATTTATTTATAAGAATTAATTTCAATTAATTTTATCATAGCAGTCATTTAGAACCAACAATGTGGTGCAGTCCAACTTGTCCGAGTGTATGTTTTTGTTTTAAAGAGAACAAAAAAACATAACTTTCTCTCTTATACTGTTGAGAGAGCAGTATTAATTTAAGGGGGTACACATGTGAAGTATTGTTGTGTTAGCAGAATTTATAGTTTAACCTCTCGAGTTGGGAATTGTAAATTTTGAGCATCATTGGTCTAGACTATAGCAACGATTACATATACCTTTAGATGCTCGTCTATAGCTTGTTGGAAGTCTAAGCTATGAAGAGTTTTATATACTAAACTATATATAGTTTAAACTACGGTCCAATAATAGTCTAGACCATTTTATGTTGAGAATATTGAAGATTTTATAGTTTATAGACTGTTTGAAAGTCTAGACTATAAATATTTCCTATTTAAGAATATTTTTTACAGTGTAGACTGCAGTCTATAGACAGCTTTATAGGTTCTGACTATTGATTTTATCTATGGAATATTTGATAGCCTTTATAGTCTGGATTTTAAAAGCAAACATTCGGAGGATTCTTATTAAAATTTGTAATATTTTTTTTCCAATTTCTAAAATTTTTATTTTAAAGCGTTAAATTAATAACATGACGACCATTTTTTTAAATCATAAACTTTTTCTAATCTCATTTTAAACCGAAAAAAATCTCCAGCTCATAAATTTATATCAAAAAAACACTTTTTAATTTTCAAATGAATAAAAACAAAATCCAAGAAATTATTAAAATATAAAAGAAGAGAAATTACAGAGCTACAAATACATATTTTTGAATTTTCTTTTTTTTAATACAAAATAAAACTATTAAAAAAATAAAAATAAATATAAAAAAAATAAATTTTTGAGAACAAAATTTTATGATAAAAATAAAAACAAAAATCTATATCAGCAATAAAAGGCAACACTTTAACCAACCATATCAATGGCGTATTAAAAACGATAAAAAAATCATTAAAAAAATTATCTTAGTTTATAAAAATAAAAAATAATAAAAATGTTTTTAAGATATAAAAAATAATTATAAGCAAAAAAATATTATAAAAATAAGTCTAAAATTTACTTTAACAAAAGAACACAATTTCTAATCATTTTCTTTATTTTTCCAAAAATCAATAAAATTTTGCTGTTTTTTAACAAAAAAGGGAGAGTGACTTAAAAAAAAATAAAAATTATAGATTAAAAAACAAATTCTTACTAAACTGCAGCAACGAATTATTATAAATAACAGCAATTAAATAAATAATTGAAAATCTCTTAAAAATAAGCGTGCAATTGGAGAATAATTTTATTTAAGTTTTTTTTATTTGAATAAAAAAAAAATAATGTAAAACTTTTCTTTTTCTTTTAAATTAGAAAAATAAAAAAAAAATAAAGATCTTCTTTTTTAAGCTTCTAAATTAATTATTAACTATAATTTTAATGTTAAGTATAAAAATTAAAAATTAAAACATAAATTAAAATAAAAACATATAAAAAAATGAATTATGAAATTTATTTGAAATAATTTAATACAATATAAATAACTATAGTCTTAATAGTCTTAAATATTGACTATATTTTTAATTGAATTATAGAATATTTTATTTTCACGTTTAAAGAGTATTTTTTTTTTAATCTCGACTTTTATTTTATTTTTATAATCTTGACTTAATAATTTATAAAACACGTCTAGAAATACTCTACACAGACCTGTTACACATTTCATTCAAAATGGTTTCATGTCCGTAGTAACCATTCGAATCCGTTTCCGTTTCCAATTAACTCTTATTTTTTGTAATTTTATTTACTGAAAACTCTTAAAAAAATATCAATTCCACTAATGAAACTAAAAGTGGTTTCATTCCGGCAAAAAAAAATCGTTTTAATATGGAATTAATTCCACATTCGATTGGAATGGTGTTCTGTGACAGGTCTATTAGTCTAGATTTATAAAACTAGACTATTGTAATGGACTATTTTATAGTCTAGACTATTAACTATTTTATAGTCAAGGAAATAATTCCAATTATAATAGGAATGGAATTCTATGTCTAGATTTTTGAAACTAGACTATAGTATAGTTCATAGTCAAGGTAATGGACTATTTTATTGTCAAGTCTCTTAACTAAATTAAAGTCAAGACTGATTTTATAATGGATATTTAAACTATGCTCTTGACTTTAGATTATTTTACAGTCTCGACTATAGCATATATTAAAATATAGACTATATTTTATAGTCCAAACTATTTTAAAATTTAGGCTGTTTATATTAAAGAATATTTAACGCTACAGATGAAAAACATGTTTTCAATTATCATTTGTTAAATAGTTTGGAGCTCATAGTCTAGACTATAGTTCATTTTATAGTCTATAATAAAAACTAATTTATAGTCTTGACTTAAAACTATTTTAAAGTCTTGTTTATAAACTTTTTCGAGTTTGTTTTCTTCACAATTTTAAACTCTCTTTCTCTTTATAACAAATTTTTCCTCTCTTGGAACAAATTCTCTTCTTAAATTGACAATATATATGTATGTTTTTTAATTATTTAATAAGAATTTAATTAATTTTTCTAACAACAAATCAAATGGTAGCTACATATTTAATATATTATTTTTTTTAAGAATTTGTTTTTTTTTTTTTTGTTCAAGTTTAATATTTTTTTTTATTTTAAAAATTATAATAAAAATTTATTATTATTTTTTTTATAAATTTAAGTTAAAAAAATTTATTTAATTTTTTTATTTTTATTAATTAATTAACTTAAAGGTACTTAATTTATAAATAAAATTTATAAATATGTTTATAATTAATTAAATAATTATTATTTTGTTTTTATTATCATAATAGTTTTTAATGGCTGAAAAAAAAGAATTATAATTAAAATAATTAATTATTATTATTATTTTTAAATGTTTGTTTTAATTATTTGTAATTATATTTTTTAAATCTTTTTAAAACAAATAAATTGAAAAATCTCTTTAAAAAAATAAACAACAAAAAAAAAATAAATAAAAAATAATTTTCAATTTTGTTTTCTTATGATTTTTTATGTCTTAAACTATATATTTTCAACTATGACATAATTTGTAGTTAAGACTATAAACCTAAATACTGATAATTTTATAGTGTAGACTATAGCTTTGTCTATAGTTTGTTTGATAGTCTGGGCTATGAATATATTCTAGGCTATAGATTGTTTTATAGTTTAAATTATGCTCTAAACTGTGCACAGTTTTCAAGTCCAGATTATAGATAATTTTATATGATAGTCTTAACCATTTTGTAGTATAGACTATACACTTGAATATGGGAATTTTACAGTCTAAAGGCTCGTTTGAATTCTAGGCTATTGATATTTTATATATACAGTTTTAAAGTCCAGATTACAAATAATTGGAAAAAGTCGTAGTTTAAACTGTTAGCACGCATATTGACACTTTTATAATCTGAAAAATAGTCTCGTCTATAAACAGTTCGAAAGTATATACCAGGAATTATTTTAATATATTGTTTTATAGTTTTAAGCATGTTTGAGGCTTTAGATAGTTTTAATTGATGAAACTATTTTGTAGTTTAAAATATTATTGACAAGTTTGTAGTCTAAATATTACGCTCGACTATAGCTTGTCCAAAAGTCTAGACTATATATTAATAATCTAAAGTATAAGTTGCTTTATATTCTAAACCAGGGTTATATCAAAATAAAATATATATCAGATAATAGCCTAAACTTTTGTGATGGACTATGAATTGATTTACGTTCTCGATTATTGACTATTTTTATCAAACAATTATAGTTTAGACTATGAACTCAAATATCGATTTTACAGTGTAGACTAGCCTCTTCTAAAGCTTTTCTAAGTCTATGCTATGAATATTTTATGTTTTAAACTTTAAACAAGTTTAAACAGTTTTAAAGTCCAAGTTATAGTTAATATTAGATGATAATCGAGACTATTTGTAGTAAAGACTGCACTATGGATTATTGAAGAAATTTATAGACTATAGGCTCGTTTGAAAGTCCAGATTGTGAATATTTTAATGACTTATATATAGTTAAAATCACAGATTGCAAATAAGTTAAGAGCCATTAGTTCAGATTATAAACCCGAATATTGTCAATTTTATAGTCTGGACTACAGGTTCATCTATAAACTGTTTGTTTTATAGTTTAAGCAGTAGTTCAAATTATAAATTGTTTTAAAGTCCAGTTTATAGATGATAGTCCAGATCATTTTGTGGTTTAGTCTGTTCACTCGAATATTGGAAATTATATAGTCTAGACTATAGACTATTTGAAAGTCTATACTAAGAATTATTTTAATATTATATACCGTCTAAGTATATTATTTTATAGTTTAAAATATGGTTAAAACTTTGTACTGTTTTTAAAGTCCAGATAATACATAGTTCTATATGGTAGTCTTAATTTATTTTGTGGTTCGAATATTGAGAAGTTTATAGTCTAAAACTTAGACTCGATTATAGTTTGTTTCAAAGTCTAAAACTGTATTTTTTAATATTCTAAAGTATAAATTGTTTTATATTTAGAAAACTTGGTTCAGGCTATAGACTATTTTAAATCAATTTAGCATATTATAGTAGTTGACTGAAACTGCTTTGCAGTCTCGATTTATTTATTTTTTTCTATTAATAGTTTAGACTGTTGTAGTCTTTGGACTGGCTACACGAATGTCTTTTTATATGGAGTATTTGATAGCCTGAAAAGTCTGAATTTTAAAAATAAACATGTATAAATAAGTGATCACGGATTAAGTTTTTTTCCTCTATTTAGAATTAAACGAAATTCCTTAGAGGCCACATTTTTTTGAAGCTTTGGAAAACCCCGTTGCCATATGATAAGAAACATATTAGGGATTTCAAAACTGTATTTTGTTTTTGAGATTTAACCTTTGGAGTTTTTTAGTTTACATTTTAATAAAATAAGAGCTAAAATTCGAGAGGATTTGCACCTGAGCTCTATAGCGTTTTTGGTAACATATATTAAATTGAAGATTTCTGCGAAAAGAATATAAATAAACCATTCTATTCATGATCACTTCCTAAGTCGATTTTACGATGTCCTTCCATCCATAAGGCACGTTGACTGGCTGTCCATGTATTTTAATTAAATTTGGCATGTATCATCATTTTTTAGTCCAAAGACTATGCCTATTGAAATTGGTGATGATGGATCCATTACTTCATCTAGTCTTCATACAAATGTTCCTCCTATAATCGGCATTTACGGTCACAAAAGTCTTAAATATAAAGCGATTTAAATAAAATTTGGCACAAATTAGTTTAATGATATTTTAAAACGATGTGCCAATTGGTTAAATGAGGACAAATGTAAGCAAAAATCGATGTGCGAAATTTTACAAGGGTCATTCCATAATTTCTTCTAGCTCCCATGTAACGGCCACAGAAAAAGTCTCTTTAGAACGCACTAATCCCAAATGTTAGTATCCATTTTACTCTAAAACATATATGGAACATATTTTTATACGAGGGTGGTTCATTAATTAACCACTAACAACTAGCGGTGTAGTATATTAAATAGTCGGACTTGACTGTAACTTTTAAAATGCTTTTTTTATTAATTTTGAATTAAAATTTCAATTTGGAACTAAAAGAAACACGATTCTATTTGTTTTATAGAATTTTTTGTATTTTTTCTAGAGAGAGAGAGAGAGAGTTTTTAATTATTTTTATTCTCATTTAAGTTTCAAAATTAAAATTTTTTTGAAGTCCTCTGCCCTAAAAAAACACAACTACAATTTTTTTTTAGAAACTTAAAAAATGCCAAAACCAATATTGAAAATAATATTATGAATTTTAACATATCGATATTAAAAAATAATAAATTATTAATTAAAAAAATACAACAAATGAAATCAAAGCTAAAAAAAAAGTATAAAAAATAAATTTAAGTTATAAAAATTAATTTATTCGATTTTTTTTTAATTAAAAAATTTCAAAATTTTTAAGGTTGCCATTTTGGAATTTAGTTTTCCAGCGAAATTAGCAAAATTATATAGAAAAAATTATTAAAAATGAAAAAAAAAATAATTATTTAGTTAAATTGAATTTGGATTTGAATAAAATTTAATCTTTAATACAACTTTTTTTGAAATAAAAATAAAAACAACAGAAATTTGTTTAAGGTTGTCAGATGACTTACAAATAATTCCTATTTATTTAAATAAAATAAAAAAACAACAAAATAATGAAAAAAAAAATATTTTAAAAATATTTATGAAAACAATAAACAATAATTTTTTTAATAACAAAAAATTTTTAAAATATATAAAACATCAAATATTTGTTTTTGACAAAAAAAATTTTGAATGATTTTATTTTTAAAATTATAGTTTAAGGAACTGAAAATTTAAGTTTTGAAATTTTCGTTTTGAATTTAAAAAAAATCGTTTTTAGCATGCTTTTAGTAAATGAACAAATAGTGAGTTTTTTTTTAAATTAAATAATTTATTTTTTCCAATTTTCATATTTTAGAATTTTTTCTTTCAAATACAATTTTTTATTTTAAATTCTCTAAAAAAATAAAATAAAAAACCAAGTAAAATACAAAACTTTGTACACCGATTTGAATAGGTAATGCGCATTATGCAGAAAAACAAAAACAAAACAAAAAAAATCATATAAATTATAATTCTACATATAAATTTAAAAAAATCTCTATATATATATTAAAACAAAAACAACAAAAATACATAAGAAAAAATATTACATAAAACTCTTAACACAAGAAAAACAAAAACAAAAAAATACTAATTTATATATAAAAATTTAAACTAAATAAAAACAAAAAAATCATATACACTTACATAAATTTAAAATTTATTAATTAATAAAAATAATAATTTTTTCATATTAAAAAAAAATAAAACAAGTAGATTTTATGAAAAAATCCCCTAAAGCAACATATTTGTAAAAAAAGTGTCAATTTTTTATTTAAATAAAAAACCCCGAAAAAAAACATACTTTAAAAGAAATTACACTATTACAAACAACAACACAGCTTCAAACTTAAAACAACAACATCAACACATATGACACTTATACATATGAAACTCTTAATTACACTACAAAAAACAAAAACCAAAACACATTTAAATTATTTGTAGGCCAAAACAAAGAACCCATTTTACACTTAAAATATTTCGAAAAAGAAGTTAAATGTTAAACGATAATACAACAACAATTACAACATCAACAATAACAATAAAACACCAAACATTACACTTAACAAAAAGAAGGCCAAAGGAAAAAATTTTTAGTAAAATATTTAAAGTAAATATGTGATTGTAAATTTTAGTACTGAAATAAAAATTTTCAACTATATTTAATTTGGTACTAAAATCTACGTTTTGTATTAAAATTTTAATTTTGTACAAAAAAATTAATTTTGTGCTAAAATTTTAATTTTGTACTAAAAATCTAAATTTTGTACTAAAATTTCAATTTTGTACTAAAATTTTGATTACGTGCTTAAATTTTGATTATGTGCTTAAATTTGTATTTTGTACTAAAAATTTAATTTTTTTATCAAAAATTTTTAATTTTGTACCAAAATTCTACTTTTGTATTTAAAAAATAATTTTAGTACTAAAAATTAAATTTTGTACTTAACTTTTAATTTGGTACCAAAATTTAAAATTTTAATTTTGTACTAAAATTTAAATTTTGCTAAAATCATAATTTTGCACTAAAATTACATTTTTATACTAAAAATTTTATTTTGTACAAAAAATTAAATTTTGTACAAAATTAAATTTTGTACTAAATTTTAATTTTGTACTAAAAAAAATTTAATTTTGTACTAAAATTTTAATTTTATACGGAAAATTCAATTTTTGCAATAAAAATTAAAATTTTAAAATGTCTGTACTAAAATTTTAATCTGTTGATATTTAAATTCTGTCCCAAAATATAAATTTCAAATTTTTATAAAAAAATTATTTTAGTACTAAAATTAATTTTAAATAAAAATTTAATAAA
>PYHX02000494.1:10457173-10482693 GCA_004302925.2 Cochliomyia hominivorax
TTTTTTTTTTTATTTTTAATAATAAAAATTTCAAAAAAATTTTGCTAAATATTTTAAAACATTTATTCATATATGTTGCTATGTTTGTAACATGTTGCATAGCTATCATATGCGAAGCTTATAGGTATGTTGCTGTAATATTAAACTTGTTGCAGACGTGAATTCTATGTTTTCTAACTCCCAACGGTTGTTTTCTTTGTTAAGTATTTCTAATATTTTTAATAATAAAAATTTCCAAAAAAAATTTTGCTAAATATTTAAAACATTTATTCATATATGTTGCTATGTTTGTAAACATGTTGCATAGCTACATATGCGAAGCTTATAGGTATGTTGCTGGTATATTAAACTTGTTGCAAACGTGAATTCTATGTTTTCTAACAGTAACGATTGGTTTCTTTGTTAAGTATTTCCAATATTTTTAATAATAAAAATTTCAAAAAAATGTTGCTAAATATTATAAACATATTTATTCATATATGCTGCTACGATTGTATACATGTTGCAATAGCTACATATGCAGTTTTCCAACATCACCTTTCTAAAGCTGTGTTTCCCTTTAATGTTCCACATTAATTTTCTTTAATTAATAAATTTTCCACAAATGTTCGTATATATTTATGTTGGCTACGTTTGTAAACATGTTGCATATCTATTTTTGCGGTTTCTTACATCATTTTTTGCAAAACTATGTTTTCCTTTAATGCTTTACTATTTACTTAAATTTAATAAATTTTCCACAATGTTGCAGAGTTCTTACTGGCAGTTCATATTCATTTATGTTGATGCGATTGTAAGCATGTTGCTAAGCTAGTCTACCGACTATTTAAAACTATAAAATCGAGCTAGTCTTTAAACTAGACTACCCGACTAGTCTCATAGACATCTGCTAGTTATAAAAGCAGACAAACGACCTAGTCCTACAAGTCAGACATAATTGGAGTGTAGTCTATAAACTAGATTAGCGACTGTACATTTTGCTATCAAGTAGACTATTGACTAGTCTATAACCTAATAAGCCTATTAACTAAAACTACAAACGAGACAATAATCTAAACTATTGGTTTGATTTATTAAGTGAACTGTTGGGAAGACTGTCGATTGTTCTAATTAGTAAAGGAGATTATAAATTATGGTTTCATCTAATATATGATTCTATTTGACGAGTAGTCTATAAATAGGACTAACGTCTAATGTATGAACTAGACTATAAAAAGGCCTAAAAAATGTGGAAAAAAATATGACGTATGCGAATTAGATAATGATGAAATTATTAACAGTTTTTGACAATTAAATTAAGAAATTTAATTTAAAAGAATTAATATCAATCATACGCCATAGTGCTCTTAAAATAGCTTTTACTTCAAAATAAAACAAAACTATTTAAATTATTTTTTCCTTTTTTTTGAATTGTACTTTTTTATAAAATGAATACAAGAAAAATTTCCTCTAATTTATGTAACGGGGAAAATTTTTTAGCCAAGAAAATATTTTCCAGTTTATCACAAAATTGTGTCCATTATTACAATAAAAACAGCTCTAAATAGTCCCCCTTAAATTACATAATAATATTTTATAAATAAAATTTCACTTTTCACTTGTTGCAAAACTATTTTTTGAAAAAAAATTTTCTGGGAAAATTTTTAGGTTTTCTTAATGGGAGCTCTTTATATCAGCATCCACAATACCTCCAGTTTCTAACCTGATTTATGAAAACATCTTTGCGCGTGAAGATTTCCTGTAATGACAACATTGTTACGTTTCACTTAATGATATGATATGATGGCTGATATGGTGCTGGTGGTGCTATAGGGAAGTTGTTAAATATGAACAAACAGAAACAACAACAAGATATAAACAACAATATTCGTTTAAGAGATCTTTAGAGTTTTCATTTTTTTTGGAGTTTAATGCTCTGGACTAATGGAAAATTGTAGCAAAAATAAATTTTATTATTTTTTTTACAAAAATAACAACACTTTCAAACTTGTTTCTTAGTGGAAAAATGACAACAACAACAACAATAACAACGAAAACTTTAAAATTGTGGAAAAACTAAACCAGACTCTCAGCGATACATTTCATATAAACTTTTCTTTTTAATGGAAATTGAAATTATAACATTTTGTTCGTGTGTGTGCTTGTGTATGTGTGTATATGTATGTGTCTGTTATTATGATATAAAGTTGTTTGTGTTATTGTTTTTGTTAGTTAAATAAAACTTGCCGCTGCAATTTATGTGTGGAAATATGTTGTAGATTTTGTAATGAAAATGTTGCACCAACAATTTAAGTCAATGAACTAAAACAGATTATAGCAAATATTGTTGTTTGTTAGTTTAATAACGCAAAATGTAAGATATAGAAAAAAAAAACAACAGCAACAAATATATCTTATATAACTTTAGTAATTTCCTTTATTATGAAAACTCTATGCGGGCCTTAAGGGAATCCAAAAAGGAAGGAAAGGTGGTGGAAAAGCTGTTAAGGAAAGTTTTGGGTAAACATTTTCATAAAAATGTTTTAACAAAATAAAGTTTTCATTTAAAATTCAATTTTTTAACAAAATTACAGATTTTACTAAAAAAAATATTTTTTTATAAAAATTAAAATTTTTAGTAAAAATTCCTCTTAAACGAAACAAAAAAAAAATATTTTTTTCACCAAAAATTAAATTTGTATCAAAAATTTAAATTCATATAATATCGACTACAGATAAATTTATAACTTCGACTACGGCCGAGTCTTTAATCACGACTATAGACTAGTCTATAATCACGACTATAGACTAGTCTATAATCACGACTATAGACTAGTCTATAATCACGACTATAGACTAGTCTATAATCACGACTATAGACTAGTCTAACATCACGACTATAGACAAGCCTATAATCACGACTATAGACTAGTCTATAATCACGACTATAGACTAGTCTATAATCACGACTATAGACTAGTCTATAATCACGACTATAGACTAGTCTATAATCACGACTATAGACTAGTCTATAATCACGACTATAGACTAGTCTATAATCACGACTATAGACTAGTCTATAATCACGACTATAGACTAGTCTATAATCACGACTATAGACTAGTCTATAATCACGACTATAGACTAGTCTATAATCACGACTATAGACTAGTCTATAATCACGACTATATACTAGTCTATAATCACGACTATAGACTAGTCTATAATCACGACTATATACTAGTCTATAATCACGACTATAGACTAGTCTATAATCTCGACTATAGACTAGTCTATAATCACGACTATAGACTAGTCTATAATCACGACTATAGACTAGTCTAACATCACGACTATAGACTAGTCTAACATCACGACTATAGACTAGTCTATAATCTCGACTATAGACTAGTCTATAATCACGACTATAAACTAGTCAATAATCACGACTATAGACTAGTCTATAATCACGACTATAGACTAGTCTATAATCACGACTATAGACTAGTGTATAATCACGACTATAGACTAGTGTATAATCTCGACTATAGACTAGTCTATAATCACGACTAAACTAGTCAATAATCACGACTATAGACTAGTCTATAATCACGACTATAGACTAGTCTATAATCACGACTATAGACTAGTCTATAATCACGACTATAGACTAGTCTATAATCACGACTATAAACTAGTCAATAATCACGACTATAGACTAGTGTATAATCTCGACTATAGACTAGTCTATAATCACGATTATAAACTAGTCAATAATCACGACTATAGACTAGTCTATAATCACGACTATAGACTAGTCTATAATCACGACTATAGACTAGTCTATAATCACGACTATAGACTAGTCTATAATCACGACTATAGACTAGTCTATAATCACGACTATAGACTAGTCTATAATCACGACTATAGACTAGTCTATAATCACGACTATAGACTAGTCTATAATCACGACTATAGACTAGTCTATAATCACGACTATAGACTAGTCTATAATCACGACTATAGACTAGTCTATAATCACGACTATAGACTAGTCTATAATCACGACTATAGACTAGTCTATAATCACGACTATAGACTAGTCTATAATCACGACTATAGACTAGTCTATAATCACGACTATAGACTAGTCTATAATCACGACTATAGACTAGTCTATAATCACGACTATAGACTAGTCTATAATCACGACTATAGACTAGTCTATAATCACGACTATAGACTACGTCTATAATCACGACTATAGACTAGTCTATAATCACGACTATAGACTAGTCTATAATCACGACTATAGACTAGTCTATAATCACGACTATAGACTAGTCTATAATCACGACTATAGACTAGTCTATAATCACGACTATAGACTAGTCTATAATCACGACTATAGACTAGTCTATAATCACGACTATCTAGTCTATAATCACGACTATAGACTAGTCTATAATCACGACTATAGACTAGTCTATAATCACGACTATAGACTAGTCTATAATCACGACTATAGACTAGTCTATAATCACGACTATAGACTAGTCTATAATCACGACTATAGACTAGTCAATATCACGACTAAGGACTAAGATCGAAACTTCTTAACATACATACAACAGGATCGAAAACAGGTAGTCAATCGCCATTTAAAGTCTACCATACTTTTAGGCAGCATTATTGTGATCTTCAATTATCTTAATCAGAGTCGAGAATCTCTCTAGTGGCCTTAGCTCTCGGCCGTTTGAGAGCTTCTTTACCATATTAAACGGATGCCGGTATTGATAGAACCCATTGTAAGAAATGATTAACTTTTGCAGCAACTGGCTTCTTTTGCTCTGAGAAATTTTACTGATTTTGGGTCACAAGCTTTTCATTTAATTATGACCTCGATCATTGGCAACATAAAATTTTTGACCAGGAAGTCAAACAATAATATTTTTTTAAAACATTGACTTTATTTTCTGTGCGCTCTCTTTGCCCTCTAAAACTTTTGGAGCTTTGACTGTTTTTTAAAACCTGGATTAGCTTTAACATTTCGAAAGTAAAATTGTCCAAGCATGGAACTATATTTTCGGCTCTCTTCGGAAAGTCCACAAGAACCTCTATCTATAGATGAGTCCTCCCGCTACTGTCTAATGACATTGGAAGCAGTTTGACGCGGACCTTTGAATGCTTGTCCACCTTTTGCAAGGACGAAGTTGACAAAAATCAATTTTCATACTAAATTTTCACCAAAAAGTGAAAAAAACTATAAATACGAATATTGAATACTCTCGACTTTATTCGTAATAACGTTAGTGGACTAGTCTATAGTATAGCTTAAAGAATAGACTATAATGTCGATTATGAACTTGTCTAAAAAATCATTTATGAATTGTATATTAATCGTTTATAAAATAGTCTATATATGGACTAGTCTATAATATTCTTTATAGTTGGTAATATCGTTTTTAGACAAGTCTGTATTATTTTATTTATAGACTAGTGTATGTATATCGTCGAATTTAAACTGGTCTAAATAATAGTTTACAGAATAGTCTAAAATCTCATCTATAGACTATTGTGTAATCTCAGCTGTAGTTTAGTCTGTTACAACGACTATTTCCATCGTAAACTTTTTCTAAAACGCATTTTGATTAATACAAATTTTAAAATATTTGTTTTTTTTTTTATTTTTAGCGTTTTTGAACATTTAGCTGTTTATCATTTCATTTCATTTCACATTTCATTCAAAATGTAAATATTATATAAATATATTTATATTTGAAACTATTTTCTATTCTGTAGAATTTTTGAAAAAGAAACCCTGTCAAATGCATTGTGATTTTAATTTTATTAAATTAAATTTTTAAAAAATATAAATTTATTTTCTGTGAATTCAAAACGTTTTTCTATCATTTGACACCTGCAAGTGATGGCAGCAGCAAATGAATTTAAAGAAAAAAATTATTGTTTTGTTTTCGTTAACACGCCATAAATGATATTTTAAGACTGTTTTTTTCTTTTAATTGTAAAAAATTCTATTATATATATTCTGTGGGAAGAGGGAGAAAAAGTCATCATATGAATCGATTAGTCCCATAGGAAATATAAGAGTTTTTCTTCAGATTTCATCACAAATTCCTTAAGCATGATAAATGTTGGTTGGTTTTAAGGTATTTTTTGGTTTAAAATGTCCTTTTTTGTAGCCGCAAGTTGTGTTCCATTTAATTTTCTATATGTTTTTATACTAAAGTAGTCTTAAGTTAAATGAACTAAATTTAAAGCGAAACAGTTAAAATCACTTAAATAGTCACAATAAATGTATTATAAACTCAAACTGTTTAGTGTGCTAATCTTTTGTTCTCAACTGCTTTAATTCGACTACAAATATAATTTCATTTTAAACTTCTCTCTCTCCCTCTCTTTCTCTTCGCCTCTGCTGCTCTTCTTGTCAAAGTTCTTACATATATTTTTAACATTTTCTCTAAATGCTTCTCTTTTGTACCCGTTTTTCCAACAAAATCTACTAATGCACTTAAAAATATTGCTTATTCTTAAAAGGTGGCAGGGTAGTGGGAGGGGGGGTGTAAACCATTCTCCCTTCTTCTTAACTGTTCCTATCCTGTCATTTATTCCTTTTTTTCGATATCACATAAAAAAACACGGCACAATAAAAGTTTTCTTTGTCAGAAGGCAGTTGGAAATTGTTGAGAGAGAGGAAAGTGGGCAACTTAAAACATTTCAGTGAAACAGGTGTTGTTGATGTAATTTTTCTCGCCATAATTTTAGTTATTTTTTGTGGATTTACAAATGTTTACGAGAAAATACACAAATACAAATGTGTAAAAATATGCCAACCACAAAATGTGTTTCTTAGCTTCAGGTCAATTTGAAAGAAAAACATTAAATCTAATATAAAGTTTCTTAGGGGAAATAACACGTTTTTTTGTTTCTTAAAACTAAAAATTTTTGTTAAAGAATTTAAAAAATTTCACTAGTCTATAATCTCGCCTATAGACTAGTCTAATCTCGCCTATAGACTAGTCTATAATCTCGCCTATAGACTAGTCTATAATCTCGCCTATAGACTAGTCTATAATCTCGCCTATAGACTAGTCTATAATCTCGCCTATAGACTAGTCTATAATCTCGCCTATAGACTAGTCTATAATCTCGCCTATAGACTAGTCTATAATCTCGCCTATAGACCAGTCTATAATCTCGCCTATAGACTAGTCTATAATCTCGCCTATAGACCAGTCTATAATCTCGCCTATAGACTAGTCTATAATCTCGCCTATAGACTAGTCTATAATCTCGCCTATAGACTAGTCTATAATCTCGCCTATAGACTAGTCTATAATCTCGCCTATAGACTAGTCTATAATCTCGCCTATAGACTAGTCTATAATCTCGCCTATAGACTAGTCTATAATCTCGCCTATAGACTAGTCTATAATCTCGCCTATAGACTAGTCTATAATCTCGCCTATAGACTAGTCTATAATCTCGCCTATAGACTAGTCTATAATCTCGCCTATAGACTAGTCTATAATCTCGCCTATAGACTAGTCTATAATCTCGCCTATAGACTAGTCTATAATCTCGCCTATAGACTAGTCTATAATCTCGCCTATAGACTAGTCTATAATCTCGCCTATAGACTAGTCTATAATCTCGCCTATAGACTAGTCTATAATCTCGCCTATAGACTAGTCTATAATCTCGCCTATAGACTAGTCTATAATCTCGCCTATAGACTAGTCTATAATCTCGCCTATAGACTAGTCTATAATCTCGCCTATAGACTAGTCTATAATCTCGCCTATAGACTAGTCTATAATCTCGCCTATAGACTAGTCTATAATCTCGCCTATAGACTAGTCTATAATCTCGCCTATAGACTAGTCTATAATCTCGCCTATAGACTAGTCTATAATCTCGCCTATAGACTAGTCTATAATCTCGCCTATAGACTAGTCTATAATCTCGCCTATAGACTAGTTATCTCCTATAACTAGTCTATCGCCTATAGACTAGTCTATAATCTTCGCCTATAGTACTAAGTCTATAATCTCGCCTATAGACTAGTCTATAATCTCGCCTATAGACTAGTCTATAATCTCGCCTATAGACTAGTCTATAATTCGCCTAAGACTAGTCTATATCTCGCCTATAGACTAGTCTATAATCTCGCCTATAGACTAGTCTATAATCTCGCCTATAGACTAGTCTATAATCCGCCTATAGACTAGTCTATATCTCGCCTATTAGACTAGTCTATAATCTCGCTATAGACTAGTCTATAATCTCGCTATAGACTAGTCTATAATCTCGCCTATAGACTAGTCTATAATCTCGCCTATAGACTAGTCTATAATCTCGCCTTATAGACTAGTCTATAATCTCGCCTATAGACTAGTTCTATATATCTCGCCTATAGACTAGTCTATAATCTCGCCTATAGACTAGTCTATAATCTCGCCTATAGACTAGTCTATAATCTCGCCTATAGACTAGTCCTTTTATAATCTCGCCTATAGACTAGTCTATAATCTCGCCTATAGACTAGTCTATAATCTCGCCTATAGACTAGTCTATAATCTCGCCTATAGACTAGTCTATAATCTCGCCTATAGACTAGTCTATAATCTCGCCTATAGACTAGTCTATAATCTCGCTAGCTAGTTAATTGCCTATAGCTAGTCTATAATCTCGCCTATAGACTAGTCTATAATCTCGCCTATAGACCTAGTCTATAATCTCGCCTATAGAATAGTCTATAATCTCGCCTATAGACGAGTCTATAATCTCGCCTATAACGAGTCTATAATCTCGCCTATAGACGAGTCTATAATCTCGCCTATAGACGAGTCTATAATCTCGCCTATAGACGAGTCTATAATCTCGCCTATAGACGAGTCTATAATCTCGCCTATAGACGAGTCTATAATCTCGCCTATAGACGAGTCTATAATCTCGCCTATAGACGAGTCTATAATCTCGCCTATAGACGAGTCTATAATCTCGCCTATAGACGAGTCTATAATCTCGCCTATAGACGAGTCTATAATCTCGCCTATAGACGAGTCTATAATCTCGCCTATAGACGAGTCTATAATCTCGCCTATAGACGAGTCTATAATCTCGCCTATAGACGAGTCTATAATCTCGCCTATAGACGAGTCTATAATCTCGCCTATAGACGAGTCTATAATCTCGCCTATAGACGAGTCCTATAATCTCGCCTATAGACGAGTCCCTATAATCTCGCCTATAGACGAGTCTATATCTCGCCTATAGACGAGTCTATAATCTCGCCTATAGACGAGTCTATAATCTCGCCTATAGACGAGTCTATAATCTCGCCTATAGACGAGTCTATAATCTCGCCTATAGACGAGTCTATAATCTCGCCTATAGACGAGTCTATAATCTCGCCTATAGACGAGTCTATAATCTCGCCTATAGACGAGTCTATAATCTCGCCTATAGACGAGTCTATAATCTCGCCTATAGACGAGTCTATAATCTCGCCTATAGACGAGTCTATAATCTCGCCTATAGACGAGTCTATAATCTCGCCTATAGACGAGTCTATAATCTCGCCTATAGACGAGTCTATAATCTCGCCTATAGACGAGTCTATAATCTCGCCTATAGACGAGTCTATAATCTCGCCTATAGACGAGTCTATAATCTCGCCTATAGACGAGTCTATAATCTCGCCTATAGACGAGTCTATAATCTCGCCTATAGACGAGTCTATAATCTCGCCTATAGACGAGTCTATAATCTCGCCTATAGACGAGTCTATAATCTCGCCTATAGACGAGTCTATAATCTCGCCTATAGACGAGTCTATAATCTCGCCTATAGACGAGTCTATAATCTCGCCTATAGACGAGTCTATAATCTCTCCTATAGACTAGATTATAATCTCGCCTATAGACTAGATTATAATCTTGCCTATAGACTAGATTATAATCTCGCCTATAGACTAGATTATAATCTCGCCTATAGACTAGATTATAATCTCGCCTATAGACTAGTCTATAATCTCGCTATAGACTAGTCTATAATCTCGCCTATAGACTAGTCTATAATCTCGCCTATAGACTAGTCTATAATCTCGCCTATAGACTAGTCTATAATCTCGCCTATAGACTAGTCTATAATCTCGCCTATAGACTAGATTATAATCTCGCCTATAGACTAGTCTATAATTTCGCCTATAGACTAGTCTATAATTTCGCCTATAGACTAGATTATAATCTCTCCTATAGACTAGATTATAATCTCGCCTATAGACTAGATTATAATCTCGCCTATAGACTAGATTATAATCTCGCCTATAGACTAGATTATAATCTCGCCTATAGACTAGTCTATAATCTCGTCTATAGTCTAGTCTATAATCTCGTCTATAGACTAGTCTATAATCTCGTCTATAGACTAGTCTATAACTTCGTTTAAATAATCTATAGTATCACCTATGGAATAGTCAATAATTTTGTTTTTAATCTCGTCTAAAGACTAGTCTATAGTCTCGACCATGGACTGGTCTATAATATATATTATTAACTAGTTTGTAGTAGTATCTTGATTTTGTGTGTACTGTATATGTTAAATATTGTTTGGTCCTCGAATCCTTGATTTATATTCCATTTCTGTATCTTTTTTAAATTATTTTTTTATAAATGGCAACCTGTTATTTAAAAAAGATCAAAAAGTTTTAATATTTTTGAAATACATAAAAATGCCATTAAAATTTGGTGACACATTTTGTTAATATTGTAAAACGATGTTTTTATGGAAAAATGTCTTATAATGTGGTATTACTAGAGGGGGAGGGGTGGCAATTAGAAGAATAGAGGGGAAAAGCTAAATTGGAATTCAAATGATAAGAAAAAAAAACGATTGTAAACAATTTTCAAATTTGAAATAATTATTTTCCGACATTTGACAATGTAGACTAAATTCGCTCCAGGTAATGTAAATAGTAGACAGTTGTCGATTTTATAAGCAGATTAGCTTAATTTTTAGAGAGGACTTTTTTCTTATTTATTTAAGGAAAAATATGCAACAAAAATTAAAGTCCTTTTAAACTTTTTTGCATTTATAGTCTCTTTACAAAAATTATATATATATATAGAATATTGTAGAAATACAAATATAATGTTGCATGAAGATTCTTTAAACCTTCTAAATACACCCTTTTAGGCATCAGTACACATCATTTGTCACTTAAGGATAAAAACTGCCAACGAATCACCACAAGATGAATTGAATCAATTTCAATTTTTTATGTTTTTTTTTCATCTCTTTCCTTCTCCTTCCTTTTTGCGCCTTGTAAATATTACTTGTTAGAGAAAATTACAAAAAGTAAATAATACATCTGAACATATGTAAACATGACAAGTCATGTAAATAATACAGAAAAAAAAAGAATTTACATTGAGTAACTTAAACATGATTTTTATTTCATCTCTGAGTAACATTTCAGTGACATCATGAGCATCTTGAGAAAAAAAGGGATGATGAGTAGCAACGAATAAAATCGGTAGTAGGGGATCTTGAATACCCTTCATAACTGTAGTATGGATATCATTTTTGAACTTTTATAAAAATAATTTAATTGTATGAAGTATATTTTTGATCCATAACCTGACTTTAAGTAAAGCTCAATAATAATTTGAACTATAATTTAGACTAATTTCTAACTGATTATTGTCACTCGAGTGACTCAAAGTTGGAGTTCTAAAATTGAATATATAGTGGAATAAGGTAAACCACGTTCAATTGCATAATTGTTAGACGGGTCTGTATTAATTTTGAATCGAATCGACTGTAGTCTAAATAATAATCTTGTGTATTAATTCCATTTTCCATCATCTTAATTCCATCTAAGTACATGTGTTTGACCTGCTCTTCGTATCTATCGATTTCAAGAACATCAACCTCTAACTGACTATTCTCACCTTTATAAATGCTGCGCTCAAAGTTGATGATTTCTGCGAAGTGCATGATTGTTTCTATTATAAATGCAGTTTCCTACATATCGTTGCAAGAATAACGTCATTTTTGTATGAATTATGTGGGGGTGGGAAACTTTGCTAAATGTTTATTCAAATATTTTCCACGGAAGTGTATGGCAGCACTAACTTGTTGTACAAACGTTCTCCGGATTCGGATATTCTGATAAAGTTTTTATCAGAAGTCTGAAGACTTTCTTATCTGTAGACTAGTCTATAGGCTACATTATAGACTAACCTATAGGCGACATTATAGACTAGTCTATAGGCGACATTATAGACTAGTCTATAGGCGACATTATAGACTAGTCTATAGGCGACATTATAGACTAGTCTATAGGCGACATTATAGACTAGTCTATAGGCGACATTATAGACTAGTCTATAGGCGACATTATGACTAGTCTTAGGCGACATTATAGACTAGTCTATAGGCGACATTATAGACTAGTCTATAGGCGACATTATAGACTAGTCTATAGGCGACATTATAGACTAGTCTATAGGCGACATTATAGACTAGTCTATAGGCGACATTATAGACTAGTCTATAGGCGACATTATAGACTAGTCTATAGGCGACATTATAGACTAAGTCTATAGGCGACATTATAGACTAGTCTATAGGCGACATATAGACTAGTCTAGGCGACATTATAGACTAGTCTATAGGCGACATTATAGACTAGTCTATAGGCGACATATAGACTAGTCTATAGGCGACATTATAGACTAGTCTATAGGCGACATTATAGACTAGTCTATAGGCGACATTATAGACTAGTCTATAGGCGACATTATAGACTAGTCTATAGGCGACATTATAGACTAGTCTATAGGCGACATTATAGACTAGTCTATAGGCGACATTATAGACTAGTCTATAGGCGACATTATAGACTAGTCCTATAGGCGACATTATAGACTAGTCTATAGGCGACATTATAGACTAGTCTATAGGCGACATTATAGACTAGTCTATAGGCGACATTATAGACTAGTCTATAGGCGACCATTATAGACTAGTCTAAGGCGACATTATAGACTAGTCTATAGGCGACATTATAGACTAGTCTATAGGCGACATTATAGACTAGTCTATAGGCGACATTATAGACTAGTCTATAGGCGACATTATAGACTAGTCTATAGGCGACATTATAGACTAGTCTATAGGCGACATTATAGACTAGTCTATAGGCGACATTATAAGACTAGTCTATAGGCGACATTATAGACTAGTCTATAGGCGACATTATAGACTAGTCTATAGGCGACATTATAGACTAGTCTATAGGCGACATTATAGACTAGTCTATAGCCTGGATATTTGAGAACCAGCAAATAGTAAAGTTTTCTCTTAACTGCAGGCTTGAACTGCTTGAACTGTTTTGAATTATATTCTGAATTGAAATGTGAGGTTTAGTCCAGATAAGGTTCTGAACTAAAGTCTATAGTCCGGATTATAGTTACGTTTACTCTATGGTTTATAAATGAAGAAGTATAATAATTTGAACTATATTGCAATCGGAACTATTACCTGAATTTTTTTATAGGCGACGTTATAGACTAGTCTATAGGCGACATTATAGACTAGTCTATAGGCGACATTATAGACTAGTCTATAGGCGACATTATAGACTAGTCTATAGGCGACATTATAGACTAGTCTATAGGCGACATTATAGACTAGTCTATAGGCGACATTATAGACTAGTCTATAGGCGACATTATAGACTAGTCTATAGGCGACATTATAGACTAGTCTATAGGCGACATTATAGACTAGTCTATAGGCGACATTATAGACTAGTCTATAGGCGACATTATAGACTAGTCTATAGGCGACATTATAGACTAGTCTATAGGCGACATTATAGACTAGTCTATAGGCGACATTATAGACTAGTCTATAGGCGACATTATAGACTAGTCTATAGGCGACATTATAGACTAGTCTATAGGCGACATTATAGACTAGTCTATAGGCGACATTATAGACTAGTCTATAGGCGACATTACTAGACTAGTCTATAGGCGACATATAGACTAGTCTATAGGCGACATTATAGACTAGTCTATAGGCGACATTATAGACTAGTCTATAGGCGACATTATAGACTAGTCTATAGGCGACATTATAGACTAGTCTATAGGCGACATTATAGACTAGTCTATAGGCGACATTATAGACTCAGTCTATAGGCGACATTATAGACTAGTCTAATAGGCGACATTATAGACTAGTCTATAGGCGACATTATAAGACTAGTCTATAGGCGACATTATAGACTAGTCTATAGGCGACATATAGACTAGTCTATAGGCGACATTAAGCTAGTTATAGCGACCATTATAGACTAGTCTATAGGCGACATTATAGACTAGTCTAATAGGCGACATTATAGACTAGTCTATAGGCGACATTATAGACTAGTCTATAGGCGGACATTATAGACTAGTCTATAGGCGACATTATAGACTAGTCTATAGGCGACATTATAGACCTAGTCTATAGGCGACATTATAGACTAGTCTATAGGCGACATTATAGACTAGTCTATAGGCGACATTATAGACTAGTCTATAGGCGACATTATAGACTAGTCTATAGGCGACATTATAGACTAGTCTATAGGCGACATTATAGACTAGTCCTATAGGCGACATTATAGACTAGTCTATAGGCGACATTATAGACTAGTCTATAGGCGACATTATAGACTAGTCTATAGGCGACATTATAGACTAGTCTATAGGCGACATAGACTAGTCATAGGGATTATAGACTAGTCTATAGGCGACATTATAGACTAGTCTATAGGCGACATTATAGACTAGTCTATAGGCGACATTATAGACTAGTCTATAGGCGACATTATAGACTAGTCTAAGGCGACATTATAGGACTAGTCTATAGGCGACATTATAGACTAGTCTATAGGCGACATTATAGACTAGTCTATAGGCGACATTATAGACTAGTCTATAGCCTGGATAATTGAGAAACCAGCAAATAGTAAAGTTTTCTCTTAACTGGCAGGCTTGAACTGCTTGAACTGTTTTGAATTATATTCTGAATTGAAATGTGAGGTTTAGTCCAGATAAGGTTCTGAACTAAAGTCTATAGTCCGGATTATAGTTACGATTACTCTATGGTTTATAAATGAAGAAGTATAATAATTTGAACTATATTGCAATCGGAACTATTACCTGAATTTTTTTTGCTCAGGAATATAGTTTGAACTGTAATTCCTAAGAAAAAAAATCTAGTCGACATGTGACATTTATAATGATAAACTTAATTCACCTCCCTTTTTTTGTGGTGAGAATTTCCTTTTTCTTTATGACATTTAAACTTATTTTTCTATTCGTTTTTTTTTCGAAAATTGAATATAAAATAGAATAAGAAATTGTAAAGAAAACATGAGAGAAAAAGAAATAATAAAATATTATGAAGTATTACTTAACACCTTTCAATCATCATTTGGGTCAAGTGTTTCAAATTCAGTTATAGAAATATGACAAAAAAAATACCCTTAAACGAGATATCAAGTAAATGTGTCAATAATTTAAATGGTTGTCAAGTTTTCATATTTAGAAACAAAAAATTACAAACAAAAAAATCTTGGTCCTACGAATCTAAAGGACCATTAAAATAGATGCCCAGAAAATTTATTCAATATTTAATTTTAGCAAATAAATTTAATATTAAATTTAATTTAGCTCATTATAATACAAATATTCCATAACACTCATCAATTATTCTAATGCAAATTTATTTTTCTTCTCTCTTCTCTTTTTAGGTAAGTTCCTCCTTTTTTCTTTCTCTCTCTCTTTCATCTATAATTTACCGTCTTCAACTTGGAAGTCACTATAATAAAAATTTTATTGATTAATTTTTATTGGAATGACGTTTGTATTTTATATATATATTTGCTATATTTTATATACTTATACATCTATAGAATGATGTTTTTTAGTTATTGTTGTTGTTATTCAATATTATTTTGTAGAAAATGTTTTTGTAAGTAAATAATACAAGAAAACACTTGAGTTGCGTACAAATTTTTTTTCAAATTTCCTCAAACTGTTTTTCTAAGTGGAAATAAATTCTTAAGAAAATCTTTTTTTATTGAATTTATAGTGATTTATTAGTAACTGACCTATTGACCTTTAAAATAAAATTTATTTGTTTGCAAGACTGTTACAGTGAAGAGACTATAAAAGAGATTTTTCATTAATATTAAAAAAGGTTTTGTAATTGTAAATTAAATTTGGTCCTTCGCAACTTTTTCAAGTCACTTTTTGTAGGATGTTGAAAATTATATTTCCCTTAAGTCCTTTAAAATTTTTATTCTAAACTAAAGTCTATTTTTTATACTCCAGTTTGTAGTCTACATTATATTTTGACTTATGATAAAAACTATTATTGTGTTATGGCTAATAGTCAAGTCTATAGTCTACCTAACAATCTAGACTATAATCAGGATTAGAGTCAATATTGTAATCTATACGACAACCAGCTAGACTGTAATCTAGATTAAGATTAGGCTCTAATGTATCTTATAGTGTAGACTATATTCCAACTGACTAATAAACTAACTGGATTATAGTCTACACTGTAATCTGGCCTTGAGTTTAGTCTAAATTATAATCTGGCATATGGTCGAGACTAGAATATGATTTAAAGACAAGTGTATAAGTTGACATATAATCTGGACTATAATCCGACTTATAGGTTAAATCATAATATGAATTATAGCATTAGATTTTAAATTGACACGTGGTCTATACTATATTTTTTTTTAATTAGGACTATATGTGGCTTATAGCATAGACTATAATCTTGCTAAGAATCTACTCTATAATCTGGATTATATTCTACACTATAATGTGATTTATATTATCTTTTTAGACTGTCTTATAGTTTATATTATATTATATTATATTATATTATATTATATTATATTATATTATATTATATATTATATATTATATTATATTATATTATTATATATTATATTATATTATATTATATTATATTATATTATATTATATTATATTATATTATATTATATTATATTATATTATATTATATTATATTATATTATATTATATTATATTATATTTTATATTATATTATATTATATTATATTATATTATTATATTATATTATATTATATTATATTATATTATTTATATTATATTATATTATATTATATTATATTATATTATATTATATTATATTATATTATATTATATTATTATATTATATTATATTATATTATATTATATTATATTATATTATATTATATTATATTATATTATATTATATTATATTATATTATATTATATTATTATATTATATTATATTATATTATATATTATATTATTATATTATATATATTTATATTATATTATATTATATTATATTATATTATATTATATTATATTATATTATATTATATTATATTATATTATATTATATTATATTATTATATTATATTATATTATATATATTATATTATATTAATTATATTATATTATATATATTATTATATTATATATTATATTATATATTTATTATTATATTATAGTTTATTATAGTTATATTTTAGATTTTGATTTTAACTAGTCTTTGATCTGACTGGGACTATTAGAGCCAGTTAATGGCCTATAATCAGGCTTAAGGCTTTTAGTCTATGAGTCTTTACTTAAAACTGGCTAGTGATCTAGACTATAATCTGGCTTACAATCTCTGGCTGTATAGTCTTATAGTCTATGTCACAATCTGACTTATAGTCTAGACCATAATCAGGCTTAGGGTTAGACTTTTTTGGATTTTAGTCTAAAGTACAATCTGGTTTATAGTTTACATTTTAATCTAGTAAATAGGCTATAATTTGGCTTGCAGACTACACTGTATTCTAGTTTATGGTGAAGATTAAATCTGAACTATAATCTGACATTAAATCTGAACTATAATCTGACTTATAGTATGGACTATAATCTAGATTATGGTTTCAACTATATACCGACAATTTTAATCTAGAATTTACTCTTGCTTATAGTCTATAGACTTTAATTGGTGTACAATCTAAATTATAATATGGCTTATGATCTAGACAGTAATGTGTCTTATAGTCTTCATTGCACTCTAAGTTATAGTCCAGATTAGTATCTACACTATAATACGGATTATAATCTACTCAATAATCTGTTGTACAGATTTTTGTACCTTCAATTATGTTCCAGAATTCAATCTACAAAATCAAATATACATCAGTCTGTAGTCTATATTATAAGTCTTATTATTAGCTATGGAGTAGTTTATAGTCTAATCTGGATTGTAGTCTTGTTAGAACTATAGTCTTCTTTATAATGTATGATTTTAGTTTGGGTGATATCTTAAACTATAACAGGATTATGTTCTAAATTCTTGACTATAAACTAGTTTAAAAAATAATCTGAACTATATTAATAGTTTAGGCTATAAGTATTTAATATACTTCAGAGTATAGATCATGGTAAAAACTGTAGTTCTAATTATATTTATATTTCAAACTTAAAGCCGCATTAGTTGCAAGTATTTAAGTAATCGCAGCGTTTGTGTTTTGTGCTATAATTTCAACTATTTATAGCTGGACCAATATGTATGTAGTCTAGACTATTTATAGTCTTGTTGGTAATTCCTTAATTTTTATATTTAATATTTTTTTTTTCAAAATAAAGCCATTAATCATTTAAGAATCTGCCAACAACTATTTAGATCTTGAAAGTCTCTGTTCCTCTATGATAATTTATTTCCAAAAAAATGATTTAATTATTCTGAATATAAAACAAGTTCACTATTAATAGTTTTTTTTAATATTTATTGCTCTTTTTACATTTTTAGCTTTTTCATTTTGCATACATGACTTCCATAACATTTTGTTGTCTTAAAAATATTTTGTTATTTTTATTTCCTCATTCTTCTTCTTCTTTTTAAATGCATTAAATTATTCATTTTATAATTTTATTATAATATTTTCTTTCACTCATTCACTCAGTCATTTTCTAAAAAAAGGAATTTTTAAATTTCAATTTATTATCATTAATATTCTGCTTTTTTGGGATTTCTCACTCACATTTGGTGGTATTGGGGTTTTTTGTTTGTGGTTTTAGTGTAAATGCCACAAAATTAAATGCATCAGGAGAAATTGAGGGAATATGGAAAAGTCCATTACGTTTCCATATTATTGACTTTGGATTGCATTTTACATTTTCCAGATGTTAAAATAATATTTAAATGTAATTTTTATTCGTCAAATATTCATATTTTAGTGTTTTTTTTCTTGTTTGTGAAGAATAAATGGGATGTAATTTGCTATAAAATAGCAAAATTTTCAATGAAAATATAGTTTTCACATGCTAAAATAAATACAATTAAAAATCTTTGTCCTTAGAGTTGTTGTTTTAGTTTTTGGTCCTTTACACTCATCCTTCTCTTACTCTTTAAAAATCTCTCATAACTTTTATTTATTTTACATTCTACACTGAACCAAATGTCGTTCATAATATTAACGCAAAATTTTCGTAGTTATTTTTTGAAAGGAATTTCACAAATCACTAATCGACGTTGTAATTCGGACCAAATTCTCACTGTAGTAGTTCTATAAATATTCGATAATCAATATTTACTTTTTATGGGGACTACTTCTCCCCTGGTCCTATCGTCCTTTCATTATGTCCAGTAAAATCGTTTCTTGAAGAAGTTATTTTGACCAAATTTAAAAATTCTCTCTGTTACAGTTCTTAAGATATTCTATCATCAATATTTGCTTAGCATGCGGAACACTCCTTCCCTTGATCCTTAATTGTCTAAAATTTCGTAAATTTAATTTAAATGTGGTAATTAAATTGAATAATATTTCATCAATATAAAGAATTTATTTTTGTCAATTTGAATACTGTATTATTCAAATTGATTAATATTTCTTCATATTAACCTCATTTTTATTAACGTATTCATTGAAGATTTTTCGTCAATTTGAAGAATTTCCAAAAATTAACGAAAACTTTCGTTATAATGAATAAAGTTTTCGTTGACTGTTATTTAAACTACTTTTCTTCAATTCTACACCTTTTTTCGTTAAATTTACTAACATTTTTTTGGTTCAGTGTAAGAAAAACACATTAATTTTACTTTTCATTTGAAGTTTCTATTTCTTTTTGCTTTATTTGTGTTTTACTTGTTATCTAAAACATATTTTTCTAAATGACCATTAATGATTTATTTCCCATAACCACAGATGTTTTCTTATGAACTAACAACAACAATTGAAACAAAATTCAGTCAAAATTTATATACTTTTTTATACCCTCCACCATTACAAGTGTTCAAAAGAGGGTATGTTAAATTTGTTATTTTGTTTGTAACACTAAGAAGGAATCATTTCGGATCCCATAACTCAGTCGATTTAGCTGTGACATTCACAATAATTGACAGGGTTCAATGAAATTTGTTCTAAGTATTTGATTTACCCCAGAGAAGTTTTCTATTTAATATCAGAAAATTCAATTCAGTAAATTAAAATATATAGAGCGATATCTGAGGCAACCTCTTAGTTCA
Source organism: Cochliomyia hominivorax (assembly GCA_004302925.2). Taxonomy (NCBI): domain Eukaryota; kingdom Metazoa; phylum Arthropoda; class Insecta; order Diptera; family Calliphoridae; genus Cochliomyia; species Cochliomyia hominivorax. The sequence continues at coordinate 10,477,802 of PYHX02000494.1, forward strand.
AGAGAAGAACTTTCGTAAAATTATCACTTATTAATCGATATTTTTCATTACCATTCAAAATCGGTACAGAAGAAAAAAGTTATATATTTTTTTAACGTATTCGTGTTGGAGGGTATTGAAGATTCGACATAGCCGAATATAGCATTTTTACTTATTACAATTTAAAGTTTTCTTTTAATGTAATTTCCAGAAAGATTTTTCATTTATTTTCATTCACATGCCTCGAGTGCTGGTCATAAAAATAAATATCTAATTTAGTCTAAAAGAGAACTAGAGGTACATTAAAATATTTAGTTTTTTCTTTTTCATTTACCAACAAAATTTCAATTAGATAAAAACAATAGAAAACTCACACATATAAATTTCAACAAGACGAAAAGTATTGAAGGCGCCATATTATTCCACCCATATTTTAAAAGCTCTCATAACCCAAGAGTTAAATGGAGGTATATTCGATTTATGACTCTAAATGTTAGGAATGAAAAAATTCGTTTATCTGAGTTTTATAACGTACTACAAAGTAGGAAATAGTTTGATCCATAAACGCATAAATCTATTAGAATACAATCTACAGTCCAGACTAAAAGCTGTTCCTAAAGTCCAGACTAAAAGCTGTTCCTAAAGTCCAGACTTGAATTCGTTCTACAGTCCAGACTTAAATATGTACTCTACAGTCCAAACTTAATCTGTACTACAGTCCAGACTTAAATCTGTACTACAGTCCAGACTTAAATCTGCACTACAGTCCAGACTTAAATCTGTACTACAGTCCAGATTTTAATATGTCCCACAGTGCAGACTTAAATCTGTACTACAGTCCAGACTTAAATCTGTACTACAGTCCAGACTTAAATCTCTACTACAGTCCAGACTTAAATCTGTAATACCATCCAAAAATTAAATCTGCAATACCGTTTAGACTTTAATATGTACATCAGTCCACACTTCTATATGTACTACAGTCCAGATTTTAACATGTACTACAGTCCAGACTATAATCTGTAATACCGTTTGGACTTTAATATGTACATCAGTTCAGACTATCTGTATTATAGCCCAGACTGCACTACAATCCCAACTATAGTCTGCATTATAGTTCAGACTATAGTCTGTAATACTGTCGTAAAAAACCCTTCGCTGGTACAATAATATAATGAGGTATTTGTATCAAGAGAGGCAAATTCTTCAAACTGCCCGTAGCTAAGGGCAGTGAAGAGATATTACTCTCTTGCTAAAAGAGAATTGAAGAGCACTTAAAAGAATGTGTGGAAGATTTTAAACAGAGATGGACTGTTTCGAACAAAGTGATAGAAACTCTATAAAAACTTTAATGGAAAAGTTACTGATAAAGTTCGTTTTCTCGTGTAAAGAATATTTCCGATCTTATTCCTTATAATATGGAACTTATAACTTGGACTTTAGTATAAACTATTGTACAGACTTTAAGCTGAGCTATATTACAATTTAAAGAACAGATGTAATTTGTGATAGAATACAGACTTTGTACAGACGATATTTGGGCAGTAGGACAGATTACAGCCCAGATTGTAGAAGACATTAATCCTGAAATTATTATAAATTCATAAAAGAACAGAGTGTAATCGTACTATAATAGAGGTTATTATCTAAGCTATAGTACAGATGATAATGTGGTTTATATCAGTACAGACTATAATCTGCACAGTAGCTGTGTATAGTACAGAATACAGTACGACTATAATCTGTACAATAGCACTTTGTATAGTACAGTATACAGTACAGACTATAATCTGGACATAATGCACTTTGTACAGTACAGTCTACAGTACAGACTAATAAGGTAATAGAACTTATGATACAGATTTACAGTACAGACTTATATCTACGGACAATAGCACTTTTGTAACAGTACAGTCTACAGTACAGACTTAATCTGGTCAATAAAACTGTGTAGAGTACAGAATACAGTACATAATCTAATTAATCTGTACAATAGCACTTTGTACAGTACAGTATACAGTACAGACTATAATCTGACAATAGCACTTTGTACAGTACAGTCTACAGTACAGACTATAATCTGTCAATAGAACTGTGTAGAGTACAGAATACAGTACAGACTAAATATGTACAATAGCACTTTAAACAGTACAGTATACAGTACAGACTATAATCTGTCAATAGAACTGTGTATAGTACAGTGTATACATACTGTGTATAGTACATGTATAACATTCTAGTACAAATTATAGTTTAAAATAATGTCATAGTTTGAATATCTTAATTATTCATTGCTTTAATCATGTTTGTCTATTATACTTTTAGTGAAGACGACTATATTTATGATTATTTTTTATTAAGTGTAAAGAATTTTATTTATTGTGATAATTAAATTAATTTCCTCATTTTTCTCCAAATGTTTAAAAATTTTTTTTAATTAATTTATTTAATTGTTTTTAGCCATTGAAAATTTTGATTTTAATTACAAATAAAAATTCTAAAATCAGAAAACGAAAAAAAATATTTCAAAATTTTGAAATGAATTTTCAAATTTTTTCAATATTCAAAATGAAATATTTAATGTCAAAAAAATGAAGATTACGAATGAAAATAAAGAAAAAGAACTTAAAATTGTGAACTTAATATTTTCTTTATTGGCAGAATTTATTATTAACTTTAATTTAATTAAAAACTAATTAATTAATTATGATTGACATTTAATGTTTAGTTTAAGGATGATATTACATTTATTATTTATAGTTCTTTTTTCCTATTTTATGCATTTTTGCTCCATTGCAAAAAAAAAAATACCTGTCAATTACCATTTTAAAAATCTCACACCCATTTTGAGCGTGAAAAATATTAAATCACAAAATTTATGCAAAATCATTGTTATAGTTTTCTTTTTTAATGGTTGTTGTTATTGTTGTTATTATTGTAGCAGTGGATTTTATTTATAATATATTTTTGACAGCTACATAATGACTTTTTGAGGTTATGGTTGTTTTTAGTTTTTGTTTTCGTTTATTTAAAAAAAAACGTTAAAGTTGTAAATTTTACCATATTTTGCAATTAATCATGTTTGTGGTGTAATTTACCTCTTTTTTTCGAGCTCTAACGTTATTTGTAGTTTTTAATTAAAACATGAAATTTATTAATAAAGAATTATTGTTTTGTGTGGCTTTTAAAAATATAATAAAAGTGATTTTTTTGTTTAAAGTTGTCATTTATTTCGATATGAATCTCTAAGGGAAATTGTAAATTTCCTGCAGTTAACACTTTTTTTGTGTGAAGACTTTAAAATGTTAAATGTCAAATATGATAAATGTTAAATGTCATTTTTAGTAGTTAATAGTACAGAAATATATTTTACGAATTTTTATTTAAGACCCAAACTTACAACTCTAACCATATAATTCACCCCCACTTAGGTCCATTTTTATTAACGTTTGCTTGAAAAACAACCTAAATTTAAGATTTATCACATTTGACAATTTCAGACACTTTCATCACAAAAACTTAATTTGATATTGATTAATGATCCAATCTTAATTTGATATTTTTGTTTTTTTTTCTATGGAGTTTTCCAGCAAAACAAAAATAACATCCAAAAAAGTCATTAAGATCTTCAGCTTATGAACCGAAAATAGTCCATAATTTTTGAAATATTTACTCAGTAAAGAACATCTAACAACACTATATGCAACTTAAAAACAACTGATAACTTCTGAATATTTTTTATTTCCTTGGAAATTCCAGAATAGAAAACTCATGCACTTATTGCGGCCTTGTGGAAGCTATGAAAATGTAATTCCTCTAAAGCACTTTAATTTTTTATGTTGGGTTATTTTAGAAAATCAGTAAGATATGTTTTAATAGATAACTACATGTAGCCCAATATCGGAATTAACCTCTAAATCAGGAAAACTTAAAAATAAATGCAGCCTAAAAACTGCAATGGTTTTTTATGAAATGCGTTTTCTCTATTTATAAGTAAAGGAGTTATATGCCAATACCTAAAGCAGAACTTAACGACCACAAACATTTGCGTTTGCCTTAATAAATTGTTCAGTCCACAATTATTTTTTGGTCAGGGCGAAAAACATTTAAAATTCGCTCGCATTCTGCGTATACTTTCTTTGAATCTTGGTACTGAAAATCAATTTTATAGGCAAAATTTTTTTAACGATATCAATAACGTGAAACTAGAAAATAGATTCAGAGTAACTAAAAAAATATTCAGCTACGAAAAAATAAATTCAGCCTAAATGGCTGCAATGGTTTTTATAAAATTAGAAAACAATATTTTTTCATTAGGAGCTGGGGAGAGTTATTCTCCCATACAGGAAAAAAAGGCAAATGTGAATTGATTTAATAGGAGAAATGTTATAGGTCGATATTTGTTTTAATCTATTTTTTAAACTTCAATTTTTTTCATATTTTTTTCAATCCTCCTTTTTTTTTTAGAGTGTTTATAGCCTTCTTATGTGTATAAAAACGAAGAAACAATTAAATTACTTCAGTAGCAAAATAGTTCTAGATCAATTTTAAAACCCCGTAACCATAATTACAAAATTAGAATTAAACTTAAGCCTAAAAGGCTGTTTCAATTGTATAGAAACTGTCAAAAATATTCTTAAGAGAAAAAAGGGACTTATTCATCTACATAAATTAAATATGTATAGATTAAATAGAAGAAACGTTATAGACGGATATCTTTACAAAAATTTGCGTAAAAAATATAACAACAAATTTTTTTTATTATGGAAATATGTAATAAAGCGAATTTATTGAAATTCGTCTTAAATGTTCGAAGACTTCTTTTAAACTTAAATATTGTATATCAATAAAAATGAAATTTTAGAAAAATAGTTACAGACCAGCTGTAAAAAAATCTTGAAAGTTTGAAAACA
>PYHX02000494.1:10482793-10514638 GCA_004302925.2 Cochliomyia hominivorax
AAAACTGGATTATAAACAAGATTTTATGAAAGACTGTAGACTAAATAACGAACTGGAACCTTACATAAAGCTTAATATAGACTATGGACTTAAATATTATTTATTTGATTAATCATAAAAAGACTATAAACTGGATCATAATTTGGATCAAACTAAAATTTAGACTATAATGTAGAATTTAAATTTGTAATATTTTAGAATATAGTTGCGGCTAAAAACTACACACTAAGAGGGCTATAAACTATATTATATAGACTATAATATGTAATTTAGACTATAAACTTGATTTTTTTTTTACAATCTACACCAAAGTCAGGAATATAAATATGACTATTAAATAGTCTATAGTCTAGGAATGAAGCCAAATTTTATTAAAGACTATTAATTGGTATATAAGCTAGACTATAAATTGAAATATTACTTAGACTAATATAGTAGTTTATTTACTGGCCTTCAGATTGTAAACTGGACTATAATTTTGATTATGAATTAGACTGTAATATAGATAAGAAATTGGTCTTCAATTTGAAACTGTAAAGCTATTTTTATTAAAATCTATAAACTATAGTCTATATAAATAGTCTATATAAATTATAAACTGATGTATGGACTATAAGATAATCTCTGCTATAAATTATAATCTAAATTGCAAACTAATTTTTATTCAAGACTTTAAAATAGTCAGTGATCATTGCATAAATTTGACTATTATGCGGACTATTCGACTATACACTCTGTATGCTAGCCTATAATCAGGTTTTTAAATTAGTCCTGATTGCATATTAGACTCTAAAATATGGGCTAATTAACTAACTCTAGCTAAATCAAGTTTAACTCTAGCTTGAAATTAATTTTGGGCTATAGCTTTCCCTACAATTTCGATACAATAATTTCAACTAGATATCAGATTAGAGTTTGTACTGGAGATAGGTCTATAGCTTTTTAAGTTAAGTCTATATTTTGCATTCGAAATTGGTTTATATTTGGAATTAGAGTTTAGATTATTGAAAGTATTACTATTTTAGCTACAGTATGCTTCAGAAAATAGACTATAGTCTTCATTTGCCTTTGCAATAGAAACTTCACAAGAAAGATTTTTATAAGAGTTTAAACTCCAATCTGCAATTAACATTTGAGTATTAGAATAAAGTTTATAGCATTTGCCAGTGTTTAAAATAAAGTCTTCATTGGAAAGAGTCTTCCTAAAGTCTAAAGCTATGTTTGGACTGTAGTCTTTTATACAATTTGGACTACAGTTTCCATTAGATTCAGAGTATTAGATTTAGAGCATTATTACTATAGTTTCTACCAAAATTTTAAAAAAAGACTACATAAATATGAAGAGTCTGAATTAGTGCATGGAACTTAGTTGGAAATAAAGTATGGATTAAGCATGCTTACATAAAACCTGGAGCACTATAGCTTTGGAATATGGACTATAGTCTCCTACAAAATTCGCAATAAAAACTTTACTACTAAGTGGAGACTGTAAAGGAGTCTGTAGAGAGAGAGAGAGAGGAGAGTGTTGGGTTGTAGTTTAGACTATAGTTTTCGTTAGATGTTAGTTTATACTGTAGCTTAGTCTCTTGCTTGCAAGAGAGTTGTTTGGCTTATAGTCTCCTCTTTACCGTAGTCTATACCAGATTTTGGAACATACTTTGAGCTTGAGTTTGGACTTTGAAAAGAACTTAGATAAGAAGGAAATATTTTGAATATTAACTTGTTTTAAGAAGTAGTCTTTAGTCCAGATATATGTTTCACTTAATTGTTAGCTTTAACCGGAGTTTTAACCTTGACTATAGGTTTTTTTAGTCTGAATATAGAGTCCACTTTTAAGACAGTTTTATTCAGTAGCTCTTTAAGTATTTAAATAAGACTATATTTCCTTTTCTTATCTTCATATTGGAAAAACAATAAAAATCAAATTAACTTTAAATTTTATGTTACTTTTCTTAGTAATTTTCTTGATAATTATGGAAAAAAGAAGGAAACGGAAACACAAAAAGAAAGTGTTGGACAAAAAATGTACCAACAAATCAAAAAGTCTTTAATGAAACTGAATTGTTAAGTTTATTTTATAGAGTTTATAGTTAATGCTGAATATATTTAGAACTATTTTCCTTTTATATTGGTAGACTTTTTCCATTATTTTCTATTTACTGAGAATAATTTGTGGGAGGCAAAAAAAAAAGAAAAATTCCATGATGTTGTTGTTCACTCTCATGTGGTGAAAGTGGTTATGTTAAGTTTGTCATTCCATATGTAACGCTAAGGAGGAAGCATTCTTGCATCAAATCAAAAATTGCCTCACGTTCACAATAATTGACAGAACTCAATGAAATTTGTCCTGAGTATCTGTTATAGTCCTGAGAAGTTTTATATATAAAACCAACAAAATCGGTCCTGTATATTAGAAGATAAAGACCGATATCTGAGGCAACCAAAGGCAACTAAGTTCATTTTATGGCGCATTAGTGTATGTTTGAGACAACATTACACATTTACTTCACACGCATTTGTGGTTGGAGGGTATTGAAGATTCGGCATTGCCGTATATATAACATTCCTATTTTATCTTGCTTTCATTTGCTTGCTACCAACAACCGCATCCATTATTTTGGTAAATTCCTATAGAAATTGCTGATTTATATTCATGTATTCGGAAAATGAGAGAAAAAGGTTGGAGAGCAAAAACTATAGAATATAGTTACAATTGTAATAAGTAGTTATAGTTGTTGTTGTTCTTGTTTTTATTGTTATTTGAATTTTATTTACCTTTTTAAGGATTTACATATCACTCCTTTTTTTTGTTTGAGGTTTAATGGATTTTTATCTACAGAATTTGAGCTTTTTTTTTAAGAGGAAAATCGTTTTTTTTATTCTCCGTTTTATCACAAGAATGTAAAATATTTAATGTTTGTTTTATTAGAAAATTGTGTAAAATGTTTATTTAATGTAAAATTAATGTAAAAAATGTGGTAAATTGAGAGAGAGAGAGAGAGAGAGAAAGAGACAAAAAGAAAAACTCGATTTCAAATTTAACCAAAATTTGTATACGATCAAGCCCAAATATCTAATACGCTACATCACAATATTGGTTACAAATGAAAATAACGAGAAATTATTGAACGACCCTCGTATAATTAGATTTGCTGCTAACGTGTGCAGTACATCATGGTGACATTAACATTTATGTGAAATATATACATTTGAAAATTAATGTCCTGAATATTATATGGGAGCTAGAAGAAATTATGGACCGACTCTCGTATAATAATTTTTAATTTTTGCTTATATTTATCTTAATTTCAACAATTTTTATTGCAATTCCAACATAAATTTATATGAAATTTATGCTCTTCAAAGTGATTTTGGAAAGGGATCTATGAGTATTAATGGACCGATTCTCGCATAATTCTTCCTATACTACTTATTTTTGCAAATTTGGTTTTAAATGCTTTATTTTAAGCGGTTGTATGTGCTTAAAACTTTCTATTCGGGAGGACATATGTATGGGAGGTATCAATATGAAATATTAAACCGAACAAGACCAATTTCAATGGGCTTTGTCTTTGGATCGAAATAATAATACGTAGCAAATTTCCTCACGATATTGCAAAAATTGCAACTTTTAGAGTGTTCACATGGATAGACAGACGGGCGGACGGACGCACGTACATCGTTAAATAGACTCTGAAAATTAATTTGAAATTTAAAGGTGAGTGTGACACAATTTTTTCTGTATGTTACAAACATCAGCACAAACTAATAATACCTCAAACGCCGTCGGTGGTGTAGGGCACATAAAGAGTAGTTTTAAATGTGAAACCAACCTTAAAAGCGATTTATAGTTTTGTGGTTTAAATTTTAAACAAAAAAAATTAAATAAAATAAATTTTAATCTCAACCACAATTTTTTAACAAAAAACTCTCTAAATAAATTTTTTTTCAAAAAGAACAAAAAACTTCCACCACAAATTCTACTAAAAATTTTGTTTTTTTATTTGAACAAAAAAAAAATCCATTGAATACGAAATCCTTTCTAGTTCCACCATAATTTTTCCCCCATAAAACCCATTTCGAATAGTTTTTTTTTTTTTGGTAATAAATTATTGACATTAATTTGAAAAACGTGTCAGACGTTTAGATGTGAGTGTGTTGTATTCTTGTTATCCTGATGACACATAAAATCTTCAATTAATCCTTAAAACCTTAATCTTGTACATTATGGACTAATTAAAAGAGTGTCAAAGAACCTGAAGTAATAGAACCTCTTTGCTGGAAGTATAAATAAAAAAAGGGTTATTTATGTTAAAGTATCTTCTTCCCTTCATAAGGACTTAAAACGCTCTTAAGGGAGAAATTCTTATCGTCAACGTAAAACTACTTAAAATAATAAAGAGACAAAAAAAAACGTAAATTTCTTAAAGAAAAAATCTACTTGTAATTTGTAGGAAAACCTGGGCAGGAGAAAAGTTTAAAAGGCAGAGATGCCAGATTATGGTTTGTTTTCTCTAATAAAAAAATTCTCTATAAAAGACTTTTTTGGCAAATTTTCTTTTATCTCTTTTATCCAGAAGATAAAAATTTCGCGTTTATTTTATATAAGAGCAATTTTCTGGTGGATTTTCTATAAGAGAAAAAAATGTAAGAGATTTTCTGAGGGAGAAAAATTTCTATAAGAGAAAAGTTTCTCGAAAATTTTCTTTAAAAAAAATTTTCTCGAAAAATTTCTATAAGCGAAAAATTTCTCAATAATTTTCTATAAGAGAAAATTTTCTCGACAATTTTCTGTAATAGAAAAATTTCTCGACAATTTTCTATAAGAGAAAAATTTCTCGAAAATTATCTTTAAGAGAAAAATTTCTAGAATAGTTTCAATTAGAGAAATTTTCTGTAGGATTATAATTTTCTATAGGAGAATAATTTCTCGAAAATTTTCTATAGGAGAATAATTTCACAAAAATTTGTTGTTCAACAAAATTTTCTATTCAAAATTGTTGCTCAACAAAATTTTCTATTAAAAATTTGTTGCTCAACAAAATTTTCTATTAAAAATTTGTTGCTCAACAAAATTTTCTATTAAAAATTTGTTGCTCAACAAAATTTTCTATTAAAAATTTGTTGCTCAACAAAATTTTCTATTAAAATTCGTTGAAATTTTTTCTATAGAAGTTTAGTGCTTTCAAATTTTTGTATAGAAATTTATTACCACAGCAAAATTTTCTTTTTGGAACAAATTTGCTTTTGCAACATATTTTATTGATTTAACTAAAATTTTTTGCTGGAAAGAGTTTTTAAAGAAATTTGATGTTCCACAATGTTTCCTATTGAAATTGTTTGCACAGGAAAATTTCTATTGAGCAACAAACACATTTTTCTAATAGAAATTTGTTGTTCAACAAAGTTTCCTCTTGTCAACAAAGTTTCTAATAAAATTTTTTTCTTCAAAATTTCCTGAATTTTCTTTTTATAAATTTATTTTTTGTTATTGAAATTATTAGAATTGTTTTCATCTGGCAACTCTGTTTAACTCGAGAATCAAGGAGAAAATACCTGGAAGAAATATTTTAACGCATCAATGGTCATTTTCTAATTACAAAACGTGATCTTAGCAACAAATTGACGCAAATTACAGAAATTACTATGAATTGAAATTGTTGTTAAGAGTTAAAAGGTTACAAAAGGAAAAGATTAGAAAATATTGGAGGGATTTATTAAGAACATTATTCTCTTTTTGCCTTTCCTATTAAAAGTCGTTTTTTCTAAATTAATGTTTTTTTTGGAGATTTTTTCCATTTTTTAACTTTTTAAATTTGTTTTAAATCCTTTTGTTATTTTGGGGTACCTCCATTCTAGAATTATAACAAATAAATAAATTTTATTTTTCCAGCAAATTGTGTCATTTACAGCTGTTGTTGTAATTTCATTAAAAGCTGAAAATTATTGTTGTAGCGTTTTTTGTGTCATTTTGTATTTTGTGACAGATATTTTGTATAGAGTTAAATTGTTAAAAAAATTTTTGTTTAACGATGTTGCTGAAGATAACAAGTAAGAATGCTATATACGACTAAGCCGAATTTTCAATACCCTACAAATGCGTGTGAAGTGCATACGTTATGTTCGTTCAAACACAGCTTTATATGCAGGCACTTATGCATATAAATAATGGGTCAAATAACTTCTCAGGACTATAACAAATACTCAGGCCAAATTGCAACAATCTCTGCCAATTATTGCGGGTGAGAGAGTGCCAACAACTGGCAGACAGATATTCAGACGGAAGGACATAGTTAAATCGACTCAGATTTTGATTTGATGGCAGAATATATAAATGCATTATGGGGTTTGAAATGATATCGTCTTAGTGTTACACACGGAATGACAAAGTTAATATACCCTCATCACCCCCCTGTGGTGCTGTAGGGTATAGAAAAAATGTATAACAATTTTGTGGAGCAACAAAAAATTATTTTATAAATGAAGCAACGATTCTACAAAAAAGGCAAATATATTTAGAGTTGTGAATTTTCGCTTTATTCTTCTAGTTATTGTCGCATTTGTGTTAATGCAAAGTGCGCTACTGAGTGTAAAATAAATGAACGAATGGACGGACAGAAGGACAGACATAATTGCTGCCTCTAAAATGCTATAAACACTCTGTGGCCCCTGTTGAAAGTTAAAACACACAAAATATTACATCAACCATAAAGTCGTCGTCAGCTTGTTTTATAGAAAAAAAGTATGTTTGTTATGTGTTTTGTAATAAATAAAAATGTCTTTAAATATGGTCCATAACAAACACATATAACCATAACCATATTTATGTTATTTTAGCCATTTTAGCTGTTAGATGTTTGCAAACAACAATTTAATTGCAATATGTGATTTTTTTCTCTTCATTATTGCTGGTTTTATTAAAATTGTAAATTTTTTCTGTAGTTTAGGTTATTTTAACATTATTTTATAGACTTAATGTTGCTGAGAAAAAATTGGCCAAAAAAAAAAAAAAAAAAAAAACACTCAAAACAATCTACAACTGTTTAAGTCAAGAATATAAATCAGACTAAAAATGGTAACAAGACAAAATTGAGAAAAATGTTGAAAAAATAAGTACCTCTGAATAGAAATCAGTTTTTCGATGTTGCAACAAAAATTATGAAGTAACAAAATTTACTTTAGAAACAAGAAACCAGATACAAACAAAAAAAGAACAATTGTTTTTCAAAAAAAATTTAAATGATGGGAAATTTCAAAAGGGGAGCAGAAAAATAAATAAGAAAAAAATTAAACAAATTTACAAAAAAATTTAAATTAACAACAATATTTTTCTGAGACAACAATGTTGGGCAACAAAGTTTATAAGAAACTTTGTTGAGCAACAAATCTCCTAAGAGAACTTTTGTAAGCAACAAATTTCCTATAGGAATTTTTTTAGGGCAAGAAATTTTCTATAGGAAATTTGTTGGACAACAAATTTCTATAGGAAATTTTGTTGGACAACAAATTTCTATAGGAAATTTTGTTGGACAACAAATTTTTTTGGGGCAACAAATTTCCTATAGGAAATTTTTTTAGGGCAAGAAATTTCTATAGGAATTTTGTTGGACAACAAATTTCTATAGGAAATTTTGTTGGACAACAAATTTCTATAGGAAATTTTGTTGGACAACAAATTTCTTAAGGAAATTTTGTTGGACAACAAATTTCTATAGGAAATTTTGTTGGACAACAAATTTTTTGGGCAACAAATTTCTATAGGGAAAGGAAATTTTTTGGCAACAAATTTCTATAGGAAATTTTGTTGGACAACAAATTTCTATAGGAAATTTTTTTCTATAGGACAACAAATTTCTATAGGAAATTTTGCAACAAATTTCTATAGGAAATTTCCAACAAATTTCTATAGGAAATTTTGTTGCAACAAATTTCTATAGGAAATTTTCTAGGGCAACAAATTTCTATAGGAAATTTTCTAGGGCAACAAATTCCCTATAGGAAATTTTCTAGGGCAACAAATTTCTATAGGAAATTTTTAGGGCAACAAATTCCCTATAGGAAATTTTTAGGGCAACAAATTTCTATAGGAAATTTTTAGGGCAACAAATTTCTATAGGAAATTTTTAGGGCAACAAATTTCTATAGGAAATTTTTTGCAACAAATTTCTATAGGAAATTTTTAGGGCAACAAATTCTATAGGAAATTTTGTTAGGGCAACAAATTCTATAGGAAATTTTTAGGGCAACAAATTTCTATAGGAAATTTTTGGCAACAAATTTCTATAGGAAATTTTTGCCAACAAATTTCTATAGGAAATTTTCTAGGGCAACAAATTTCTATAGGAAATTTTCTGGCAACAAATTTCTATAGGAAATTTTGTTGCAACAAATTTCTATAGGAAATTTTTGGCAACAAATTTCTATAGGAAATTTTTAGGGCAACAAATTTCTATAGGAAATTTTCTGGTCCAACAAATTTCCTATAGGAAATTTTTGTTGCAACAAATTTCTATAGGAAATTTTTGGCAACAAATTTCTATAGGAAATTTTTAGGGCAACAAATTTCTATAGGAAATTTTCTAGGGTCCAACAAATTTCTATAGGAAATTTTCTAGGGCAACAAATTTCTATAGGAAATTTTGAGCAACAAATTTCTATAGGAAATTTTTGGCAACAAATTTCCTATAGGAAATTTTGGTCCAACAAATTCTATAGGAAATTTTGTTGTCCAACAAATTTCCTATAGGAAATTTTTAGGGCAACAAATTTCTATAGGAAATTTTCTAGGGCGACAAATTTCCTAATAGGAAATTTCTAGGGCCACAAATTTCCTATACGAAAATTTTTCTAGGGCAACAAATTTCCTATAGGAAATTTTCCAGGGCAACAAATTTCCTAAGGAAATTTTCTAGTGGCTAACCAAATTCCCTATAGGAAATTTTCTAGGGTACAAATCTTCCTATAGGAAATTTCTAGGGCAACAAATTTCCTATAGGGAAAATTTTCTATGGGCAAACAAATTCCTATAGGAACATTTTCTAAGGGCAACCAAATTTCCTATAGGAAATTTTCTAGGGCAACAAATTTCCTATAGGAAATTTTCATAAGGGCAACGAAATTTTCCTATAGGAATTTTCTAGGGCAAACAAATTTTTCGATAGGAAAATTTTCCAGAGCAACAAATTTTCCTATAGGTAATTTTCTAGGGCAACAAAATTTCCTATAGGAAATTTTCTAGGGCAAGCAAATTTCCTATAGGAAATTTTGTTGGGCAACAAATTTCTGTACGGCAATTTTCTAGGGCAACAAATTCCTGTAGGAAATTTTCTAGTGTGACAACAAATTCCTATAGGAAATTTTGTTGTCCAACAAATTTCTATAGGAAATTTTTTGTCCAACAAATTTCTATAGAAATTTTGTTGACAACAAATTTCTAAGGAAATTTTGTTGTCCAACAAATTTCTATAGGAAATTTTGTTGGGACAACAAATTTCTATAGGAAATTTTGTTGTCCAACAAATTTCTATAGGAAATTTTGTTGTCCAACAAATTTCTATAGGAAATTTTGTTGACAACAAATTTCTATAGGAAATTTTTTGTCAACAAATTTCTATAGGAAATTTTGTTGGACAACAAAAATTTCTAGGGCAACAAATCTCTATAGGAAATTTTCTAGGGCAACAAATTCTATAGGAAATTTTTCTAGGGCAACAAATTTCTATAGGAAATTTTTAGGGCAACAAATTTCTATAGGAAATTTTTGGCAACAAATTTCTATAGGAAATTTTGTTAGGGCAACAAATTTCCTATAGGAAATTTTCTGGCAACAAATTTCTATAGGAAATTTTCTAGGGCAACAAATTTTCTATAGGAAATTTTCTAGGGCAACAAATTTCCTATTAGGAAATTTTGTTGGACAACAAATTTCTGTAGGAAATTTTTTTTGGACAACAAATTTCTGTAGAAAATTTTGTTGGACAACAAATTTCTGAAGGAAATTTTGTTGGACAACAAATTTCTATAGGAAATTTTGTTGGGACAACAAATTTCTATAAGAAAATTTTGTTGGACAACAAATTTCTATAGGAAATTTTGTTGGGACAACAAATTTCTATAGGAAATTTTGTTGGGACAACAAATTTCTATAGGAAATTTTGTTGGGACAACAAATTTCTATAGGAAATTTTGTTGGGACAACAAATTTCTATAGGAAATTTTGTTGGGACAACAAATTTCTATAGGAAATTTTGTTGGGACAACAAATTTCTATAGGAAATTTTGTTGGGACAACAAATTTCTATAGGAAATTTTGTTGGGACAACAAATTTCTATAGGAAATTTTGTTGGGACAACAAATTTCTATAGGAAATTTTGTTGGGACAACAAATTTTCTATAGGAAATTTTGTTGGACAACAAATTTCTATAGGAAATTTTGTTGGACAACAAATTTCTATAGGAAATTTTGTTGGACAACAAATTTCTATAGGAAATTTTGTTGGACAACAAATTTCTATAGGAAGTTTTGTTGGACAACAAATTTATATAGGAAATTTTGTTGAACAACAAATTTATATAGGAAATTTTTTGGGCAAAAATGCAACCATTTTCTAGAAATTGCGTGTTTGTAAACATTGTTGAAGCAACATGTTTAAGAACCAACATATTTATTTAAAAAAAAAAGATTGTTAAAGCAATTTTGTTTCATTTGCGAAGTTTTTTGATTAACTTTTTAGAAGAAATTATTTTTTTAAGCAAAAATTTCCTTTGTTAAAGCTTCATATTCTATCTAGCAACATTATTGCAGCAACATAATTTTTGTTAGTAATTTTGTTTTGGGCAGCAAATATTAGTATTTGCAAACTGTTTTGGACTGCAAATATTTTTAGCGAAGCTTTTCCCCTTTTAACGTTTATTTATGAAAAGTGGAAATATTTTTAAGATTAATGTTCTTTTCTTTTTCAATATTAATTTTATTTGCTTCATAAAATTTAGTCGAATTTACTTTTAGGGTCATAACTTCTTTAATATTTCTCTTACATTTGCTTAATATCCCTTGTAAGGGGGGGGGGGGGTTGAGGAAAAATAGGTGTTACCCTCTGTTTGGCTCATCAGCATAAAATTGTTTATCTTTTTATGTTTATTAATATTAAAATTTGTTGTTAGTCTTTCATGCTATATTTATAGTCTTTTTTTGTATTTTGCTTTTTATCTTTATTGATTTTTCATTTTATTACATTTTACAAATGATTTTGTGTCATTAATTTCTCTTAAAACATTTCTTTAAACTAAAATTTAATGGTTTTTTGTCAGTCGGTTGTCTTTGCAACATTAAATTGAGTCTTCTTTTTTACCCTCCACCACCACCAAGTGGTGAAGAGGGTTTATTAAATTTGTCATTTCGTGTGTAACTTTTAGAAGGAATCAGCTCAGACCCCTTAATATATATTCTTACTTTAAATCAAAATCGGAGTTAATTTGACCATGTTTGTCTGTCCGTCCATCTGTCTGTCTCTGTGCGTCTGTCCGTCTGTCTGTCTCTCTGTCCGTCCGTCTGTCTATCTGTGTGTTGTTGGCACGCTCACATCCACAAACATTGACAGAGCTTAATGAAATTCGGTCTGAGTATCTGTTATAGACCTGAGAAGTTTCTTGTTTAAAACTAGCAAAATCTATTCTGTATATTAATAGATATAGACCGATATCTGAGTCAACCTTTGAATCATTAAGTGTTCATGTTTTATTTATATAATTTATAAGTTTGTGAGTGTGTATGTGCTAAACATAATGTATCCACTTCACACGAATTTATTTTGTGGTGTAGGGTATTAAAAATTCTGCATAGTCGAACATAACATTCTTACTTGTTTCGAATTCAAAAAGGATGGCAAATACTCATTAGTATTCTGTGGGGGCGAGTTATCATCACAGATGAAATGAAAGGAGAAAAATGATAAAAGTTACTTTTTAAGGACTCTGATTTTTATATTTCATTGTTGTTTATCTAAATATATTTATTTAGGTGTTTTATTAAGGCCATTATCATTGTAGACTTTGGCTCATTTTTTGTTTTAGTAGCTGACTATTAAGACTAGACTTTCAGTGACTGACATTCATTGTCATTATAGTTGGGGGACCCTCTATACCAAAAAAAAGAACACAAACTGATTAATATTTATATAAAATTTTGACAAAATGCCAAAATAATATTGGTTTTATTATTAGTATTTTATATAGTTTTTCTTTGGTTTACAAACATGTTGCTGAAACAGTGGAAACTGCTATTAAACGAATTTTTCCCCTTAACCAAACTACTTTTTCTTCAGTTTCTAAATATATAATCGTTATAACTAGGTTTCACTGTTTATAAGTTATGTCTCTTATAAGTCTGTAATTTTATACTTTATGGCCTTCTAAAGTTGCTATAAAAAAAGCAAATATTTAACTGTTGCTTTTGCCAAAAAAAAAAATAAATTAAACTATAAAACCAACAACAAAAACAATTAAATCCAATAACAAAAAAATGTTCTACATAAATAAACGTTTTTTCAAATAAATCCAAACAATTAAATTTAAATTAACATTTAAAAGCTTTAGTTAAATATTGAACTAATGTTGCTAAACATTTTATGTTTTTGCCAAACATTTACCTGATAAAGTTTGTTTCCCACTTATTTAGGCCATGTTACTAAACAAAGTTGCCTAAAATTTTATATAAATGTTTTCTTTTTTTTTCGCCTGCCAACAATGTTGCTAAACAAAAATTCCAAAAGTTGAGAAATAATTGCGACTATTGATAGTTTATTCTTCGTATTAATTAAGTTTATTATAGTTTCATTAACAGATTCTTGGCTGTATATGTTGCTAAACACTCTTGTTTTTACAATGTTGCTGAAGTCATCATAAGAAAGTCTCTTTTTTAAGTTGTTTTTAGTGAAAATTGTCGATTTCTCTAAAGAACTTGTTACTTTTTGTCATAACATTCTTTTAGCAACATTTTTTGTAAAACTTTGTGTTGCCTTCAAAAATGTTGCAGCATATTGTTTGTATCGAGTTATAAATAATTGTTCAATTAATTTTTTTAAAGAAATTTGTTCATCATTTAAATTTCATATTGATTTTGGTTCCTCAACTAAATCGTCGTTGCTTAATAAATTAATAAAAATTGTTGCTAAACAAAATCTTTTGTCGGTCAAGAAAATTTTCTATAAAAAATTTGTTGCTCAAGAAAGTTTTCTATAAAAATTTGTTGCTAAATAAAAAAAATTCTATAAAAAAAATTGTTGCTCAACAAAATTTTCTATAAAAAATTTTTTTGCTCAACAAAATTTTCTATAAAAAATTTTTTTGCTCAACAAAATTTTCTATAAAAAATTTTTTTGCTCAATTTTTCTATAAAAATATTTGTTGCTCAACAAAATTTTTCTATAAAAATATTTGTTGCTCAACAAAATTTTTCTATAAAAATATTTGTTGCTCAACAAAATTTTTCTATAAAAATATTTGTTGCTCAACAAAATTTTTCTATAAAAATATTTGTTGCTCAACAAAATTTTTCTATAAAAATATTTGTTGCTCAACAAAATTTTTCTATAAAAATATTTGTTGCTCAACAAAATTTTTCTATAAAAATATTTGTTGCTCAACAAAATTTTTCTATAAAAATATTTGTTGCTCAACAAAATTTTTCTATAAAAAAATTTGTTGCTCAACAAAATTTTTCTATAAAAAAATTTGTTGCTCAACAAAATTTTTCTATAAAAAATTTGTTGCTCAATAAATTTGAGCAATAAATTTTTTTTTCTATAAAAAAATTTATTGCTCAACAAAATTTTTCTATAGAAAAAATTTATTGCTCAACAAAATTTTTCTATAAAAAAATTTATTGCTCAACAAAATTTTTCTATAAAAAAATTTATTGCTCAACAAAATTTTTCTATAAAAAATTTATTGCTCAACAAAATTTTTCTATAAAAAAATTTGTTGCTCAACAAAGTTTTCTTTTAAAATTTATTGCTCAACAAAATGTTCTATAAAAATTAGTTGATCAAGAAAATTTTCTATAAAAAAATTTATTGCTTAATAAAATTTTTCTATAAAATAAGTTGTTGCTCAACAAAATTTTCTAAAAAAAAAATTGTTGCCAAAAATTGCTTTCAATGCAATTTGGTGTTTGTGTTGTGAGTCCTGATATCTTGTGTTATTACATCAATTAACTTATGGGAGGAACCTAAAAACATTCTCATTTTGTGTCATCACTTGTTATGGCAGTTTTACTAAAATATCCGTATTAACTGCATATTGCTAGTCTCATTAGCATATTTAGGACTTAAAGTCAGGACACAATAAAGTAAAACATGTAAAATTGTTTCAGATTTTCACACACGCACACTACACGGCCTATTAGAAGATTCTAAAAGAGGTGGCAGGGGACTGTCTGTCTGTGTGTGTTATCATTCCTATTTTCTCTCTCTCTTCGTCTTAATTGTTGTGTCGTCTGTTTAATTTAAGTTTGAAAGGATTTTCTGTTGAATTTGAGGAGGGGGGGGGGGAGTTTGGGTTGGTTTTTCCGTTGTGGTTGTCAATATTTTCGATATGCTGTTGCTGTTTTGCAATTGTTGTTTATGCCTCAACACTATGAATTTTGGTCATTTTCTAAAATTCTGTCTGTTACGTGTTTGTATTTTTAGCTTGTAATCCCCATTTAGAGTCTATCAATATGCAGATTTTTTTAATAATAAATTTTTATTTAAAGAAGATTTTTAGAAAACAATTTAACATTAAATTGACATTTTGGCAGAAGCCTGAACAAATTAGCAAAAAAAAAACTAAATTTTCCTTTAAATTTTCCTCTCTAAATATTAAAAATCCTTATTTTTTTCGTCGCAAATTGTTCGATTGTAAAACCATTTAAACCGAATAGAAATCCCCCTTTTTTTTAGTCGCCATAAAATTATTAAAAACCAAAACAATTTATTCGAAATTTCCCACAAAAACCAATAAAAATAATCATAAAAATTCCATTTAATTATTTGTGGTCTCAATAAATTTTAAATGAAAATCTTTTCTCTTTTTTCTCTGTTTTTTCTTCGACAGGATGTTTTACACAAAATATGTACACCACATGGTCAGGTCATGCGTATTGTTATATTCAAAAAGAATGGCGTTCAGGCCATGGTTGAATTTGATTGTTTGGAATCGGCCACTAGAGCTAGAGAGAATTTAAGCGGTGCCGATATTTATTCCGGTTGCTGTACATTGAAAATTGATTTCGCAAAGGTGGGTTCAAGCAAACACTCTTGAAGAGAAGATTTTAGCCTTTTGTGAAATACATTTCTTATTATCTTCTTTCCTTCCTTTTCTTTTAAACAGCCGGAGAAACTGAATGTTTATAAAAATGAACCAGAAACCAGCTGGGATTATACTTTGACCACAGGTAAGTTCATTTTTAAAAAAGTTTCCCAATATTTAGCAGTTTATTTTTCATTAGATTTTAATTTTTATTTATATGATTTTTGCACTTCTTTTTTAAAATGAAACATTTTTACAAAAAATATAACTCAATAAATATAAAACGCTCTCTCTCTCATTCATAAGTAACTTTAAAAACACTTTATATACAGATTTTTTTCTTTATAAAGAGAAAATTATTTAAGAAAATAGAAAATTTAATTTCTAAAAGCAACAAATGTTTAAAAGAAACAATGTTGAGCAACAATTTTCTATGGCAAAACTGTGTTGAGCAACAAATTCCTAAAGGCAACTTTGTAAAATAAAAATGTTTGTTAGAAAACTTTTTTGAGCAACAAATTTTTATAGAAAACATTATTAAGCAACTAGAGAACTTTGTTTTGTAACTTTGTTGAGCTGTAAAATAATTGTATAGAAACTTTCTTGAGCAACAAATGTATATGGACAATTTTGCTTGAAACCAATTTCTAAAGTAAACTTTGTTGATTCAACAAATGTTTATAAGAAACTTTGCTAAAGCAACATGTTTTTATAAGAAACTTTGTTGAAGCAACTAATTTCCATAGGAAATTTTGTGTAGCAACAAATGTTTATAAGAAACTTTGCTGGAGCAACATGTTTTTATATGAAACTTCGTTGAAGAAAAATAAAATTCTATAGTAAACTTTGTTGAAGCAACATATTTCTAAAGGAAACTTTGTTGAATCAACAAATTTTTATAAGAAACTTTGTTGATGCAACATGTTTCTGTATACAATTTTGTTGAAGCTACTAATTTCTATAGGAAATTTTGTGTAGCAACAAAATTTATAATTAACTTTGTTGAAGCAACATTTTCGTATTCGAAACTTGGTTCAATCAACAAATGTCTATAGTACACTTGGTTAAGCATCAAATTTCTAAAGGGAAACTTTGTCGAATCAACAAAATTTCTATAGATAAGCAACAAATGTTGATAAGAAACTTTGTTGAAGCAACATATTCGTATAGGAAAATTTGTTAAATCAACAATTTCCTACCGCCACAAAATTTTATTGGTAACTTTGATGAAGCAACAATTATCCAAAGAACACTTGGTGATGCATCAAATCTCTAAATAAAAGTTTGTTGAAGAACAAACATTGTTGAGCAACAAATTTCTATAGGAAACTATTTAAAGCAACATGTTTTTTAACACACACT
The DNA here is from genome assembly GCA_004302925.2 of Cochliomyia hominivorax. NCBI lineage: Eukaryota > Metazoa > Arthropoda > Insecta > Diptera > Calliphoridae > Cochliomyia > Cochliomyia hominivorax. Next base: position 10,499,445 of record PYHX02000494.1, read on the forward strand.
TTTTGAACAATTTTATTTGTTGCTAAGGAAATGTTGAATTGTTTGCACAACATTATTTTCTCTTTCAATTTATCGTTCAACAAACTTTGCTGTTCAAATTTGTTGCGCAACATTATTTTCTTTTGGAACTTGTTGCTAAACAATGTTTATTGAAGATCACTTAATTTTCTATTTTCTCAAATAATTTTCTCCTTCAGTTTTTACTCTACTCTACACTAAAGCATGCAATTCTTATAATTCTTTAGCTTTATTTTTTTTAATAAAACTATTCAACATTTATCAATTAAATTTAAGAAGAAAACAACAACAAAAATTAACATTTTTTTAAGCCAAATTGTACACAAAATTACACTACAACATACAACAGCCGAAACAAGTCCAGCGATACTATCCACACACTCTAAGAAGCTACAGAAGATAAGAAACAAATTAAAGAAACTAATTAAAATATATATTTTTTTGTTTAAAAGAGTTTTGAAGAATTAAAAATAATCACACACCTCAATAAACTACTTAAACATCATAATTTAATGTCAAATAAACAAAGAACTTAAAAAAAACATTTTCCAGTGAACACTTTATAAATATGTGTGTTCTATTTCAAATGCAAATGTTTCCTAATTTTTTGATTTTATTATAGAATTTCTATGGCAATTAAATCATCAGGATTTTTCACAATTTAAATGTTTAAACACTTTAAGCTTTTAATTTCATTTTAAATATATTTTTATTTCTTTTATTGTCTTTCGTTTGTATTTTAATTATTAAAAGTATTTTGAAAATGTTGCACCAGATATAACATCAATAAACACATTTTTATATACAACAAACCTAATTGAGCAACATAATTATGTAAGAAACAGTGTTGAGATACACATTTTTAAAGGAAACTTGGCCCAGCAACAATTTGTTGTAGGAAATTTAGTTAAGCAACAAATGATCTTTAGGAAAGTTTACTTTGCAACAGGAGTTCAAGGGGAATCTCAGATTTCTGCAGGAAATAAGTAAAACAATTTTAATACTACCTTCAGGGAGCAACAAATTTCCATCAGAAACTTTGTTGAGCAACATTTATTTAAAGAAAGTTTTAATCAGTAACAAATTTTAATGAATAATATTTTTTTAGTTGAGTTTAAAATTTCTGTAGGAAACTTTATTGTATAGAAATTGTTCTAGAAAACTTTTGTTGAGCAATATGTTTCTTAAGACAAGTTTGTTGAGCAACAATTTGTCTGCAACAGATTTGTGTAGGAACAAATTTTAGTAGCAAATTTCAAGCAAACTTTTCTCTGCAAAAGATTTGTAAAGCAAACTTTGTGGAGCAACAAATTCCTTAAGAAAATTTTGTTTAGCAACAAATGTTTATAAACATTTTTTTGATTCACGTAAACCCTTAGGAAACGAATTTGTTTAAATCGCATAATAATTTTTTTCTTCCTTTCAAGTTGCTCATTATTTTTCTTGCAACTCCAAATGAAACCACTCACAACAAGGTGCTGCCTGCTAGAAGTTTTACCCCAGAAAAAAATACTCATTTTTCTCGGGGTTTTGCACCACAACATCTTGACATTGTTGATCACAAACATCACAACCAGCAGCAGTAGCAGCAACAACATTTTCCTTGAAATACATGTTGTTCATCGTCATCTTAACCACTTCAACCACCAACTGGCGCAATTTATTTGTTGTTCATTTGTCTAACAAAAAAAATCCACCCACTCAAAACAATAAACAAAATGTAAAAATGCAACAACAAAAAAAAAAAAAAAAATTATGGAAACAAATCTTACACACATCAAGAAGAAAACAACAACAAAAAATGGCAATAAAATAAACAAGAAGAAGAAAAATTTTCTAGGTTCTGTTTTAGTGGTTAAAATGGTTGTTGCTTGACTGACTGAATGACTGTTGTTGCTGCTGTTTATTTTTGTTATTCTTCTTATGTTTTCTCTAAGCGACAACAAAACTAAAGAATGAACAACATTTCAAGTGACACGCGACAAATTAGCTAAAAATATAAAAAAATAATAATAATACAACAGAGAGAAACACACACACACACACAAAACTTAATGATTTAATAAACATTTTCACCAGAAAAAAATATGTTGAATGAAAATTGAAAAAATGGGGAGATTTAAGGAAATAGAAAACGAATTGAAAGGGAGCTACTGGCAACAGTTAACAGAAAGAAATTTAAATGAGCAACAAAATCTTGTTGAAGCAACAAATTTATATTGGAAACATGTTGAAGCAACACATTTCTTCAGGAAATTTTGTTGGGCAACAAATTTCTTTAGAAAATTTTATTGGGACAACAAAATTCTATAGGAAATTTTGTAGGGGACAACAAATTTCTATAGGACATTTTATTTGGGACAACAAATTTCTATAGGAAATTTTATTTGGGACAACAAATTTCTATAGGACATTTTATTTGGGACAACAAATTATTACAGGACATTTTATTTGGGACGACAAATTTCTATAGGAAATTTTGTTGGGACAACAAATTTCTATAGGAAATTTTGTTGGGACAACAAATTTCTATAGGAAATTTTGTTGGGACAACAAATTTCTATAGGAAATTTTGTTGGGACAACAAATTTCTATAGGAAATTTTGTTGGGACAACAAATTTCTATAGGAAATTTTGTTGGGACAACAAATTTCTATAGGAAATTTTGTTGGGACAACAAATTTCTATAGGAAATTTTGTTGGGACAACAAATTTCTATAGGAAATTTTGTTGGGACAACAAATTTCTATAGGAAATTTTGTTGGGACAACAAATTTCTATAGGAAATTTTGTTGGGACAACAAATTTCTATAGGAAATTTTGTTGGGACAACAAATTTCTATAGGAAATTTTGTTGGGACAACAAATTTCTATAGGAAATTTTGTTGGGACAACAAATTTCTATAGGAAATTTTGTTGGGACAACAAATTTCTATAGGAAATTTTGTTGGGACAACAAATTTCTATAGGAAATTTTGTTGGGACAACAAATTTCTACAGGAAATTTTGTTGGGACAACAAATTTCTATAGGAAATTTTGTTGGGACAACAAATTTCTATAGGCAATTTTGTTGGGACAACAAATTTCTATAGGCAATTTTGTTGGGACAACAAATTTCTATAGGAAATTTTGTTGGGACAACAAATTTCTATAGGAAATTTTGTTGGGACAACAAATTTCTATAGGAAATTTTGTTGGGACAACAAATTTCTATAGGCAATTTTGTTGGGACAACAAATTTCTATAGGCAATTTTGTTGGGACAACAAATTTCTATAGGCAATTTTGTTGGGACAACAAATTTCTATAGGAAATTTTCTTTAGAAAACTTTGTTGATGATTGGACCATTTCAACATAAAGTAAACTTTGTTGTCGCAATAAATTTCGTTTAGGAAACATATGTTGCAGCAACAATTTTTCTATATAAATTATCATATTTTGAGTTGTAGCGTACATTTTAACAACATTGCGATAAATTCATTATGAAAATTGTTCTCTTTAAATGATTTTTTTTTGTATGAATGAATGAATGAATTAATGAATGAATGAATGAAAGATAAATTAATTTAAATGATTTTCAAATTAAGTTTATTTCGTTATAAATGACTTTGGAAAATTAATTAATTTAATAAAAATAAAATAAATGAAAACTTTATGGGGGGGGGGTGAGTAGAATATTTTTTGGTTTACTAAAGATTAAAAGACAAGTTGTCTGGTTGGGAGTTAAAAAGCTTTTGAAAAAAGCTATGAAGAGAAGAGATAAAGTTTCAAAGAGATAATGGGGATTTTGGGGGGATTTTTATTTGATTTACTGTTTCTTTTGTCTCAGTGTATTTATTTCAATTAGTTTCATTTTATTTATCCTTCTTTTCCTGTGTGACACCATTTTTCTGGCTGCAGCAATTATATTTTATGCTTTTTCCCATTGAATTCTCTTAACGATGTCAAAAGCATTAATTCAGCCTGTTTGGATCTGTTCTGTCATCAATGGAAATCGAATTCGTATTTCAATTAGAATTTTTCACTCTCTCAAATAGAAATAGAAATAGAAATGTCGTTAAATCAAAACCACTTGAAGGAAAATAAAAATATCAATTAAGTAAAAATATTTCAAAAACTTCAGAAAAATGCATTCAGTCTTTCAATTTCTTTGTAGATCTGAGACTCGTAGAAAAGTGAATTCTGGCAAAAAACAAATATTGAAGAAAGAAATGTGGAACCAAAGAAGAGAGAAATAAAGAAATTAAAGTCAAATTGTCTATGACACTATTGTCAAGAGGAAAATGCTTTTCTTTTGCCATAGAAAAAATAATTTTCCTCCTTTTTTCTCAATGACTTTTTTTTTGCTTCTACAACTTTTATGTCATACAAATGACTGGTTGTGATGTTAAGGTGGTAGACCCGTTGAGGAGGGTGGAGGATGGTGAAACACCTCAACCTATTGAACCAAACGAACTTTTTTATGTTCAACCCCAAAATAACAATGACAAAATAACAACAGAATACAAAAGACAACAAACAAACCGGATAAAAACCAGACATCAGGACAATGGAAACAAAAAAGAAGAGATGACAGGATATTATCCTGGGCAACAAGGGGTGAATAGTTAAAGTTGTTTGGTGTTTAACAACCAAAGTCACACATAAGTTGTTGTGCAAAAATCTCCTACAAAGGAATTCTTTATTTTATTCTCCTCTTTTTTTTGGCAAACTCCCCATTTAGGGAGACATTTAAGGTGTTTCTTTAGTTGTTTAAAGGAAAATTTTTGATAAAAATCGGATAATATAATGAAAATATAAAAAAGGCTTTAATCATTCAGAAATGTTGTGACAACAAAGAGATTTGAAAGAAAGAATAAATAAACAAAATGTTGATGATGAAATAATGACAATTAAAGCTCAATTCAACGTTCAAGAAATTTCCTATAGAAATTTGTCACCAATAAAATTTCCTATAGAAATTTGTTGTCCCAAATAAAATTTCCTATAGAAATTTGTTGTCCCAAATAAAATTTCCTACAGAAATTTGTTGTCCCAAATAAAATTCCCTATAGAAATTTGTTGTCCCAAATAAAATTCCCTATAGAAATTTGTTGTCCCAAATAAAATTCCCTATAGAAATTTGTTGTCACCAATAAAATTTCCTATAGAAATTTGTTGTCACCAATAAAATTTCCTATAGAAATTTCTTGTCACCAAGAAAATTTCCTATAGAAATTTGTTGTCCCAAATAAAATTTCCTATAGAAATTAGTTGTCCCAAATAAAATTTCCTATAGAAATTAGTTGTCCCAAAAAAATTTCCTATAGAAATTTGTTGTCCCAAATAAAATTTCCTATAGAAATTTGTTGTCCCAAATAAATTTTCCTATAAAAATTTGTTGTCCCAAATAAATTTTCCTATAGAAATTTGTTGTCACCAACAAAATTTCCTGTAGAAATTTGTTGTCACCAACAAAATTTCCTATAGAAATTTGTTGTCACCAACAAAATTTCCTATAGAAATTTGTTGTCACCAACAAAATTTCCTATAGAAATTTGTTGTCACCAACAAAATTTCCTATAGAAATTTGTTGTCACCAACAAAATTTCCTATAGAAATTTGTTGTCACCAACAAAATTTCCTATAGAAATTTGTTGTCACCAACAAAATTTCCTATAGAAATTTGTTGTCACCAACAAAATTTCCTATAGAAATTTGTTGTCACCAACAAAATTTCCTATAGAAATTTGTTGACACCAACAAAATTTCCTATAGAAATTTGTTGTCACCAACAAAATTTCCTATAGAAATTTGTTGTCACCAACAAAATTTCCTATAGAAATTTGTTGTCACCAACAAAATTTCCTATAGAAATTTGTTGTCACCAACAAAATTTCCTATAGAAATTGTTGTCACCAACAAAATTTCCTATAGAAATTTGTTGTCACCAACAAAATTTCCTATAGAAATTTGTTGCCACCAACAAAATTTCCTATAGAAATTTGTTGTCACCAACAAAATTTCCTATAGAAATTTGTTGTCACCAACAAAATTTCCTATAGAAATTTGTTGTCACCAACAAAATTTCCTATAGAAATTTGTTGTCACCAACAAAATTTCCTATAGAAATTTGTTGTCACCAACAAAATTTCCTATAGAAATTTGTTGTCACCAACAAAATTTCCTATAGAAATTTGTTGTCACCAACAAAATTTCCTATAGAAATTGTTGTCACCAACAAAATTTCCTATAGAAATTTGTTGTCACCAACAAAATTTCCTATAGAAATTTGTTGTCACCAACAAAATTTCCTATAGAAATTTGTTGTCACCAACAAAATTTCCTATAGAAATTTGTTGTCACCAACAAAATTTCCTATAGAAATTTGTTGTCACCAACAAAATTTCCTATAGAAATTTGTTGTCACCAACAAAATTTCCTATAGAAATTTGTTGTCACCAACAAAATTTCCTATAGAAATTTGTTGTCACCAACAAAATTTCCTATAGAAATTTGTTGTCACCAACAAAATTTCCTATAGAAATTTGTTGTCACCAACAAAATTTCCTATAGAAATTTGTTGTCACCAACAAAATTTCCTATAGAAATTTGTTGTCACCAACAAAATTTCCTATAGAAATTTGTTGTCACCAACAAAATTTCCTATAGAAATTTGTTGTCACCAACAAAATTTCCTATAGAAATTTGTTGTCACCAACAAAATTTCCTATAGAAATTTGTTGTCACCAACAAAATTTCCTATAGAAAATTTGTTGTCACCAACAAAATTTCCTATAGAAATTTGTTGTCACCAACAAAATTTCCTATAGAAATTTGTTGTCACCAACAAAATTTCCTATAGAAATTTGTTGTCACCAACAAAATTTCCTATAGAAATTTGTTGTCACCAAACAAAATTTCCTATAGAAATTTGTTGTCACCAACAAAATTTCCTATAGAATTTGTTGTCCCAAATAAAATTTCCTATAGAAATTTGTTGTCCCAAATAAAATTTCCTATAGAAATTTGTTGTCCCAAATAAAATTTCCTATAGAAATTTGTTGTCCCAAATAAAATTTCCTATAGAAATTTGTTGTCCCAAATAAATTTCCTATAGAAATTTGTTGTCCCAAATAAAATTTCCTATAGAAATTTGTTGTCCCAAATAAAATTTCCTATAGAAATTTGTTGTCCCAAATAAAATTTCCTATAGAAATTTGTTGTCCGAAATAAAATTTCCTATAGAAATTTGTTGTCCCAAGTAAAATTTCCTATAGAAATTTGTTGTCCGAAATAAAATTTCCTATAGAAATTTGTTGTCCGAAATAAAATTTCCTATAGAAATTTGTTGTCCGAAATAAATTTCCTATAGATATTTGTTGTCCGAAATAAAATTTCCTATAGAAATTCGTTGTCCGAAATAAAATTTCCTATAGAAATTTGTTGTCCCAAATAAATTTCCTATAGAAATTTGTTGTCCCAAATAAAATTTCCTATAGAAATTTGTTGTCCCAAATAAAATTTCCTATAGAAATTTGTTGTCCCAAATAAAATTTCCTATAGAAATTTGTTGTCCCAAATAAAATTTCCTATAGAAATTTGTTGTCCCAAATAAAATTTCCTATAGAAATTTGTTGTCCCAAATAAAATTTCCTATAGAAATTTGTTGCTTCAACAATGTTCCTACAAACAATTTGTAGCTTCAACGAAGTTTCCTACAGAACTTTGTTGCTTCAACAATGTTTCCTATAGAATTGGGTTCAGTCCACAAATCTTAATTAAATTTTTTGTAGAGTTTTGTAATTGTGGCAACATCTTGTTGTCATTTAAATAACAATTTATTGTTGTTACTTAAGTTCATAAATTTATTTATTTATTTTTGTAAATCTGAGATCGTTTCTATATATTTTATTTGGTGTCCTGGGATTTATTTACAAAAGAAACTAAAGGATTAATTTAAATAAATATTTTAGTCTTAAATAGTCCTTTTACAACAAATGAATATGAATAAGATTTGTGGTTTGGAATCTCTTGGAAAAATGTCTATAGAAATTTATTGTTTGCACATGATTCTCCCTCTTTCTCTACCTAAATTGATGTTTAAGGAGAAAAAAAGGATAATTATATAAAGAGAAAATAAAGGATTTCAGGAAAAGAACAAGTAAACAAAAAGAAGTAAATGTAAATTTATTTAAGGATTCAAAAAAGGATTTACAGGATAAATATTTAATTTGAAATAAAATTTATTTTCGAAAAATATTTCAATGATGGAAAAAGGACTTTTTTTCAATAAATAAATATTTAAAATAAATATTTTCGATAAATGTAAATTTCGAAATGTAAATTTCGATTTATTGAATTTTATAATTTTTCAATTTTTTCCATTTGTTTCATTTTTTTTTTTTTGTTGATTTCAGTTTTTTGTGAAAAAGAAGAAATTGAGAAAATTTAGAAAATGCCACAAATTGACATTTTATTTTCTATTTAGAGTAAAATGTAAAAAATTATTTGTGTGTCTGTGTGTTTTATGTTTCCTTCACAAATATTTACCGAAACAAAACGAAATCAAAGCCCTGTAGATTTGATGACTAAAAACCCATAATTTGGTTAAACACTTGTTGCAGCAACAATTTTACTATAGGAAACTTTGTTGCAGCAACAATTTTACTATAGGAAACTTTGTTGCAGCAACAATTTTACTATAGGAAACTTTGTTGCAGCAACAATTTACTATAGGAAACTTTGTTGCAGCAACAATTTTACTATAGGAAATTTTGTTAAGATATAACAAATGTTCCTCTTGAAATTTGTTTCTCAACAAAATTTTCTTTGGAAATTTGTATCTCAACCATGTTTCCTTAAGAAATTTGTTTCCCAACAAAATTTCCTTAGGAAATATGTTTATCAACAATTTGTTTCCCAACAAAGTTTCCTTTGGAAATTTGTTTCTCAACAAAGTTTCCTATGGAAATTTGTTTCTCAACAAAGTTTCCTTTAGAAGTTTGTTTCTCAACAAAGTTCCCTATGGAAATTTGTTTCCCAATAAAATTCCTTTGGAAATTTGTTTCTCAACAAAGTTTCCTATGGAAATTTGTTTCTCAACAAAGTTTCCTATGGAAATTTGTTTCCCAATAAAATTTCCTTTGGAAATTTGTTTCTCAAAAAGTTTCCTATGGAAATTTGTTTCTCAACAAAGTTTCCTTTAGAAGTTTGTTTCTCAACAAAGTTCCCTATGGAAATATGTTGCTTATAAGAAGAGACTATAGAAAACACAAATAGTTTTATCTGATGATTGGAACAGTGATCAAAAATTGCTGGGTCAACAAAAACACGTATTTTCCCATACACCAACACAAACAAAGAAAACATACAACTTTTTGTTAAAAGAAAAATCATAAATTTGAATCAAAATTTAAATAAATTTTTTTTCTGTTTATTTTTCTCTTTATTTTGTAAATATATTTGTATATGTGTGTACATATGTATATGTGTGTTAAGTATGTAAATATGTGTGTGTTTTTTGTAAATATTAGTAGTTTTTGCTAAATAAAATTTAATATAAAAAATGTTTATAAACATGTATATATACAGATACAATATCATTCTACTTCTTAATATGTTGTTTACATATTTTTTCATATAAAATTAAATATCAAACAAATATGCTTGTACATAAATGTGTATGTGTGTATGTGTGTCTGTTATTGCTTACCAACATTGTAACACATTGTCTTACACTATGGTCTCCCTCCTTTACGAAATCCTTAAAAGGAACTGTCCAGCAATAAAAATTGTCTTGTTCTTTTAATATTAAAAATTTCTATTTCAATAAATTTCTGATAACTCTGTTTGCCGAACATGTTCTTCGAAATTGTCTAAATTGCAAGATTATTTTTCCTTTTTATTTTCTGTGAAAATATCCTCTTTTGTGGTTTCTACATTTATTCCAAGATGTTTTTTCTCTTCCATTTTTAATTTGAATTTATAGAAGTTTTTCTTTTTCATTTGTTCAGTCTTCTAAATCGTTTTATCATTTTGTAATATTTAATAATGTTTATAAACATTGATTGTTTGGTTTTTTTTCTTTTCTCTTCCGGTATCGGAATTATATGTGTTTTCACAATTATCAGCAATTATTAAGAATAACTGAAAGAGGACATTCATTTTTTCCTTTTAGTATTTTAAAAGAATATTGACTAGAGCATGGATGAGATGATAATATGATGATACCCTACAGACTAGATTTAAGTTTGGATTTTTATAATAATATTTATTTTAAATTTCTATAGAAAACTTTAATGAGTAAACAATTTTCTACCAGATACATTGTTGAAGCAACATGTTTTTCTTGTTTAGCAACATATATCTATGAGAAATTTTGTTGAGCAACAAATAAATATAACAAATGTTGAGAAAACTTTGTTCTTCAACAAAATTTATTGTAGAAACTTATGATGAAGGCTTTTGATGAAGGACAATTAAAAAAAATATTTATGAAATTTCTATAGGATATTTTGTTGAAGCGAAAAATGTGCATAGAAAACTTGTGCAACATGTTACTATAGCCACCTTTGTTGAAGACTTCGTTAAATCAAAAAAATTTTCTAAAGTGAATTTTTTTGAAGAGCGAATTCTCCTAAGGAAAGTTTCTGGGGCAATAAGTGTTTGATAGTAAAAAAAAGTTCATATTTCATTTACCAACAAAACTTCTGTAGGAAACTTTGTTCATTGAACAAATGCTGGGAGATTTCTCTCAGCAATAAATGTTTATAAGAAGTTTTCTGTAGAAAACTTTGTTGAAGCAACAAATTTCTATAGGAAACTTTGTTGAGCAACAAATTTTTATCGAAACTTTGTTGAAGCAACAAATTTCTATAGGAAACTTTGTTGAAGCAACAAATTTCTATAGGAAACTTTGTTGAAGCAACAAATTTCTATAGGAAACTTTGTTGAAGCAACAAATTTCTATAGGAAACTTTGTTGAAGCAACAAATTTCTATAGGAAACTTTTGTTGAAGCAACAAATTTCTATAGGAAACTTTGTTTGAAGCAACAAATTTCTATAGGAAACTTTGTTGAAGCAAGAAATTTCTATAGGAAACTTTGTTGAAGCAACAAATTTCTATAGGAAACTTTGTTGAAGCAACAAATTTCTATAGGAAACTTTGTTGAAGCAACAAATTTCTATAGGAAACTTTGTGAAGTAACACATTTCTTTAGGAAACTTTGTTGAAGTAACAAATTCTTTAGGAAACTTTGTTGAAAGTAACAAATTTATTTAGGAAACCTTGTTGAAGCAACAAATTTTTGTTTGGAAACTTTTTTGAAGCAACAAATTTCTATAGGAAACTTTGTTGAAGCAACAAATTTCTATAGGAAACTTTGTTTGAGCAACAAATTTCTATAGAAACTTTGTTGAAGTAACACATTTCTTTAGGAAACTTTGTTGAAGTAAACAAATTCTTTAGGAACTTTGTTGAAGTAACAAATTTCTTTAGGAAACCTTGTTGAAGCAACAAATTTTTGTTGGAAACTTTTTTGAAGCAACAAATTTCTATAGAAAACTTTGTTGAAGCAACAAATTTCTTTCGGAAACTTCGTTGAAGCAACAAATTTCTATAGGAAACTTTGTTGAAGTAACAAATTTCTTTAGGAAACTTTTTTGAGGCAACAAATTTCTATACGAAACTTTGTGGAAGCAACAAGTTTTTTTGTATACTTTTTTCCGTACTTTAGCCAACAGTTTAGACTTTAGTTCGGCTATATTTTGGATCATTTTTTAATTGCAGTTAAGTTTATTTTGGATAACATTTTTTTAAGGCAGTTTATATTATAGTTCACGCTATAGATGATAATTTGACTAAATATTGAGATCATATTATAGACATAGTTTAGACAATAATATGGGCTATACGAAGAAATACTATAGATCAGCTTTGAATTTATAGCATAATTTGATTTTAGTTTAAATTTAGTTCAGTATACATTTCAACTATAGTTTGGATTATAATTTAGACTTAAATTAGTTGTAATTGGACTATTACTTATACTGTAGTAAAGACTATAGTTTATGCTATAGTAAAGGCTTTTTTCAAACACTAGATTGTAACTATATTGTAGGGCTTAACTAAAATTATACTAAGACTATAGTTTAGCTATGCTTTATAAATATTACATATAAGACTAAATTAATATAAAGTTTGACTACAGTTTAATCTGTAATATTTACTATAATTTTAACAATATTTCGTCAATAGTTAGGCTAAAGTTGGACTATAGTTTAGACTGTACTTTAGACTACAGTTTAGTATAAAATTTTAGACCAAAGTAAAGACTATAGTTTACACTTTAGATTATATTAAAGATCAGCCCCATATACAGTCTACAATATAATACAGTTTTGATTAAAGTTTAGACTTTAGTTTACTCTTTAGATTGTGTTACAGTTAAGCCGCCATTAAGTCTACCAAAGGCTTTATTAGTGGTTTAATTTAGGCTTTAATTTCAAAATAGTTTTTTCCTTTAATAAAAGTAAAGATTTTTTTTATAATTTTTGTTTATCTCATATAGAGTTTCCTGTTTCCTTTTAAATGTCTTTTGCATGTCTGTAATTATTTTATCTCAAAACCATTTTTTTCGTATTGTAAAAATTAAACTATTTTATGAATTAAAAAAAATTTATCTTGTAAGTATCAATTTTATGTAAAGAAATAAGAAAAAAAGAAAACAAATCCTGATGATTTCTCAAACATTAAAACAAAAACCAACACCACACTCCTCCTCTCCAGCGACAAATTATACGATCAACACAATTTTTGAAATAATTATTACCAACAACCAACAACCAACTAACAAATCATGCCTCAATTACCATTAAAACTCATATTGCAGATTAATTATTAACCAAAAAAATAATAATAAAAGAAACGATCACTTAACTCCAAATTAAAAAACATTTTTGTCAAACAAATCAAACACTTTTTGTGATGAATAAATTTACGTATTTTAAGCAAAACGAAAGGAGAGACTAAAACACCTGAAAGGAAAAACTGATTAACTAATTTTTTTAGCATTAACAAAAGCATTTTAATAAAACTACTAAAAGAAACTATCAATTAACTACAGCGCTTAAAACAAGAAAAAACTACTTTTACAAAAAAGAATTAACAACAACAACAACAAGCAAATAGCACCAACATTTTTAATTAAACCCTGCACCACCACTTGTAGTGAAAGGTTATATAACTTTGTCAGTCCGTTGTAACGCTTAGAAGGAAACATCTTGTATCAAATCAAAATTAATTCGTCTGTTAGTTGTGGCAGTCTCATACCCACCATAACAGGCAGGGGTCAATGAAATTTGGCCTGAGTACACACAGAAAAAATCAATGTAGAATTAATTAAAGTCGACCCTCTCCCCCATAAAAAGTAAAAATTGGTAATAGAATTTCTAAAAAGTATAATAGCGAGAGTTCTTTAATTTCGGTTCCAAACACTTTCTCAAGAATCTCTTTCACTGCACAAAATGTAGGGGCAAATTAGGTGCAAAGGTGAGGGTTTACCCCCTTTTAAATTAAATATTGATTTTTGAATGTCTAAGGAACTATTACATTTTGGTCTTCATCTCTTGTCTCAAAGAATGATTTGCTGAATAAAATGTAGGACGGATAGGACAAGGGGGAATGGTGCCCCCCAAAGAAAACAAATTTATTATCGAATATCAAAGAACTATTGAAATGAAAATATTAAGATTTTATCTCATTACTTTTCTTAGAATTGAACTAAGTAGAATTTTTGTGCAGTAAAGCGCACCGGGTAAAAGCTAGTTATTTATATTTTAATATGGAAAAATTAATACAAAGAATTTTTATGTTCAATATTATTTCACCATAAACTAAATGAAAGAAAAGCATTATTCAATTTTAAATCAACTATGCTCAATGTAGATTTTGTTTCATGTTATTTTTTCTCTGTGTGTATTTGCTATGGTCCTGAGAAGAATTCCCATTTAAAACGAGCAAAATTGGTTTAATATATTAAGAGATATAGACCGATATCTAAAGCAAACTTTAAATTCAAGAGAAGAATTTTCATAAAATTGCCAATTGCAAAAAAATGGATCAGAATGAAAGTTTAGCCTAATATTAAGCCATGTGTACTTCATTACTATTCCAAATTAACAAAATCGTTCAGTAGCATAAAAGTTAAAGCTAAAAATATAATAAATTTTATGACTTTATAAGAAAAAACTGCATACGTCTGTCAGTTGTATCTATGAAAACAGAACGTACATACTTCACAGGCATTTGTGTGGAGGGTATTAAAGATTCGCATAGCCGAATAAAGCATTCTTATTACTGGTTATTTGAAAAAAAAACTGGCAGTCATTAACATTTTTCAAAGAACTAAATTAAGCAGCATTTATTTTTTTTTTTTTTTTTTTTTTTTTTTCAAAACAACTAAAACTACTTTTAAAATACAACTCTGAATTACTAAAAAAAAACTCCTTATTACGAAACTAAACAACCAAAAAATAATGCCACAATTACTACTACTATTTTTAAAACGATTTTAGCTTTGAGAAAAATACTAGTTTTATATATAAAAAACCATATAAATAATTAAAAAAAAAATTGTTAATTTTTTTTTCTCAAATATATTTCAAAATATATATATAAGAAAACCAACAACTACAACAACAACCACATCAACAACTACAACAACAATATTATTGCAACTAATTCTCTATTAAGATATTTATAATATAATTTTTTTGTGTATGTAACTTATACTTTTTATATTAAAAACGAAATATATAAATTAAATATTTTTTTAATTAATTCAGAAACTCAGAAATTTGATATATAAAAAAAAATAATATTTAAAACAAAAATTTCAAAACCCAGCAAAATCACTCAACATAAAAAAAATATATTATAAACGTTATTTTGCACTTTAAGAACAAGAAAACGGTTTTTGCTATTAAAACGTTAATTAAATTCAGAAGAAGAAGAAGAAGAAAAAATTAGCAAAAATATTCAAAAATTCAAAACCTCTATCCATTAATTATAATCAATCAAAGATATAAATATATTATGACCCCCCAAAACAACAACTCTTTTTTTTAATTAAAATAAACCCAACAACAAAACACTTGTCAAAATTTCCTAGAAAAAAAAGAAACGAAACGAAA
>PYHX02000494.1:10514738-10594738 GCA_004302925.2 Cochliomyia hominivorax
TTTTAAATTAGTCATTTTCTTTCAGCCTAAAATAAATTCACACAAATTTTTGATCTTATTTTAAATAAGATTAAAATTTTTATCAATATTTATCTTCTTCTTTTTATAACTTCAATATGTTTTTAAACTTTATCTTATAGATCCAATTTTTTTTGCCTCTTTTATTTGATTTTATTTGAGGATTTAGCTGTATTTTATAACAATTTTAGTTGTTTTCGTTTTTTTTGTTGGTACTTCAAACTCATGTTTAAATTTTTATGAGAAAAGTTTCAAATGTTCTCAATATTCCATAAAAAAAAACTGCAATAGCTTTTCCACTTCCTCTCCCTCCTCAGTCTCTCTAAAGCTATAATAATCCTTTGACTATAAAATAATATCGTTTCTTTTTTTCTCGCTCTGCTACCAACGCTTTCAAATAAAAAAGCCCTAAAACTAAATTGGCAATAGAAAATATAAAAATGGATGAGAGAAAAGGAAAGAGCACAAAAAGAAAAAAAAAACAACTACAACTACAATATTATAGTCAAACTTTAAGTGGATTTTGCCAGCACAAACTCTAGGCCAAAACCACAACAACTTCTTTTCTATGACCATACACCCACTTCCCTTCTGGACATTATTGCTACAAATATATATATGTATTTCATTTTATGCCTTCAAGCTTTGACTACAAGGCAAAAACTGTTAAACCTGCAAAAAAATAACGAGAAAGAACTGTTTTGAACTTTAGTTTTATAAACCATGAATTTATAAAGTTCCTTTTAAATGGTGAAAAAGTAGCGATTCTAGTTTAGGTGAAATGGGGACAATGTTAATTTTATTTGAAAAGGTTCAAAGAAAAAACTAGACTATATAGTCGAGACTATAAAGTAGACAAAAAAAGAAATTTTGCTATAATTTAAGGTATTAGGTAGACTACAATCAAGATTGTAAACTAGACTACAGTCGAGACTATAAGCTACAACAAAAGTCTAGGCTATTAATAAAATTGTAATGTAGAATATCATCTAGACTTTTAATCAAGCTCTACTCTAGACACAAAACTAAACTAAAATATGTATTTCAAAGTGAAATATTGAATTAAGACTATTGGATGTAATCTGAGCGTTAACCAAACAAAAAGTAATAAAACTTGACTATAATATAGTCTATAAACTGCACTATTTACACTTAAATTAAACTATAACATAATCTAGACTATTACATAATCTGGACTACAACCTGAGCAAAAGACTACTACAAATCTAGATAACAAACTTGACTAGAAACTATGCTACATTCAAAACTAAAAACTGATCTATAGTCTTAATTAAAAACTGGATTATAAACAAGACTTTATGAAAGACTGTAGACTAAATAATGAACTGGAACCTTACATAAAGCTTAATATAGACTATGGACTTAAATATTATTTATTTGGTAAATAATAAAAAGACTATAAACTGGACCATAATTTAGATCAAACTATAATTTAGACTATAATGTAGAATTTATAATAATTCTACAATATAGTGGCGGCTAAAAACTACACACTAAAAGGGCTATAAACTATACTACATAGACTAAAATATGTAATTTACACTTTAAACTTGAAATTGTCTGGAATATAAATATGACTATTAAATAGTCTATAGTCTAGACTTAAAGCCAAATTTTATTAAAGACTATTAATTGGTATATAAGCTAGACTATAAATTGAACTATTACTTAGACTAATATAGTAGTTTATTTACTGACCTTCAGATTGTAAACTGGACTATAATTAATTAGACTGTAATATAGATAAGAAATTGGTCTACAATTTGAAACTGTAAAGCTATTTTTATTAAAATCTATAAACTATAGTCTATAGTCTATATCATAGTCTATATAAACTATAAACTGAAGTATGGACTATAAGCTAATATCTGCTATAAATTATAATCTAAACTGCAAACTAATTTTATTACTATAAAATAGTTATCATTGCATAAATTTGACTATTATGCGGACTATTCGACTATACACTCTGTATGCTAGCCTATAATCAGGTTTTTTAATTAGTCCTGATTGCATATTAGACTCTAAAATATGGGCTAATTAACTAACTTTAACTAAATCAAGATTAACTCTAGCTTGAAATTAATTTTGGGCTATAGCTTTCCCTACAGTTTCGATACAATAAGCTCAACTAGATGTCTGGCTAGATGTTGTACTAGAGTTAGGTCTATAGCTTTTTAGGTTAAGTCTATATTTTGCATTCGAAATTGGTTTATAGTTGGAATTAGAGTTTAGATTATTGAAAGTACTAATATTTTAGCTACAGTATGCTTTAGAAAATAGACTATTGTCTTCATTTGCCTCTGCATTAGAAACTTCATAAGAAAGATTTTTATACGAGTTCTACAATTGTTATTTAACTATAGTTTGCGCTACAGTTTAGTTGATAGTTTTAAGTAGCAAACAATAGTCTAGTTTGCAGCAGAGTATTAGAATTATAGCCTTTGCCAGTGTTTAAAATAAAGTCTTCATTGGAAAGAGTCTTCTTAAAGTCTGAAGTAATGTTTGGACTACAGTCTTTTCTACAATTTGGTCTACAGTTTGCATTAGATTTAGAGCATTAGATTTAGAGCATTAGTACATTTACAATTTTGGAACATTAGTATAGTTTCTACCAAAATTTGAAAAAAAGACTACATAAATATGAAGAGTCTGAATTAGTGCATGGAACTTAGTTGGAAATAAAGTATGGATTAAGCATGCTTACATAAAACCTGGAGCACTATAGCTTTGGAATATGGACTATAGTCTCCTACAAAATTCGCAATAAAAACTTTACTGTATAAGAGTCTGTAGAGGGAGAGAGATAGAGAGAGAGTGTTGGGTTGTAGTTTAGACTGTAGTTTTCGTTAGATGTTAGTTTATACTGTAGCTTAGTCTCTTGTCTGCAAGAGAGTTGTTTGGCTTATAGTCTCCTCTTTACTGTAGTCTATACCAGATTTTGGAATATACTTTGAGCTTGAGTTTGGACTTTGAAAAGAATTTAGTTTAGAAGGAAATATTTTGAATATTAACTTGTTTTAAGAAGTAGTCTTTAGTCCTGACATTTGTTTCATTTAATTGTTAGCTTTAACCGGAGTTTTAACCTTGACTATAGGTTTTTTAGTCTGAATATAGAGTCCACTTTTAAGACAGTTTTATTCAGTAGCTCTTTAAGTATTTAAATAAGACTATATTTCCTTTTCTTATCTTCATATTGGAAAAACAATAAAAATCAAATTAACTTTAAATTTTATGTTACTTTTCTTAGTAATTTTCTTGATAATTATGGAAAAAAGAAGGAAACGGAAACACAAAATGAAAGTGTTGGACAAAAATGTACCAACAAATCAAAAAGTCTTTATTGAAACTGAATTGTTAAGTTTATTTTATAGAGTTTATAGTTAATGCTGAATATATTTAGAACTATTTTCCTTTTATTTTGGTAGACTTTTTCCATTATTTTCTATTTACTGAGAACAATTTGTGGGAGGAAAAAAATTCCATGATGTTGTTGTTCACTCTCATGTGGTGAAAGTGGTTATGTTAAGTTTGTCATTCCATATGTAACGCTAAGGAGGAGGAAGCATTCTTGCATCAAATCAAAAATTGCCTCACATTCACAATAATTGACAGAACTCAATGAAATTTGTCCTGAGTATCTGTTATAGTCCTGAGAAGTTTTATATATAAAACCAAGAAAATCGGTCCAGTATATTAGAAGATAAAGACCGATATCTGAGGCAACCAAAGGAAACTAAGTTCAAGCTAATAGAACTAGTTTTATGACTCGTTAGTGTATGCGTGAGACAATATAACACATTTACTTCACACGCATTTGTGGTTGGAGGGTATTGAAGATTCGGCATTGCCGTATATATAACATTCCTATTTTATCTTTCTTTTATTTGCTTGCTACCAACAACCGCATCCATTATTTTGGTAAATTCCTATAGAAATTGCTGATTTATATTCATGTATTCGGAAAATGAGAGAAAAAGGTTGGAGAGCAAAAACTATAGAATATAGTTACAATTGTAATAAGTAGTTATAGTTGTTGTTGTTCTTGTTTTTATTGTTATTTGAATTTATTTCCCTTTTTAAGGATTTACATATCACTCCTTTTTTTGTTTGAGGTTTAATGGATTTTTATCTTCCGAATTTGAGTTTTTTTCCAAGAGGAAAATCGTTTTTTTTTTTATTCTCCGTTTTATCACAAGAATGTAAAATATTTAATGTTTGTTTTATTAGAAAATTGTGTAAAATGTTTATTTAATGTAAAATTAATGTAAAAAATGTGGTAAATTGAGAGAGAAAGAGAGAGAGAGAGAGAGAGAGAGAGAGAGAGAGAGAGAGAAAGAGAAAAACTCGATTTAAAATTAAACCAAAATTTGTATACGATCAAGCCCGAATATCTAATACGCTACATCACAACATTGGTTACAAATGAAAATAACGAGAAATTAATGAACGACCCTCGTATAATTAGATTTGCCGCTAACGTGTGCAGTACATCATGGTGACATTAACATTTATGTGAAATATATACATTTGAAAATTAATGTCCTGAATATTATATGGGAGCTAGAAGAAATTATGGACCGACTCTCGTATAATAATTTTTAATTTTTGCTTATATTTATCTTAATTTCAACAATTTTTATTGCAATTCCAACATAATAAATTTATATGAAATTTATGCTCTTCAAAGTGATTTTGGAAAGGGATCTATGAGTATTAATGGACCGATTCTCGCATAATTCTTCCTATACTACTTATTTTTGCAAATTTGGTTTTAAATGCTTTATTTTAAGCGGTTGTATGTGCTTAAAACTTTCTATTCGGGAGGACATATGTATGGGAGGTATCAATATGAAATATTAAACCGAACAAGACCAATTTCAATGGGCTTTGTCTTTGGGTCGAAATAATAATACGTAGCAAATTTCCTCACGATATTGCAAAAATTGCAACTTTTAGAGTGTTCACATGGATAGACAGACGGGCGGACGGGCGCACGTACATCGTTAAATAGACTCTGAAAATTAATTTGAATTTAAAGGTGAGTGTGACACAATTTTTTCTGTATGTTACAAACATCAGCACAAACTAATAATACCTCAAACGCCGTCGGTGGTGTAGGGCACATAAAGAGTAGTTTTAAATGTGAAAACCAACCTTAAAAGCGATTTATAGTTTTGTGGTTTAAATTTTAAACAAAAAAATTAAATAAAATAAATTTTAATCTCAACCACAATTTTTTAACAAAAACTCTCTAAATAAATTTTTTTCAAAAAGAACAAAAAACTTCCACCACAAATTCTACTAAAAATTTTGTTTTTTATTTGAACAAAAAAAAAATCCATTGAATACGAAATCCTTTCTAGTTCCACCATAATTTTTCCCCATAAAACCCATTTCGAATAGTTTTTTTTTTTTTTTTTGGTAATAAATTATTGACATTAATTTGAAAAACGTGTCAGACGTTTAGATGTGAGTGTGTTGTATTCTTGTTATCCTGATGACACATAAAATCTTCAATTAATCCTTAAAACCTTAATCTTGTACATTATGGACTAATTAAAAGAGTGTCAAAGAAGAACTGCTGAAAGTAATAGAAGCTCTTTGCTGGAAGTATAAATAAAAAAAGGGTTATTTATGTTAAAGTATCTTCTTCCCTTCATAAGGACTTAAAACGCTCTTAAGGGAGAAATTCTTATCATCAACGTAAAACTACTTAAAATAATAAAGAGACAAAAAAAATCGTAATTTTCTTATAGACAAAATCTACTTGTAATTTACAGGAAAACCTGTGCAGGACAAAAGTTTAAAAAGCAGAGATGCCAGATTATGGTTTGTTTTCTCTAATAAAAAAATTCTCTATAAAAGAAATTTTTGGAAAATTTTCTTTTATCTCTTTTATCCAGAAGAGAAATTTTCGCGTAAATTTTAAAAAAAGGAAATTTTCTAGTGGATTTTCTATAAGAGCAAAAAAATCTAAAAGATTTTCTAAGGGAGAAAAATTTCTCGAAAAATTTCTATAAGAGAAAAATTTCTTGAAAATTTTCTATAAAAGAAAAATTTTTCAAAAATTTTCTATAAAAGAAATTTTCAAAATTTTCTATAAAGAAAATTTTTCAAAAATTTTTCTATAAAAGAAAATTTTTCAAAAATTTTCTATAAAAGAAAAATTTTTCAAAAATTTTCTATAAGAGAAAAATTTCTCGAAAATTTTCTATAAGAGAAAAATTTCTCGAAAATTTTCTATAAGAGAAAAATTTCTCGAAAATTTTCTATAAGAGAAAAATTTCTCGAAAATTTTCTATAAGAGAAAAATTTCTCGAAAATTTTCTATAAGAGAAAATTTCTCGAAAATTTTCTATAAGAGAAAAATTTCTCTAAAATTTTCTATAAGAGAAAAATTTCTCGAAAATTTTCTATAAGAGAAAAATTTCTCGAAAATTTTCTATAAGAGGAACATTTCTCGAAAATTTTCTATAAGAGAAAAATTTCTCGAAAAATTTCTATAAGTGAAAATTTCTCGAAATTTTCTATAAGAGAAAATTCTCGAAAATTTTCTATAAGAGAAAAAATTCTCGAAAATTTTATATAAGAGAAAAAATTTCTCGAAAATTTCTATAAGAGAAAAATTTCTCGAAAATTTTCTATAAGAGAAAAATTTCTCGAAAATTTTCTATAAGAGAAAAATTTCTCGAAAATTTTCTATAAGAGAAAAATTTCTCGAAAATTTTCTATAAGAGAAAAATTTCTCGAAATTTCTATAAGAGAAAAATTTCTCGAAAATTTTCTATAAGAGAAAAATTTCTCAATAATTTTCTATAGAGAAAATTTTCTCGAAAATTTTCTATAAGAGAAAATTTTCTCGAAAATTTTCTATAAGAGAAAATTTTCTCGAAAATTTTCTATAAGAGAAAAATTTCTCGACAATTTTCTATAATAGAAAAATTTCTCGACAATTTTCTATAATAGAAAAATTTCTCGAATATTTTCTAATAAGAGAAAAATTTCTCGAAAATTATCTTTAAGAGAAAAATTTCTAGAATAGTTTCAATTAGAGAAATTTTCCGTAGGATTATAATTTTCTATAGGAGAATAATTTCTCGAAAATTTTCTATAGGAGAATAATTTCACAAAAATTTGTTGCTCAACAAAATTTTCTATTCAAAATTGTTGCTCAACAAAATTTTCTATTAAAAATTTGTTGCTCAACAAAATTTTCTATTAAAAATTTGTTGCTCAACAAAATTTTCTATTAAAAATTTGTTGCTCAACAAATTTTCTATTAAAATTTGTTGCTCAACAAAATTTTCTATTAAAATTTTGCCACAAATTTTCTATTAAAATTGTTGCTCAACAAAATTTTCTATTAAAAATTTGTTGCTCAACAAAATTTTCTATTAAAAATTTGTTGCTCAACAAAATTTTCTATTAAAATTTGTTGCTCAACAAAATTTTCTATTAAAAATTTGTTGCTCAACAAAATTTTCTATTAAAAATTTGTTGCTCAACAAAATTTTCTATTAAAAATTTTCTTTTTGGAACAAATTTGCTTTTGCAACATATTTTATTGAAGCAACTAAAATTTGTTGTTGGAAAGAGTTTTAAAAGAAATTTGATGTTCCACAATGTTTCCTATTGAAATTGTTTGCCACAGGAAAATTTCTGTTGAACAACAAACACAACAAAGGTTCCTCTTGAAATCTGTCTTGTCAACAAAGTTTCTAATAAAATTTGTTTCTTCACAATTTCCTGAATTTTCTTTTTATAAATTTATTTTTTGTTTTTGAAATTATTAGAATTGTGATCCTCTGGCAACTCTGTTTAACTCGAGAATCTAGGAGAAAATTCCTGGAGAAAATATTTTAACGCATCAATGGTCATTTTCTAATTACAAAACGTGATCTTAGCAACAAATTGACGCAAATTACAGAAATTACTATGAATTGAAATTGTTGTTAAGAGTTAAAATGTTACAAAAGGAAAAGATTAGAAAATATTGGAGGGATTTATTAAGAACATTATTTCATTTTTTGCCTTTCATATTAAAAGTCCTTTTTTCTAAATTAATGGCTTTTTTGGAGATTTTTTCCATTTTTTTACTTTTTAAATTTATTTTAAATCCTTTTGTTCTTCTGGGGTACCTCCATTCTAGAATTATAACAAATAAATAAAATTTTATTTTTCCAGCAAATTGTGTCATTTACAGCTGTTGTTGTAATTTCATTAAAAGCTGAAAATTATTGTTGTAGCGTTTTTTGTGTCATTTTGTATTTTGTGACAGATATTTTGTATAGAGTTAAATTGTTAAAAAATTTTTGTTTAACGATGTTGCTGAAGATAACAAGTAAGAATGCTATATACGGCTAAGCCGAATCTTCAATACCCTACAAATGCGAGTGAAGTGAATAGGTTATGTTCGTTCAAACACACCTTTACATGCAGGCACTTATGCATATAAATAATGGGTCACATAACTTCTCAGGACTATAACAAATTCTCAGGCCAAATTGCAATAAGCTCTGCCAATTATTGCGGTTGAGAGAGTGCCAACAACTGGCAGACAGATAGACAGACAGATGGAAGGACATAGCTAAATCGACTCAGATTTTGATTTGATTGCAGAATATATATATGCATTATGGGGTTTGAAATGATATCGTCTTAGTGTTACACACGGAATGACTAAATTAATATACCCTCTTCTCCCCCCTGTGGTGCTGTAGGGTATAGAAAAAATGTATAACAATTTTCTGGAGCAACAAAAAAGTATTTTATAAATGAAGCAACGATTCTACAAAAAAAGCAAATATATTTAGAGTTGTGAATTTTCGCTTTTTTCTAGTTATTGTCGCATTTGTGTTACTGCAAAGTGCGCTACTGAGTGTAAAATAAATGAACGAATGGACGGACAGAAGGACAGACATAATTGCTGCCTCTAAAATGCTATAAACACTCTGTGGCCCCTGTTGAAAGTTAAAACACACAAAATATTACATCAACCATAAAGTCGTCGTCAGCTTGTTTTATAGAAAAAAAGTATGTTTGTTATGTGTTTTGTAATAAATAAAAATGTCTTTAAATATGGTCCATAACAAACACATATAACCATAACCATATTTATGTTATTTTAGCCATTTTAGCTGTTGGATGTTTGCAAACAACAATTTAATTGCAATATGTGATTTTTTTCTCTTCATTATTGCTGGTTTTATTAAAATTGTAAATTTTTTCTGTAGTTTAGGTTATTTTAACATTATTTTATAGACTTAATGTTGCTGAGAAAAAATTGGCCAAGAAAAAAAAAACACTCAAAAACAATCTACAACTGTTTAAGTCAAAAATATAAATCAGACTAAAAATGGTAACAAGACAAAAATTGAGAAAAATTTTGAAAAAAATAAATACCTCTGAATAGAAATCAGTTTTTCAATGTTGCAACAAAAATTATGAAGCAACAAAATTTACTTTAGAAACAAGAAACCAGATACAAAGAAAAAAAGAACAATTGTTTTTCAAAAAAATTTAAATGATGGGAAATTTCAAAAGGGGAGCAGAAAAATAAATAAGAAAAAATTTAAACAAATTTAGAGTAAAAATTTAAATTAACAACAATTTTTTTTCTGAGACAACAATGTTGGGCAACAAGTTTTAATAAGAAACTTTGTTGAGCAACAAATCTGCAAAGAGAATTTTTGTAAGCAACAAATTTCCTATAGGAAATTTTCTAGGGCAACAAATTTCCTATAGGAAATTTTCTAGGGCAACAAATTTTCTATAGGAAATTTTTTAGGGCAACAAAATTTTCTATAGGAAATTTTTTTAGGGCAACAAAATTTTATAGGAAATTTTGTTGGACAACAAATTTCTATAGGAAATTTTCTAGGGCAACAAATTCCCTATAGGAAATTTTCTAGGGCAACAAATTCCCTATAGGAAATTTTCTAGGGCAACAAATTCCCTATAGGAAATTTTCTAGGGCAACAAATTCCCTATAGGAAATTTTCTAGGGCAACAAATTCCCTATAGGAAATTTTCTAGGGCAACAAATTCCCTATAGGAAATTTTCTAGGGCAACAAATTTCCTATAGGAAATTTTCTAGGACAACAAATTTCCAATAGGAAATTTTCTAGGGCAACAAATTTCCAATAAGAAATTTTCTAGTGCATTTTTCTAGGGCAACAAATTCCTATAGGAATTTTGTTGGGGCAACAAATTTCCTATAGGAAATTTTGTTGGGGCAACAAATTTCCTATAGGAAATTTTGTTGGGGCAACAAATTTCCTATAGGAAATTTTGTTGGGGCAACAAATTTCCTATAGGAAATTTTGTTGGGGCAACAAATTTCCTATAGGAAATTTTGTTGGGGCAACAAATTTCCTATAGGAAATTTTGTTGGGGCAACAAATTTCCTATAGGAAATTTTGTTGGGGCAACAAATTTCCTATAGGAAATTTTGTTGGGGCAACAAATTTCCTATAGGAAATTTTGTTGGGGCAACAAATTTCCTATAGGAAATTTTGTTGGGGCAACAAATTTCCTATAGGAAATTTTGTTGGGGCAACAAATTTCCTATAGGAAATTTTGTTGGGGCAACAAATTTCCTATAGGAAATTTTGTTGGGGCAACAAATTTCCTATAGGAAATTTTTTGGGGCAACAAATTTCCTATAGGAAATTTTTTTGGGGCAACAAATTTCCTATAGGAAATTTTTTTGGGGCAACAAATTTCCTATAGGAAATTTTTTTGGGCCAACAAATTTCCTATAGGAATTTTTTTGGGGCAACAAATTTCCTATAGGAATTTTTTTGGGGCAAAAAATTTCCTATAGGAATTTTTTTGGGGCAACAAATTTCCTATAGAATTCTTTTGGGGCAAAAAATTTCCTATAGGAAATTTTGTTGGGCAAAAAGGCAACCATTTTGTAGAAATTGCTTGTTTGTAAACATTGTTGATGCAACAACTTGTTGATGAAACAACATATTTCTGCAAAAACAAATTTTTTTAAAGAAATTTTGTTTCATTTGTGAAGTTTTTCGATTAACTTTTTAGAAGAAGTTATTTTTTTAAGCAAAAATTTCCTTTAAGATACATTGTTGAAGCTACAAATTCTATCTAGCAACATTGTTGCAGCAACAAAATTTTTATTAGTAACTTTTTTTGGGCAGCAAATATTAGTATTTGCAAACTGTTTGGGTCTGCAAATATTTTAGCGAAAATTGAAGCAACAAAATGTCTACTAGAATTTTCCCCTTTTAACGTTTATTTATGAAAATTTAGTGGAAATATTTTCAAGATTAATGTTCTTTTCTTTTTCAATATTAATTTTATTTGCTTCATAAAATTTAGTCGAATTTACTTTAGGGTCATAACTTCTTTAATATTTCTCTTACATTTGCTTAATATCCCTTGTAAAAGGGTGGGGGGAGGGGTGAGGAAAAATAGGTGTTACCCTCTGTTTGGCTCATCAGCATAAAATTGTTTATCTTTTTATGTTTATTAATATTAAATTTGTTGTTAGTCTTTCATGCTATATTTATAGCATAGTCTTTATATAGTCTTTTTTTTGTATTTTGCTTTTTATCTTTATTGATTTTTCATTTTATTACATTTTACAAATGATTTTGTGTCATTAATTTCTCTTAAAATATTTCTTTAAACTAAAATTTAATGGTTTTTTGTCAGTCGGTTGTCTTTGCAACATTAAATTGAGTCTTCTTTTTTATCCTCCACCACCACCAAGTGGTGAAGAGGGTTTATTAAATTTGTCATTTCGTGTGTAACTTTTAGAAGGAATCAGCTCAGACCCCTTAATATATATTCTTACTTTAAATTAAAATCGGAGTTAATTTGACCATGTTTGTCTGTCCGTCCATCTGTCTGTCTCTCTGTCCGTCCGTCTGTCTGTCTCTCTGTCCGTCCGTCTGTCTATCTGTGTGTTGTTGGCACGCTCACATCCACAAACATTGACAGAGCTTAATGAAATTCGGCCTGAGTATCTGTTATAGACCTGAGAAGTTTCTTGTTTAAAACTAGCAAAATCTATTCTGTATATTAATAGATATAGACCGATATCTGAGTCAACCTTTGAATCATTAAGTGTTCATGTTTTATTTATATAATTTATAAGTTTGTGAGTGTGTATGTGCTAAACATAATGTATCCACTTCACACGAATTTATTTTGTGGTGTAGGGTATTAAAAATTCTGCATAGTCGAACATAACATTCTTACTTGTTTCGAATTCAAAAAGGATGGCAAATACTCATTAGTATTCTGTGGGGGCGAGTTATCATCACAGATGAAATGAAAGGAGAAAAGTGATAAAAGTTACTTTTTAAGGACTCTGATTTTTATATTTCATTGTTGTTTATCTAAATATATTTATTTAGGTGTTTTATTAAGGCCATTATCATTGTAGACTTTGGCTCATTTTTTGTTTTAGTAGCTGACTATTAAGACTAGACTTTCAGTGACTGACATTCATTGTCATTATAGTTGAGGGACCCTCTATACCAAAAAAAAAGAACACAAACTGATTAATATTTATATAAAATTTTGACAAAATGCCAAAATAATATTGGTTTTATTATTAGTATTTTATATAGTTTTTCTTTGGTTTACAAACATGTTGCTGAAACAGTGGAAACTGCTATTAAACGAATTTTTCCCCTTAACCAAACTACTTTTTCTTCAGTTTCTAAATATATAATCGTTATAACTAGGTTCCACTGTTTATAAGTTATGTCTCTTATAAGTCTGTAATTTTATACTTTATGGCCTTCTAAAGTTGCTATAAAAAAAGCAAATATTTAACTGTTGCTTTTGCCAAAAAAAAATAAATAAACTATAAAACCAACAACAAAAACAATTAAATCCAATAACAAAAAATGTTCTACATAAATAAACGTTTTTTCAAATAAATCCAAACAATTAAATTTAAATTAACATTTTAAAGCTTTAATTTAATATTGAACTAATGTTGCTAAACATTTTTAGTTTTTGCCAAACATTTACCTGATAAAGTTTGTTTTCCACTTATTTAGGCCATGTTACTAAACAAAGTTGCCTAAAATTTTATATAAATGTTTTCTTTTTTTTCGCCTGCCAACAATGTTGCTAAACAAAAATTCCAAAAGTTGAGAAATTATTGAGATTATTGATTGTTAATTATTCGTATTAATAAAATTTATTATAATTTCATTGACAGATTCTTGTCTGTATATGTTGCTAATCACTGTTTTTAGTACAATGTTGCTGAAGTCATCATAAGAAAGTCTCTTTTTTAAGTTGAAAATTATAGATTTCTCTAAAGAACTTGTTAGTTTTTGTCGTAACATTCTTTTAGCAACATTTTTTGTAAAACTTTGTGTTGCCTTCAAAAATGTTGCAGCATATTGTATCGAGTTATAAATAATTGTTCAATTAATTTTTCTAAAGAAATTTGTTCATCATTAAAATTTTATATTGATTTTGGTTGCTCAACTAAATCGTCGTTGCTTAATAAAAAATTTGTTGCTAAACAAAATTTTTCTAGAAAAAAATTTTGTTGCTCGACAAAATTTTTCTAGAAAAAATTTTGTTGCTCAACAAAATTTTTCTAGAAAAAAATTTTGTTGCTCAACAAAATTTTTCTAGAAAAAAATTTTGTTGCTCAACAAAATTTTTCTAGAAAAAAATTTTGTTGCTCAACGAAATTTTTCTAGAAAAAAATTTTGTTGCTCAACGAAATTTTCTAGAAAAAATTTTGTTGCTCAACGAAATTTTTCTAGAAAAAATTTTGTTGCTCAACGAAATTTTTCTAGAAAAAAATTTTGTTGCTCAACGAAATTTTTCTAGAAAAAAATTTTGTTGCTCAACGAAATTTTTCTAGAAAAAAATTTTGTTGCTCAACAAAATTTTTCTAGAAAAAAATTTGTTGCTCAACAAAATTTTTCTAGAAAAAAATTTGTTGCTCAACAAAATTTTTCTAGAAAAAAATTTGTTGCTCAACAAAATTTTTCTAGAAAAAATTTGTTGCTCAAAAAAATTTTTCTATAAAAATTTGTTGCCAAAAATTGCATTCAATTCGCTGTATTTGGTGTTTGTGTTGTGAGTCCTGATATCTTGTGTCATTACATCAATTAACTTATGAGAGGAACTTGAAAACATTCTCATTTTGTGTCATCACTTGTTATGGCAGTTTTACTAAAATATCCGTATTAACTGCATATTGCTGGTCTCATTAGCATATTTAGGACTTAAAGTAAAATTGTTTCAGATTTTCACACACGCACACTACACGGCCCTTTAGAAGATTCTAAAAGAGGTGGCAGGGGACTGTCTGTCTGTGTGTGTTATCATTCCCATTTTCCTCTCTCTTCGGCTTAATTGTTGTGTCGTCTGTTTAATTTAAGTTTGAAAGGATTTTCTGTTGAATTTGAGGAGGGGGGGGGGTTTTGGGTTGGTTTTTCCGTTGTGGTTGTCAATATTTTCGATATGCTGTTGCTGTTTTTGAGTCTGTAATTGTTGTTTATGCCTCAACACTATGAATTTTGGTCATTTTCTAAAATTCTGTCTGTTACGTGTTTGTATTTGTAGCTTGTAATCCCCATTTAGAGTCTATCAATGTGCAGATTTTTTTAATAATAAATTTTTATTTAAAGGAGATTTTTGGAAAACAATTTAATATTAAATTGACATTTTGGCAGAAGCCTGAACAAATTAGCAAAAAAACTATGAATTTATTTTAAATTTTCCTCTCTAAATATTAAAAATCCTTATTTTTTCGTAGCAAATTGTTCCATTGTAAAACCATTTAAACCGAATAGAAATCCCCCTTTTT
Organism: Cochliomyia hominivorax; assembly: GCA_004302925.2. NCBI lineage: Eukaryota > Metazoa > Arthropoda > Insecta > Diptera > Calliphoridae > Cochliomyia > Cochliomyia hominivorax. The sequence continues at coordinate 10,529,600 of PYHX02000494.1, forward strand.
TTAGTCGCCATAAAATTATTAAAAACCAAAAACAATTTATTCGAAATTTCCCACAAAAACCAATAAAAATAATCATAAAAATTCCATTTAATTATTTGTGGTCTCAATTAAAATTATTTAAATTTTAAATGAAAATCTTTTTCTCTTTTTTCTCTTTTTTTCCTTCGACAGGATGTTTTACACAAAATATGTACACCACATGGTCAGGTCATGCGTATTGTTATATTCAAAAAGAATGGCGTTCAGGCCATGGTTGAATTTGATTGTTTGGAATCGGCCACTAGAGCTAGAGAGAATTTAAGCGGTGCCGATATTTATTCCGGTTGCTGTACATTGAAAATTGATTTCGCCAAGGTGGGTTCAAGCAAACACTCTTGAAGAGAAGATTTTAGCCTTTTGTGAAATACATTTCTTATTATCTTCTTTCCTTCCTTTTCTTTTAAACAGCCGGAGAAACTGAATGTTTATAAAAATGAACCAGAAACCAGCTGGGATTATACTTTGACCACAGGTAAGTTCAATCTTAAAAATGTTTCCTAATATTTAGCAGTTTATTTTTGATTAGATTTTAATTTTTTTTATATGATTTTTGCACTCCTTTTTCAAAATGAGACATTTTTACAAAAAATATAACTCAATAAATATAAAACGCTCTCTCTCTCTCATTCATAAGTAACTTTAAAAACACTTTATATACAGATTTTTTTCTTTATAAAGAGAAAATTATTTAAGAAAGTAGAAAATTTAATTTCTAAAAGCTAAAAAATTTTTAAAAGAAACATTGTTGAGCAACAATTTTCTATGGCAAAACTGTGTTGAGCAACAAATTCCTAAAAGCAACTTTGTAGAATAAAACTGATTGTTGGAAAACTTTTTGAGCAACAAATTTTATAGAAAACATTATTAAGCAACAAAGAACTTTGTTTTGTAACTTTGTTGAGCTGTAAAATAATTGTATAGAAACTTTCTTGAGCAACAAATGTATATGGACAATTTTGCTTGAAACCAATTTCTATAGTAAACTTTATTGAATCAACAAATTTTTATAAGAAACTTTGCTAAAGCAACATGTTTTTATAAGAAACTTTGTTGAAGCAACTAATTTCCATAGGAAATTTTGTGTAGCAACAAATGTTTATAAGAAACTTTGCTGAAGCAACATGCTTTTATATGAAACTTCGTAAAAGAAAAATAAAATTCTATAGTAAACTTTGTTGAAGCAACATATTTCTAAAGGAAACTTTGTTGAATCAAAAAATTTTTATAAGAATCTTTGCTGAAGCAACATGTTTCTGTATACAACTTTGCTGAAGCAACTAATTTCTATAGGCAATTTTGTTGTAGCAACAAAATTTTATAATAAACTTTGTTGAAGCAACATTTTCGTATTGGAAACTTTGTTGAATCAACAAATGTCTATAATACACTTGGTTAAGCATCAAATTTCTAAAGGGAAACTTTGTCGAATCAACAAAATTTCTATAGATAAGCAACAAAGTTTTAATAAGAAACACTGTTGAAGCAACATATTCGTATAAGAAAATTTATTGAATCAACAATTTCCTGTCGCAACAAATTTTTATTGGTAACTTTGATGAAGCAACAAATATGAAGCATCAAATCTCAAAAGAAAAGTTTGTTGAAGAACAAACTTTGTTGAGCAACAAATTTCTATAGGAAACTATTTAAAGCAACATGTTTTTTAACACACACTTTTTGAACAATTTTATTTGTTGCTAAGGAAATATTAAATTGTTTGCACAACATTATTTTCTCTTTCAATTTATCGCTCAACAAGTTTTGCTGTTCAAATTTGTTGCGCAACATTACTTTCTTTTGGAACATGTTGCTAAACAATGTTTATTGAAGATCACTTAATTTTCTACTTTCTCAAATAATTTTCTCCTTCAGTTTTTACTCAACTCTACACTAAAGCATGCAATTCTTATGATTCTTTAGCTTTATTTTTTTTAATAAAACTATTCAACATTTATCAATAAAATTTAAGAAGAAAACAACAACAAAATTAACATTTTTTAAGCCAAATTGTACACAAAATTACACTACAACATACAACAGCCGAAACAAGTCCAGCGATACTATCCACACACTCTAAGAAGCTACAGAAGATAAACAAATTAAAGAAACTAACTAAAATATATATTTTTTTGTTTAAAAGAGTTTTGAAGAATTAAAAATAATCACACACCTCAATAAACTACTTAAACATCATATTTAAATGTCAAATAAACAAAGAACTTAAAAAAAAAAAAAAAAAAAAAAACATTTTCCAGTGAACGCTTTATAAATATGGGTGTTCTAGTTCAAATGCAAATGTTGCCTAATTTTCTGACTTTGTTATAGAATTTCTAAGGCAATTAAATCATCAGGATTTTTCACAATTTAAATGTTTAAACACTTTAAGCTTTTAATTTCATTTTAAATATATTTTTATTTGTTTTATTGTCTTTCGTTTGTATTTTAATTATTAAAAGTATTTTGAAAATGTTGCACCAGATTTAAAATTATAAAACACATTTTTATATACAGCAAACCTAATTGAGCAACATAATTATGTAAGAAACATTGTTGAGATACACATTTCTAAAGGAAACTTGGTCCAGCAACAAATTGTTGTAGGAAATTTAGTTGAGCAACAAATGATCTTTACGAGAGTTTGTTTTGCAACAGGAGTTCAATGGGAATCTCAAATTTCTGCAGGAAATAAGTCAATAAATTTGAATACAACTTCAGGGAGCAACAAATTTCCATCAGAAACTTTGTTGAGCAACATTTATTTAAAGAAAGTTTTGATGAGTAACAAATTTCAATGAGTAATATTTTCTGTTGAATTAAAATTTCTGTGGGAAACTTTATTGTATAGACTTTTTTCTAGAAAACTTTTGTTGAGCAACATGTTTCTTAAGACAAGTTTGTTGAGCAACAATTTGTCTGAGGGAACTTTGTTCAACCACAACAGCATTTCTTTGTTGTGCAACTTTTAATAATTACAAAGTTCAGCAACTTCAATGGAAAATTTTGTTTAAGAACAGTTATCTCAAAATGTTTGGTGAATCTCTTGTGACTTCAGGCAACTTTATTGAGGTTAAAAAAATCTCTTGAGACTTAAATTTTATATCAAACTTGGTTCAGCAACAGATTTGTGTAGGAACAAATTTTAGTAGCAAACTTTTCTCAGCAAAAGATTTGTAAAGCAAACTTTGTGGAGCAACAAATTCCTTAAGAAAATTTTGTTTACCAACAAATGTTTATAAACATTTTTTTGATTCACATAAACCCTTAGGAAACGAATTTATTTAAATCGCATAATAATTTTTTCTTCCTTTCAAGTTGCTCATTATTTTTCTTGCAACTTCAAATGAAACCACTCACAACAAGGTGCTGCCTGCTAGAAGTTTTACCCCAGTAAAAAATACTCATTTTTCTCGGGGTTTTGCACCACAACATCTTGACATTGTTGATCACAAACATCACAACCAGCAGCAGTAGCAGCAACAACATTTTCCTTGAAATACATGTTGTTCATCGTCATCTTAACCACTTCAACCACCAACTGGCGCTATTTATTTGTTGTTCATTTGTCTAACAAAAAAAATCCACCCACTCAAAACAATAAACAAAATGTAAAAATGCAACAACAAAAAAAGATTATGGAAACAAATCTTACACACATCAAGAAGAAAACAACAACAAAAAATGGCAATAAAATAAACAAGAAGAAGAAAATTTTTCTAGGTTTTGTTTTAGTGGTTAAAATGGTTGTTGGCTGACTGACTGAATGACTGTTGTTGCTGCTGTTTATTTTTGTTATTCTTCTTATGTTTTCTCTAAGCGACAACAAAACTAAAGAATGAACAACATTTCAAGTGACACGCGACAAATTAGCTAAAAATATAAAAAAAAAATAATAATACAACAGAGAGAAACACACACACACACACACACAAAGCTTAATGATTTAATAAACATTTTCACCAGAAAAAAATATTTTGAATGGAAATTGAAAAAAAGGGGAGATTTAAGGAAATAGTAAACGAATTGAAAGGGAGCTGCTGGCAACAGTTAACAGAAAGAAATTTAAAATTTTTTTTGTGCAACAAAATCTTGTTGAAGCAACAAATTTATATTGGAAACATGTTGACAAACAAATTTATCAAGGAAACATTGTTGAAGTAACATATTTCTTCAGAAAATTTTGTTGGGACAACAAAATTCTATAGGAAATTTTGTAGGGGACAACAAATTTCTATAGGACATTTTATTTGGGACAACAAATTTCTATAGGAAATTTTTTTTTGGGACAAAAAATTTCTAAAGGAATTTTTTTGGGACAACATAATTCTATAGGAATTTTGTTGGTGACAACAATTTCTATAGGAAATTTTGTTGGTGACAACAAATTTCTATAGGAAATTTTGTTGGTGACAACAAATTTCTATAGGAAATTTTGTTGGTGACAACAAATTTCTATAGGAAATTTTGTTGGTGACAACAAATTTCTATAGGAAATTTTGTTGGTGACAACAAATTTCTATAGGAAATTTTGTTGGTGACAACAAATTTCTATAGGAAATTTTGTTGGTGACAACAAATTTCTATAGGAAATTTTGTTGGTGACAACAAATTTCTATAGGAAATTTTGTTGGTGACAACAAATTTCTATAGGAAATTTTGTTGGTGACAACAAATTTCTATAGGAAATTTTGTTGGTGACAACAAATTTCTATAGGAAATTTTGTTGGTGACAACAAATTTCTATAGGAAATTTTGTTGGTGACAACAAATTTCTATAGGAAATTTTGTTGGTGACAACAAATTTCTATAGGAAATTTTGTTGGTGACAACAAATTTCTATAGGAAATTTTGTTGGTGACAACAAATTTCTATAGGAAATTTTGTTGGTGACAACAAATTTCTATAGGAATTTTGGGAAAATTTCTGATTTGGTGACAACAAATTTCTATAGGAAATTTTGTTGGTGACAACAAATTTCTATAGGAAATTTTGTTGGTGACAACAAATTTCTATAGGAAATTTTGTTGGTGACAACAAATTTCTATAGGAAATTTTGTTTGGTGACAACAAATTTCTATAGGAAATTTTGTTGGTGACAACAAATTTCTATAGGAAATTTTGTTGGTGACAACAAATTTCTATAGGAAATTTTGTTGGTGACAACAAATTTCTATAGGAAATTTTGTTGGTGACAACAAATTTCTATAGGAAATTTTGTTGGTGACAACAAATTTCTATAGGAAATTTTGTTGGTGACAACAAATTTCTATAGGAAATTTTGTTGGTGACAACAAATTTCTATAGGAAATTTTGTTGGTGACAACAAATTTCTATAGGAAATTTTGTTGGTGACAACAAATTTCTATAGGAAATTTTGTTGGTGACAACAAATTTCTATAGGAAATTTTGTTGGTGACAACAATTTATAGGAATTTTTGGTGACAACAAATTTCTATAGGAAATTTTGTTGGTGACAACAAATTTCTATAGGAAATTTTGTTGGTGACAACAAATTTCTATAGGAAATTTTGTTGGTGACAACAAATTTCTATAGGAAATTTTGTTGGTGACAACAAATTTCTATAGGAAATTTTGTTGGTGACAACAAATTTCTATAGGAAATTTTGTTGGTGACAACAAATTTCTATAGGAAATTTTGTTGGTGACAACAAATTTCTATAGGAAATTTTGTTGGTGACAACAAATTTCTATAGGAAATTTTGTTGGTGACAACAAATTTCTATAGGAAATTTTGTTGGTGACAACAAATTTCTATAGGAAATTTTGTTGGTGACAACAAATTTCTATAGGAAATTTTGTTGGTGACAACAAATTTCTATAGGAAATTTTGTTGGTGACAACAAATTTCTATAGGAAATTTTGTTGGTGACAACAAATTTCTATAGGAAATTTTGTTGGTGACAACAAATTTCTATAGGAAATTTTGTTGGTGACAACAAATTTCTATAGGAAATTTTGTTGGTGACAACAAATTTCTATAGGAAATTTTGTTGGTGACAACAAATTTCTATAGGAAATTTTGTTGGTGACAACAAATTTCTATAGGAAATTTTGTTGGTGACAACAAATTTCTATAGGAAATTTTGTTGGTGACAACAAATTTCTATAGGAAATTTTGTTGGTGACAACAAATTTCTATAGGAAATTTGTTGGTGACAACAAATTTCTATAGGAAATTTTGTTGGTGACAACAAATTTCTATAGGAAATTTTGTTGGTGACAACAAATTTCTATAGGAAATTTTGTTGGTGACAACAAATTTCTATAGGAAATTTTGTTGGTGACAACAAATTTCTATAGGAAATTTTGTTGGTGACAACAAATTTCTATAGGAAATTTTGTTGGTGACAACAAATTTCTATAGGAAATTTTGTTGGTGACAACAAATTTCTATAGGAAATTTTGTTGGTGACAACAAATTTCTATAGGAAATTTTGTTGGTGACAAAAAAATTTCTATAGGAAATTTTGTTGGGACAACAAATTTCTATAGGCAATTTTGTTGGGACAACAAATTTCTATAGGAAATTTTCTTTAGAAAACTTTGTTGATGATTGGACCATTTCAACATAAAGTAAACTTTGTTGTCGCAATAAATTTCGTTTAGGAAACATATGTTGCAGCAACAAATTTTCAACATAAATATAAATAATCATATTTTGAGTTGTAGCGCACATTTTAACAACATTGCGATAAATTCATTATGAAAATTGTTCTCTTTAAATGAAATTTTTTTGTATGTATGTATGTATGTATGAATGAATGAATGAATGAATGAAAGATAAATTAATTTAAATGATTTTCAAATTAAGTTTATTTCGGTATAAATGACTTTGGAAAATTAATTAATTTAATAAAAATAAAAAAAATTAAAACTTAAAGGGGGGGGGGGTTGTAGTAGAATATTTTTTGGTTTAAAGACAAATTTTCTGGTTGGGAGTTAAAAAGCTATGAAGAGAAGAGATAAAGTTTCAAAGAGATAATGGGGATTTTGGGGGGATTTTTATTTGATTTACTGTTTCTTTTGTCTCAGTGTATTTATTTCAATTAGTTTCATTTTATTTATCCTTCTTTTCCTGTGTGACACCATTTTTCTGGCTGCAGCAATTATATTTTATGCTTTTTCCCATTGAATTCTCTTAACGATGTCAAAAGCATTAATTCAGCCTGTTTGGATCCGTTCTGTCATCAATGGAAATCGAATTCGTATTTCAATTAGAATTTTTCACTCTCTCAAATAGAAATAGAAATAGAAATGTCGTTAAATCAAAACCACTTGAAGGAAAATAAAATATCAATTAAGTAAAAATATTTCAAAAACTTCAGAAAAATGCATTCAGTCTTTCAATTTCTTTGTAGATCTGAGACTCGTAGAAAAGTGAATTCTGGCAAAAAACAAATATTGAAGAAAGAAATGTGGAACCAAAGAAGAGAGAAATAAAGAAATTAAAGTCAAATTGTCTATGACACTATTGTCAAGAGGAAAATGCTTTTCTTTTGCCATGAAAAAAAGAATTTTCCTCCTTTTTTCTCAATGACTTTTTTTGCTTTTGCAACTTTTATGTCATACAAATGACTGGTTGTGATGTTAAGGTGGCAGACCCGTTGAGGAGGGGGGGGGAGGATGTTGAAACACCTCAACCTATTGAACCAAACAAACTTTTTTGTGTTCAACCCCAAAATAACAATGACAAAATAACAACAGAATACAAAAGACAACAAACAAACCGGATAAAAACCAGACATCAGGACAATGGAAACAAAAAAGAAGAGATGACAGGATATAATCCTGGGCAACAAGGGGGGAATAGTTAAAGTTGTTTGGTGTTTAACAACCAAAGTCACACATAAGTTGTTGTGCAACAATCTCCTACAAAGGAATTCTTTATTTTATTCTCCTCTTTTTTGGCAAACTCCCCATTTAGGGAGACATTTAAGGTGTTTCTTTAGTTGTTTAAAGGAAAATTTTTGATAAAAATCGGATAATATAATGAAAATATAAAAAAGGCTTTAATCTTTCAGAAATGTTGTGACAACAAAGAGATTTGAAAGAAAGAATAAATAAACAAAATGTTGATGATGAAATAATGACAATTAAAGCTCAATTCAACGTTGAAGAAATTTCCTATAGAAATTTGTTGTCACCAATTAATTTTCCTATAGAAATTTGTTGTCCCAAAAAAAAAATTTCCTATAGAAATTTGTTGTCACCAATAAAATTTCCTATAGAAATTTGTTGTCCCAAAAAAAATTTCCTATAGAAATTTGTTGTCCCAAATAAAATTTCCTATAGAAATTTGTTGTCCCAAATAAAATTTCCTATAGAAATTTGTTGTCACCAATAAAATTTCCTATAGAAATTTGTTGTCACCAATAAAATTTTCTATAGAAATTTGTTGTCACCAATAAAATTTCCTATAGAAATTTGTTGTCACCAATAAAATTTCCTATAGAAATTTGTTGTCCCAAATAAAATTTCCTATAGAAATTTTGTTTGTCCCAAATAAAATGTCCTATAGAAATTTATTGTCCCAAATAAAATTTCCTATAGAAATTTGTTGTCCCAAATAAAATTACCTATAGAAATTTGTTGTCCCAAATAAAATTTCCTATAGAAATTTGTTGTCTCAAAAAAAATTTCCTATAGAAATTTGTTGTCCCAAATAAAATTTCCTATGGAAATTTGTTGCTTCAACAATGTTCCTACAAACAATTTGTAGCTTCAACGAAGTTTCCTACAGAACTTTGTTGCTTCAACAATGTTTCCTATAGAATTGGATTCAGTCCACAAATCTAAATTAAATTGTTTGTGGAGTTCTGTAATTGTGGCAACATCTTGTTGTCATTTAAATAACAATTTATTGTTGTTACTTAAGTTCATAAATTTATTTATTTATTTTTGTAAATCTGAGATCGTTTCTATATATTTTATTTGGTGTCCTGGGATTTATTTACAAAAGAAACTAAAGAATTAATTTAAATAAATATTTTAGTCTTAAATAGTCCTTTTACAACAAATGAATATAAATAAGATTTGTGGTTTGGAATCTCTTGGAAAAATGTCTATAGAAATTTATTGTTTGCACATGATTCTCCCTCTTTCTCTGCCTAAATTGATTTTTAAGGAGAAAAAAAGGATAATTATATAAAGAGAAAATAAAGGATTTCAGGAAAAGAACAAGTAAACAAAAAGAAGTAAATGTAAATTTATTTAAGGATTGGAAAAAGGATTTGCAGGATAAATATTTAATTTGAAATAAAATTTATTTTCGAAAAATATTTCAATGATGGAAAAAGGACTTTTTTCAATAAATAAATATTTAAAATAAATATTTTCGATAAATGTAAATTTCGATTTATTGAATTTTATAATTTTTCAAATTTTTCCATTTGTTTCATTTTTTAGTTGATTTCAGTTTTTTGTGAAAAAGAAGAAATTGAAAAATTTAGAAAATGCCACAAATTGACATTTTATTTTGTATTTAGAGTAAAATGTAAAAAATTATTTGTGTGTCTGTGTGTTTTATGCTTCCTTCACAAATATTTACCGAAACAAAACGAAATCAAAGCCCCGTAGTTTTTTTGATGACTAAAAATCCATAATTTAGTTAAACACTTGTTGCAGCAACAATTTTGCTATAGAAAAGTTTGTTGCAGCAACAATTTTACTATAGAAAAGTTTGTTGCAGCAACAATTTTACTATAGAAAAGTTTGTTGCAGCAACAATTTTACTATAGAAAAGTTTGTTGCAGCAACAATTTTACTATAGGAAAGTTTGTTGCAGCAACAATTTTACTATAGGAAACTTTGTTGCAGCAACAATTTTACTATAGGAAACTTTGTTGCAGCAACAATTTTACTATAGGAAACTTTGTTGCAGCAACAATTTTACTATAGGAAACTTTGTTGCAGCAACAATTTTACTATAGGAAACTTTGTTGCAGCAACAATTTTACTATAGGAAATTTTGTTAAGATATAAGAAATGTTCCTCTTGAAATTTGTTTCTCAACAAAATTTTCTTTGGAAATTTGTTTCCCAACAAAATTTCCTTTGGAAATATGTTTATCAACAATTTGTTTCCCAACAAAGTTTCCTTTGGAAATTTGTTTCTCAACAAAGTTTCCTATGGAAATTTGTTTCTCAACAAAGTTTCCTTTAGAAGGTTGTTTCTCAACAAAGTTCCCTATGGAAATATGTTGCTTATAAGAAGAGACTATAGAAAACACAATTGACGTCCAAAAATAGTTTATCTGATGATTGGAACAGTGATCAAAAATTGCTGGGTCAACAAAAACACGTATTTTCCCATACACCAACACAAACAAAGAAAACATACAACTTTTTGTTAAAAGAAAAATCATAAATTTGAATCAAAATTTAAATAATTTTTTTCTGTTTATTTTTCTCTTTATTTTGTAAATATATTTGTATTTGTGTGTACATATGTATATGTGTGTTAAGTATGTAAATATGTGTGTGTTTTTTGTAAATATTAGTAGTTTTTGCTAAATAAAATTTAATATAAAAAATGTTTATAAACATGTATATATACAGATACAATATCTTTCTACTTCTAAATATGTTGTTTACATATTTTTTCATATAAAACTAAATATCAAACAAATTTGCTTGAACATAAATGTGTATGTGTGTATGTGTGTCTATTATTGCTTACCAACATTGTAACACATTGTCTTACACTATGGTCTCCCTCCTTTACGAAATCCTTAAAAGGAACTGTCCAGCAATAAAAATTGTCTTGTTCTTTTAATATTAAAATTTCTATTTCAATAAATTTCTGATAACTCTGTTTGCCGAACATGTTCTTCGAAATTGTCTAAATTGCAAGATTATTTTTTTCCTTTTTTATTTTCTGTGAAAATATCCTCTTTTGTGGTTTCTACATTTATTCCAAGATGTTTTTTCTCTTCCATTTTTAATTTGAATTTATAGAAGTTTTTCTTTTTCATTTGTTCAGTCTTCTAAATCGTTTTATCATTTTGTAATATTTAATAATGTTTATAAACATTGATTGTTTGGTTTTTTTTCTTTTCTCTTCCGGTATCGGAATTATATGTGTTTTCACAATTATCAGCAATTATTAAGAATAACTGAAAGAGGACATTCATTTTTTCCTTTTAGTATTTTTAAAAGAATATTGACAAGAGCATGGATGAGATGATAATATGATGATACCCTACAGACTAGATTTAAGTTTGGATTTTTATAATAATATTTATTTTAAATTTCTATAGAAAACTTTAATGAGTAAACAATTTTCTACCAGATACATTGTTGAAGCAACATGTTTTTCTTGTTTAGCAACATATATCTATGAGAAATTTTGTTGAGCAACAAATAAATATAACAAATGTTGAGAAAACTTTGTTCTTCAACAAAATTTATTGTAGAAACTTATGATGAAGGCTTTTGATGAAGGACAATTAAAAAAAATATTTATGAAATTTCTATAGGATATTTTGTTGAAGCGAAAAATGTGCATAGAAAACTTGTGCAACATGTTACTATAGCCACCTTTGTTGAAGACTTCGTTAAATCAAAAAAATTTTCTAAGTGAATTTTTTTGAAGAGCGAATTCTCCTAAGGAAAGTTTCTGGGGCAATAAGTGTTGATAGTAAAAAAAAGTTCATATTTCATTTACCAACAAACTTCTGTAGGAAACTTTGTTCATTGAACAAATGCTGGGAGATTTCTCTCAGCAATAAATGTTTATAAGAAGTTTTCTGTAGAAAACTTTGTTGAAGCAACAAATTTCTATAGGAAACTTTGTTGAGCAACAAATTTTTATCGGAAACTTTGTTGAAGCAACAAATTTCTATAGGAAACTTTGTTGAAGCAACAAATTTCTATAGGAAACTTTGTTGAAGCAACAAATTTCTATAGGAAACTTTGTTGAAGCAAGAAATTTCTATAGGAAACTTTGTTGAAGCAACAAATTTCTATAGGAAACTTTGTTGAAGCAACAAATTTCTATAGGAAACTTTGTTGAAGCAACAAATTTCTATAGGAAACTTTGTTGAAGCAAGAAATTTCTATAGGAAACTTTGTTGAAGCAACAAATTTCTATAGGAAACTTTGTTGAAGCAACAAATTTCTATAGGAAACTTTGTTGAAGTAACACATTTCTTTAGGAAACTTTGTTGAAGTAACAAATTTCTTTAGGAAACTTTGTTGAAGTAACAAATTTATTTAGGAAACCTTGTTGAAGCAACAAATTTTTGTTGGAAACTTTTTTGAAGCAACAAATTTCTATAGGAAACTTTGTTGAAGCAACAAATTTCTATAGGAAACTTTGTTGAAGCAACAAATTTCTATAGGAAACTTTGTTGAAGCAACAAATTTCTATAGGAAACTTTGTTGAAGCAACAAATTTCTATAGGAAACTTTGTTGAAGCAACAAATTTCTATAGGAAACTTTGTTGAAGCAACAAATTTCTATAGGAAATTTTGTTGAAGCAACAAATTTCTATAGGAAACTTTGTTGAAGCAACAAATTTCTATAGGAAACTTTGTTGAAGCAACAAATTTCTATAGGAAACTTTGTTGAAGCAACAAATTTCTATAGGAAACTTTGTTGAAGTAACAAATTTCTTTAGGAAACTTTGTTGAAGTAACAAATTTCTTTAGGAAACTTTGTTGAAGTAACAAATTTCTTTAGGAAACTTTTTTGAGACAACAATTTTTTATAGAACTATTTGTTGCGGGAATTTTATATTAAGACTAATAGATTAACTAAAGTTTGTAGTGAAGTTGGACTATAGTTTTGGCCTCAGTTTCGACTATATAGTGTAGACCCTACTCAGCGCTATAATTTCAATGTAGTTTTGGTATATTTTCGTCTGTAGTTTAGCCAACAGTTTAGACTTTAGTTCGGCCATATTTTGGATCATTTTTTAATTGCAGTTTAGTTTATTTTGGATAAACATTTTTTATGGCAGTTTATATTATAGTTCACGCTATAGATTGTAAATTTGACTAAATATTGGATCATATTATAGACTATAGTTTAGACAATAATATGGGCTATACGAAGATAATACTATAGATCAGCTTTGAATTTTATAGCATAATTTAGATTTTAGTTTAAATTTTAGTTCAGTATACATTTCAACTATAGTTTGGATTATAATTTAGACTTAAATTAGTTTGTAATTGGACTATTACTTATACTGTAGTAAAGACTATAGTTTATGCTATAGTTAAGGCTTTTGCTTTCAAACACTAGATTGTAACTATATTTTAGGGCTTAACTAAAATTATACTAAGACTATAGTTTAGTTATGCTATAGTAAATATTACATATAAGACTATATTAATATAAAGTTTTGACTACAGTTTAATCTGTAATATTTACTATAATTTTGACAATATTTCGTCAATAGTTTAGACTAAAGTTGGACTATAGTTTAGACTGTACTTTAGACTAAAGTTTAGAATAAAATTTTAGACCAAAGTAAAGACTATAGTTTACACTTTAGATTATATTATACAGTCTACAATATGATACAGTTTTGACCTAAATTTAGACTTTAGTTTACACTTTAGATTGTGTTACAGTTTTATTTGGGATTTAATTTTCAAAATAGTTTTTTCCTTTAATAAAAGTAAAGATTTTTTTATAATTTTTGTTTATCTCATATAGAGTTTCCTGTTTCCTTTTAAATGTCTTTTGCATGTCTGTAATTATTTTATCTCAAAACCATTTTTTTTCGTATTTTAAAAATTAAACTATTTTATGAATAAAAAAATGTATCTTGTAAGTATCAATTTGATGTAAAGAAATAAGAAAAAAAAACAAATCCTGATGATTTCTCAAACATTAAAACAAAAACCAACACACACTCCTCCTCTCCAGCGACAAATTATACGATCAACACAATTTTTGAAATAATTATTACCAACAACCAAGAACCAACTAACAAATCATGCCTCAATTACCATTAAAACTCATATTGCAGATTAATTATTAACCAAAAAAAATAATAATAATAAAAGAAACGATCACTTAACTCCAAATAAAAAACATTTTTGTCAAACAAATCAAACACTTTTTGTGATGAATAAATTTACGTATTTTAAGCAAAAAGAAACGAGAGACTAAAACACCTGAAAGGAAAAACTGATTAACTAATTTTTTTAGCATTAACAAAAGCATTTTAATAAACTACTAAAAGAAACTATCAATTAACTACAGCGCTTAAAACAAGAAAAAACTACTTTTACAAAAAAGAATTAACAACAACAACAACAAGAAAATAGCACCAACATTTTTAATTAAACCCTGCACCACCACTTGTAATGAAGAGGTTATATTAACTTTGTCTGTCCGTGTGTAACACTTAGAAGGAAACATCTTGTATCAAATCAAAATTAATTCGTCTGTTAGTTGTGGCAGCCTCATACCCACCATAACAGGCAGGGGTCAACGAAAGTTGGCCTGAGTACACACAGAAAAAAATCAATGTAAAATTAATTAAAGTCTCACCCCCCCCCCCCTCACCAATACAAAGTAAAAATTGGTAATGGAATATCTAAAGAAATATAATAGCGAGAGTTCTTTAATTTCGGTTCCAAACACTTTCTCAAGAATCCCTTTCACTGCACAAAATGTAGGGCAAATAGGTGCAAAGGTGAGGGTTTCCCCCTTTTTAAATTAAATATTGATTTTTGAATATCTAAGGAACTATTACAGTTTTGGTCTTCATCTCTTTTTCTCAAAGAACTGATTTGCTGAATAAAATGTAGGACGGATAGGACCAGGGGGAATGGTGCCCCCAAAGAAAACAAATATTTATTATCGAATATCTAAAGAACTATTGAAATGAAAGTATTAAAATTTTATCCCAATTTCTATTTCTTGGAATTGGAACTAAGTAGAATTTTTGTGCAGTAAAGCGCACCGGGTAAAAGTTAGTTATTTTATATTTTAATATGGAAAAATTAATACCAAAGAATTTTTATGTTCAATATTATTTCACCATAAACTAAATGAAAAAAAAGCATTATTCAATCTTAAATCAACTATGCTCAATGTAGATTTTGTTTCATGTTATTTTTCTCTGTGTGTATTTGCTATGGTCCTGAGAAGATTCCCATTTAAAACGAGCAAAATTGATTCAGTATATTAAGAGATATAGACCGATATCTAAGGCAAACTTTAAATTCAAGAAGAATTTTCATAAAATTGTCAATTTCAAAAAGATGGATCAAAATGTAAGTTTAGCCTAATATTAAGCCATGTGTACTTCATTACTATTCCAAATTAACAAAATCGGTTCAGTAGCATAAAAGTTAAAGCTAAAATATAAAAAAAATTATGACTTTATAGGAAAAACTGTTTATATTGCATATGTCTGTGAGTTTGTATCTATGAAACAGAACGTACATACTTCACAGGCATTTGTGTTGGAGGGTATTAAAGATTCGGCATAGCTGAATAAAGCATTCATATTACTGGTTTCTTGAAAAAAAAATACTGGCAGTCATTAACATTTTTCAAAGAACTAAATTAAGCAGCATTTTTGTTTTTTGTTTTCAAAACAACTAAACTACTTTTAAAATACAACTCTGAATTACTAAAAAAAAACTCCTTATTACGAAACTAAACAACCAAAAAATAATGCCACAATTACTACTACTATTTTTAAAACGATTTTAGCTTTGAGAAAAATACTAGTTTTATATATATAAAAAACCATATAAATAATTAAAAAAAAATTGTTAATTTTTTTTTATTCTCAAATATATTTCAAAATATATATATAAGAAAACCAACAACTACAACAACAACCACATCAACAACTACAACAACAATATTATTGCAACTAATTCTCTATTAAGATATTTATAATATAATTTTTTTTTGTGTATGTAACTTATACTTTTTATATTAAAAACGAAATATATAAATTAAATATTTTTTTAATTAATTCAGAAACTCAGAAATTTGATATTAAAAAAAATAATAATATTTAAAACAAAAATTTCAAAACCCAGCAAAATCACTCAACATTAAAAAAAATATATTATAAACGTTATTTTGCACTTTAAGAACAAGAAAACGATTTTGCTATTAAAACGTTAATTAAATTCAGAAGAAGAAGAAGAAAAAAAAATTAGCAAAAAATATTCAAAAAATTCAAAAACCTCTATCCATTAATTATAATCAATCAAAAGATATAAATATATTATGACCCCCCAAAACAACAACTCTTTTTTTAATTAAAATAAACCCAACAACAAAACACTTGTCAAAATTTCCTAGAAAAAAAAGAAACGAAACGAAACGTTTTAATCAAATTAAACAAATTCAAAATCAATCAACAACAAACAAAATTTTTAATTAAAATAATGAAAATTATTAAAAAAATTGTCAAATTATCTCTTTCTCTCTCTCTCTCTCTCGCTTAATTGTCTGTATGCAGGGTTAACGGTGTTATCACATATAAACAACAGCAACGGCTACGTTAACAACAGCGAATACGTTAAAGAAATCGTCAACTACGTTTATCTCAACAGCATCGAACAACATTTAAATGAGCCGCTACTACAATTATTACGACGCCGTCATCAACAATTTTTACCACCTAAAATCATATAACCCACTTAATTTGTTAATAACGTTTAAAAAAAAGCGCTAAATAACTTTCGGTCTTTTAAATTACGCCAAAAACGCAATAAAGTTGTTGTCAAATGGCTTTAACGTAAAAAGAAATGCTTTTACTACTCTTTAACTTTAGCTTAACAAATTGCTACAATTCTAATCCATATATAGCAAATCGGTTTACAAAAACCTGCTCTCAAAAAAAAGAGGTTAATATTTTACTTTATTCTAACTATTGAACAGATCGCTTTGTCTCTGGAATAAGAAAAAAGTTTTTGAATTTTTTGTGTGTTAAAAATGTGAAAGAAAAAATTATAAAGAAAACGCGTTTTTATAATAATAATTGTCATAAGTTTATAACAAAATTATAATAGAAAATACAACTCTTTTATAAAATGCAACTCTGTTATTTAGAAAATAAGAATATCAACTCTGGTGTTGAATGAATCCGCAATAATTTGAAATTATGTCAACAATTTAAGATATTTTTGTTTTCAGTTTAATGCTCTACCGCTCCAATCGATCGCTTATCAAATAAACTCTATTCATCCTAAATTTTTAAGATCTTGTGTAGCTTAATCTTGCTCCATATATATTTTTCCCTAAATCCCACAAGAAGGCTTGGAAATCAACAAAGCTCGCTGTTTAGCTTTATTCCAGTTTCTCTAAACATTTCGAATTCCAACAGATGATTTGTCTGTTGCAGTTAAATTCTATCGTTTAGAACAACGCCCTCTATATGTGATGTAGTGTTGGGGAACTTTGCTTATTTTGTATTACAAATATTTACCCAGGATGTTAGGTGGTTTTAGAAACTGGCCATCATTTGGTGATTTTTTTTCTTGAGGTTCTTTGAGATAATAGAAAGTCAGAAGGGCTAAATAGCTCCAACGATTTTTTTAGGGCAGATAAAGCAAACCATATTTGTAATATTTATCACTATAAATACCGTAGAGAAGCATATTCCCTCTGTAATATAAAGGACTTTAAATCTGGCTCTATTCTCTCTTAAATCCATTTTCTTGTAAAAGAATTTGTTTCAAGAGAGGAAATAAAACATATTTTTAAAGTTCTCTTTGCAAACTGTAATTGATAAATAATAGGTCCTGTCCTTCCTTAATTTTTGTTTCAGTAGATCAGTTCAGTAGATTTGCAATTAATTCTTAAAACTGGTCCAATCACTCCTATAAATGGGAGAAAATTTTAAAACTCTTGTAGCTTGAATTTTTTAAATAATCTATAATTGATATTTGCTCTCTTCCTCTCAAAATTTCTCGATGTTATTTTTCTGTCATACAAAATCTCTCCCCATCTCTTTGTGAGAAAAGTAACCGAAAAAAATCTTGTATAAAATATATTCTCTCTCTCTCTTTCTCATAATTTTAAACATCGTTCACATGCGACAATAATCTCCCTGCAATAAAATGAGAGAGAGGAAAATAGATTAGGAATGGAATCTGAATTGACATTAACAATTTCTTTATCTCATAAGAACTTAAAATATGAAGAAGAAATGTCTTCTGTATGTCTAGAATTTACTTCAAGAGAGAGCAGAACAAATTGATCCGATTGCCCTAATATTGTTCCGCCGTTCAGTATTATTTTATCATCTTCATATATTTTTGTCCTTCTCTTCCTCTCCTCCTTTAATTCCCTAATAAAAATTCTTAATTTAATTTCTCTGGTCACATTGATATTCTCATATTTTTCTGCCTCTCTCTTTCTCTTTGTTATTTTCCGCTGCTCTATCTCTCAATATACTTTTGTTTTTCCAATAAGAAGAAAACAAATTAAATTGGTTCACTCATCTTTATATATTTCTGTCCCTCTCTTCCTCTCTCCTTTAATAAAAAATAAATTTAATTTCTCAGATATGCTAATATTTGTCTGTCTCTCTCGTTCTCTCTGTAATTGTATTTCAAGTAAAATATTCTCTCTTTTATTGGATATATTCTCTCCCTATTTCAATCCCTTGCTTTCTTGACATTTTTGTTTTACTAGTAAAGAGAGAAAATATCACATTGATATGCTTATTTATATATACTTGGTCTCTCTCGCTCTCCCTGTCTTCCTAATTTTGTTTTTCTAGTAACAAATGTTTTTGATCTCTCTCGATTTTCCTTGTTCTGTTTCTAGTAACAATTCTCTCTCTCTCTCATTTCTCAGTATTTTTGATTTTCTAGTAAAGTTCATATTGATTTGTTCATCTTTATATTTTTGGGTCCTCTCTCTCTCTCTCATTTTGACTACCTATTTTTGTTTTCCTATAAGGAAAGAAGTAATCAGAGAATCTCTTTAGAATACTTCATGTATTTCTCTTTGTGTGAGTAAATTGCTCGCTCTACTCAAATTGATGAGAGAACAGCAAACGTTTTTAGAAAAGTAAACAGATACTAATTTTAGTCTAATCTCTCGAGTTAGAAAATCTGTATTTTGGGCAACTCTGGAATATAGTGATCGTAAGAGAGTAAAAGCCTTGAGATCACAATTAAATTTAAGCTAATTTTAATTATAAACTTATGACAAATATAATGATAAATTAGTTATAACAAAAATCAAATAAATAATTAATTATTTCTATTAAAATAAAAATTAAATCAAATAAAATTTTTGTTAATTTGTTGCTTTTTAGAAAATAAAATAAATTTTTATTATTTTTTTATAGCCAATTATTTTGTATGTGTGGTTGTTGATCGTGTTTGATTGTTGAACCAGAACTGAAAAAAGGCTGAAATTTCAAAAAAAATATCTGTTCAATAGTTTTCTTTTATAGCAAAACTCTTTAAAAAAAAGAAATATGGTTTATTTTGGTAGCAATTTGTTACAACAAAAATCTTTTCAGAGTAGTTTTAAAGCAATTGTGGTAAACAAAATATTTGATCATGTCAACCAAAAAAAAAAATAATTAATAAAAAATTATAGTAAAAAAATAAAATTGGAGTTAAGTGTGGTGGCTTCTCAAGGCAAAAAAAAAGAGTCTAAAATTCAAAAAAGAAGTGGTGAATTTGAGGTGTGGTGGTGGAGAGGGAGTGTGTGGTAGAAATGTGAAAAAATATTATGATTTTTGAATTTGAGAAAAAAGAGTGTGGATAGATCGTGGTGACAAAGTGCTTAAAAAAATATGGTGAGTTATTTTTTTGTTTTGTTTTTTTTCTTATAAAAAAAAATTATGAAAAATTATTTATTGAAAAAATTTTATAAAATAAATCAACATTTTTTAATTTTTATTTAACTGATTTTTTCAACAGGTTTTTATACCCTACACCACCAAACATGCGTTTGTGCTAATGTTTGTAACGGTTAGAAAAAATAGTCCTACCACTGTTCTACTCAAAATATGTCCGTCCGTTAGTCCGTCCGGCTGACTGTACATGTAAAACTTATTTACAAAGTACAGCTTGCAGTTTTGAAGAAGTCTTAATGAAATTTGGCACGTACTATGATCTTCGCCCAAGGACAAAGTCTATTGAAATTGATTATGATCGGCCCATTTTTTCATATAGGCCCCATACAAATGACCCACCCCCCTAAACGATGTGTCAAATTATACGAAGATCGGTCCATTATTTTTCATAGATCCCATATCCAATCTTCCAATCTTCATTTTGAAACTCATTAAACGCCCATAAACTTCGTTTTGCCAAAACTATAATTTTAGGGCGCTGCTGGCCCCTAAGCAAACATTAGTGTTGTATTAACATACGATTTAATTTAAATCTGCTTTGCATTAGGGGTACCACCCCCTGATCCTATCAGCCCTATATATTTTTTAATGATGATGTCTCACTGCAGCATAATTGCTGCGAAATTTTAAGACTCTCCTTGTTATATAGGTACAGCCCTTTCCCTGGCCTTATCATTCAAACTTTTTGCCAAGTTAAACAGTTCCTTAAGAAGGTAGTTGTGGAACTCTCTCTTTTATAATTCCTTAGATATTCGAAAATCGTTATTTCCTTAGTGAAGGGGTTATCCCTCCCCTGCTCCTATGCATCCTACGTTTTGTTGAGTAAAATAGTTCCTTAAGGAGGTAGTTGTGGCCAAATTTGAGAACTCTCGCTGTTACAGTTCTTGAGATATTTGAGAATCGTTACTTCCTTTGTGAAGGGGTTACCCCTCCCCTGGTCCTATGCATCCTACATTTTGTCCAGTAAAACAGTTCTCCCCGCTGTGTTTAGATATTTGCTTTGGTATGGGCGGTAACTCTTTCCCCTGGTCCTATCGAAACATGTTAATTTCGGGTATATTGGGTTCATTTTGTGAAAATTGGCTCAGCCGCTTGGGAATCCATACGTTACATATATACATACATATGTCCGTCCGTTAGTCCGTCCGGCTGACTGTACATGTAAAAACTTATTTACAAAGTACAGCTTGCAGTTTTTAAAGATGTTAATGAAATTTGGCACGTACTATCATCTTCGCCCAAGAACAAAGTCTATTGAAATTGATTATGATCGGCCCATTTTTTCATGTAGGCCCCATACAAATTCCCCTCCCCCCTAAACGATGTGTCAAATTATACGAAGATCGGTCCATTATTTTTCATAGTTCCCATACAACCACCCTTCCAATAATCATTTTGAAACTCATTAAACGCCCATAAACTTCGTTTTGCCAAAACTATAATTTAGGGCGCTGCTGGCCCCTAAGCAATCATTAGTGTTGTATTAACATGCGATTTAAATAGATTATTAAAAATTCAAATTTGCTTTGCATTGGGGTACCACCTCCTGATCCTATCAGCCCTATATTTTTTAATGATGATGTCTCACTGCAGCATAATTGCTGCGAAATTTTAAGACTCTCTTTGTTATATAGGTACAGCCCTTTCCCTGGCCTTATCATTCAAACTTTTTGCCAAGTTAAAACAGTTCCTTAAGAAGGTAGTTGTGGCCAAATTTGAGAACTCTCTCTGTTATATTTCTACTTATTAACATTCGAATTTTTATAATTATTTTTGACATAAATGTATTTGACGATTATGTCATTTACTCGTTTTAAACGTAGTAATAATGATATTAAACGTAGTATTTTTTTTAAACAGTAACTTGATTTCATGAGAACGTTAAACAATTTGAATTTATTCAGTTTTTTTTTGTTAATTATTTTTTTTTGCTTTTATTTTTACTTGACCATCAATGCAAAATATATAATTATGGACTTATGGCCCGTATATCCATATTATAAATATATACATTTATACTGGCAAATAATTATATTTTACAATAATTCAACTGAATTATTAATATTTTTTGTAGCCATAAATTGTCATATTATGACGTTTATGTCATTTATACGTTTATACGTAGTAAATGATATAACGTGTATTTTTTAAACAGTAATTGATTTCATGACGTTAAGACATTTGGATAATTATATGATACTAAAAATAATTGTATATCCATACTAAAATATACATTTATCAAATCTGCTAAACATCGTTTAATTCCGCCTTCCGTCTGACAAGCTTTAATTAAAATCGGAAAAAAATCTAATTTTTCTAATTTCTGTTCTTAAAAAAAATAAAAATCTAAATTTTTTAATTTGGCGTAAATCGGCCCAAAAAGCTCTCTTGCGTCATGATTTTTAAGATCGGTTCTAAATTTCTAATACCAATTTCCGTACTCTTTAATAAAAAATATAATTTTTATGCTCTCTTTTGTCACGTATTAACTTAAGACTTCCGAAAATCATCCATTTTCATGGGCGTCAAATAAGGTCCTCATCTGAAAATCAGTTTAAAATGTAAAAAAAAACTTCAATTCTTTTAATGTTCTGAAATCGTTTCTTATTTCCTCGTAGATCCCGTAAATCAAAGCGTTAAAAACTAATTTGAATGGAAAATATTTATTTACTAAAATTTTATTAAAATCAAAAAATAGTCTCGGTTTTGTATCGCTTTTACAAAGTCCATTCTTCCATCGTACAGACATTTTTAGATTTAAAATCGGAAAAGAAAATTCATACTTAATTTCTTATAGCATTTTCCTTTACCTTAAAATAAAAAAATTGGTTTCTTATTTTTTCGAAAATCGGCCCATAAGTTTTCTCGAGTCCCGACAAAATAAAATATTTTTTTCCTTAATTCCTTATACGAGTTTCCGAACTTTCAAATAAAAATAAAACCAAGTTTTTTAAATCAATAAAAAATTTGTTTTCCAAAATCGGTCTTTTATATATAAAAAGTCCTCAAAAAATGGTCTTTATGGAGCACCAATTTTTAGTTAAACTTCAAGTTTTGCTTTAATTAGAATCAGCTTTTTTCGTTTATATTTTTGCCGAAATCGGTTCATAATTTCTGCAAAAATTATGATGCTTCACACGAAATGACAAAAGTCATGACTGCGACAGAATCATTATCTGCTTTAAATCGCAATTTGAGCCGATTTTAGTGTTTCTCTTTGTCATGTTCATATTCAAACTAATTGTGTGATCTTAATGAAATTTGGTCGAATGTTGGCAGTGCTTTTCGACAAAATAAGAATTTCAATTATCCTAATCTGCAAATTCTACTAAGTGAAAGTCCTTTCCAGAAAAAAAGTCGAAAAAGCCCATTTGGTGTATGCGTTGAGAATCATCTCATCCTCACAAATTTTCCATAATGGTCAGTTGCCGCCCTTTTTATATTGGGAAAAAATAGAGGGATTTAGCTAAGTTCCCCACCTTTAAATCACTTATAGAGGGCGCTGCTCTAGAAAACAATAGTTGCGAAACTGCAATATACTATAAGTTAACTACAACAGATCGGTTATCTGCTGCATTTCTGTTCATTTCAAAATATTTTATAGAACATTTTAATTAATGTGATTGAAATTAAAGAAATATTTTCCATTAATTCGTGATCAGCTGATTGTGGTGATCAAATAAACATGTAAATCGGCCTATCATTATTCTGTGACATTTTACTACTTTTAGTTGTCTATTACGTTTTCTACACTATTTAATTATTATCTAAAACTACCTTTAACCCGGAGAGCTTTGCTGCAAAAATCTCCTCTGTCTTGGATCTCGAAAGAAATTTCACAAATCACAAATGGACGTGTATTAAATAATGGAAGCAAATTCTCGTTAAAAAATTGTGTGCATATCTGATAATCAATATTGACTTTATATGGCGGCTACTTCTCCCCTGATCCTATCCGTTTTACATATTGTCCAGTAAAACAATTCTTTGAGAAGTCATGGTTCTTAAAGATATTCTATCATCAATATTTGCTTTATATGGGGGAACACTCCTTCCCTTGGTCCTTAATAGTCTAAAATTTCGTAAATTTTAATTTAAATATTGTAATTAAATTGAATAATATTTCATCAATATAAAGAATTTATTTTCGTCAATTTGAATAATGTATTAATCAAATTGAATAATATTTATTCAAATTAAACGCATTTTTATTAACAAATTCAAATAGTCACATAGACAATTTTTCGTCAATTTGAAGAATTTATAAAAAATAACGAACATTTTTCGTTATGGTGAATAAAGGTTTCGTTGGCTGATATTTAACCTAATTTTCTTTAATTCTACACACTTTTTCGTTATATTTACAACCCTCTTTTTTGGATCAGTGTAATTTTAGTGCAATAGTGCAGCTGGTAACGATCGCATAGCTTGTCTAAAATCCCTGCTGTGGAGACCGTAAAAGAGAGGTTATGATACTTTGAAAAATGTTTGTCTTTTCTCAGTTTCAAATAATTTTCCATTAACTTCTTTAAGAATAAATTAATTCTCTATTTGAAACACCTGCATTTGTGCTAATTTTAATTAAAATTGTAGTATTAATTTTAATTAATAATTTAATTAATAATCAATTGAAAACAATGTGTCATCAGAGTTGCTACCATTTTTTTGTTGTTGCTTCTCATTAATAAAAATTTTATTTAAACAAATTTCTTGAATTTAATTAATTTTAACAAGATGATAACAAAACTGGTCGTTATTCAAATATTAATTAACACTTCAAAAATGTTGATATTTTCAGTCTGATTGACGAGAATTCGTAGAAATTTCTGACCGGTTTTTTTTTTTACTGATAAACCTGACCTGACTTAACACCTTCAATTCACTTCCCAATTTATTTCTCTTTTAACTTAATAATCGCAAATTATCATAATTTTTATTTGTATATGACGTTTTAACAAAATAAATTTATTTATAATTTCTTGAAGTATAAATTTTTTGTTCGTTATTGTTATTTTAACGAAATAAATAAATAAATTCCAGAAAATTATGTCATTAAAGAAATCGAATTAAAATTTTATTTTGTGTAAAAATTTTAATAAAAAGAACAAAAACAAAAACAAAATCTGAATGAAAAGAAATAAATTTTAAAACTTGAAATTGTTATTAACCCTAAAATGGGCAGGGGAAGCTAATAAGGGTCTAACAGAAATGACACGCTGTTCCTACATGAATTGTAAATCCTCCATAAAGTCTCTTTAAATAGATTCTCTCTGCTGTGACTTGCAGTTTCGTATCTAATGTTATTTAGAACTACGCCCTCTATGCGTAATGTATTGGGCAGGGAACTTGGGTGGAGGTGTCCTAAGTGATCATACTCTGGTACTGCTTTTCCTAAAGTTTTTGATATCCATTAGAAGTAGGCTTTAGTCAAGAGGCGCAGTCAGTCACCTGCGTCTGGATTAGAACTTGTTTTTTAGGACAATTTAAATACTCTGACCAGCAAGTTCTGACATTTGAAGCGTGTAAAAATTCAAATTATCATGATTTGAAAATATTAAATTATAAAAAAATAATCTTTAACGTTTTATCGGTTAAAAACCAGATTCTGAAAGGGTCTTTAAGGAATAGCAACTGTCAGATATGGTTTATGGTCTTACGACTTTTCCCATATGTGAGGATATTGAATCATGAATGTTAATAGTGGATTTTTTCATTAAAATGATTTATCAGTTTTGAAGAACTCTAATCAGATATGAAGTCCTAAATTGAGACTAAAACCAAATGTGGACCGATGATTTGTAAGTTTGTCACATTTTTTTCATTTATAAGCAAAAACTTAAGTTTTATAAATTATAGATTATAATCCGGGAAAATGTCTTTAGTAAAGGTTGCAATAAAATCTGGTGATGAATATATCAATTTCGATGGAAGAATAACAAATTTAAGAGTTTATAACTCAATGCCGAAATAAGGGCCTTATGTGGGAGCTAGAGTAACAAATGGACTCATGTTCTTAAAATTCACCATCCACATGTTATTGCCTAGACCAAAGCAATTATTGTATATTTCATTGAATACTTTATTATATGAGAGATTTTTATCAGCTTTCGAAAAAGGGGCTTTATGTGGCACCTATTTAAATGTGGTCCAGTATTCATGAAATTAATAAATATTGTAAATCCATATAAAAAGGTTTTATAAGCTTAACACTACATACGCCGTGAAAGAACCCTATATGGCAGCTATAACCCATTTTGAACCGATATTGACCCATTTAGTTTTTTATATTTATGGCAATTTCAAAAATATGTTGTGCCTATTTTCAAGAGAATTATTTCATATTCAAGAATTTAAAGGGACTTAGGAACTATACTGAGACTTAGTTCGATATTTTGAGGTTCCAGATCAATCGAATTTTCTTTAAGATGACACTTTTTCATGTAAAGTTAAAATTTTTTCTTAGAATAAAGCGAGAGGAGAATTAAATATTTACCGATCCATTTCTGAGAGGATTTAGAGAATTTTGAACGTTACTCTGCCCTACGGTTTATACAAATTTTGTGAGCAAAAGGCCGGTCAGTTTATTTTGAAAGATCTGTGAATATAATTTGACAAAATTTTAAGAATTTTGGTTTAAGAACTTATGAAATTTTAGAGGTCCATTATAGCTCAGAGCTTCTTGATTCTGTAATTTTTTTAATTTGAAGCTTCAGAAACATATTTTACTGTGTAAAAATGAAAATTTAATATAATGAAGGTCCAATTTCGAATATCACTTTAAAGCGAGAAATATTTTACTGTGTAAAAATGAAAATTTAATATAATGAAGGTCCAATTTCGAATATCACTTTAAAGCGAGAAAATCTCTTTTTTTAATTTCTTTATATACAAATTCGGTGCCATAAAAGTTCCAGTTACGAAGTTCGATTTCAAGAGGAAAAAAACTTTCAATATTTTAAATCAAATTTTGGTCCCAAACAAGTTCTTTCTTAATCCAAATCTGATTCTTTGCGATCGGGAACTGTAATTGCCAATATACTCTGTGTCCTAACAAGAACTACGTTTGAAAGTCACTTAAAAATTGTGTAAATTTGATACAAATGTTTTTATTGTGTTGGGTTTTAGAGATAATTGAAATATGAAGTGAGCGCAATATCTTACAAGAATAAGTCCTTACAAGATCTTCCAATAATAACACTTTACTGATAAAACCTGTTTTTAATTTTATTATTTTTGGTAAAATTTATTTATTTTAACAACTTCATTTTAAACTTTATAGTTCCATCAAAAATTTCGGAACTCCTTTTCAAAACCCCAAATTCTGAAATTTTTAACTTAAATTTTTTAACCTTAAAACATAATTTATCGGATTTAATTAAGATCATAATTTGAGTTTTTGGGTAAGAAAAAGTAATGCTGTTTAAAATTTACTCCGACTCGGTCCATAATGCCTGAAAGCTCCCATATGGGGTTCATAGCATCATATGGGATTTCAAGTCGTCGGTAGTAAGAATCTTAAATTGTAAATATAACGGGAAATTAGTTATGTTATTTAGTCCATTTTGTTACCCCTCTATATGGGCCCTATCAAATATTTTCTTTACAAAATTAAATGTTTGGGCCCTTTAAGGGTTAATTTGAAATATACATTTGTAGGTTCTATTTATTGCTCTTATTTTATGGCTTAAATGCAGAGACAAAAAAATAATACACAATTATGTGGCGAAAAAAAAAACGAAAACCCCATTGAATGTCATATATAGACCAAGTGTAGATATTTTTTTTTAAGGTTAAACGTTTTCTCTTTAACACTTAATTCATAACACAATTGTTGTTGTTATTTTTAGTCTTTTTGTTCTTTCAATGTTGAACATTTTTAGCTTTAGCTTAACATTTGGGTATATCCCATATGGTCTAGTGGCTAGGATATCTGGCTTTCACCCAGAAGGCCCGGGTTCGATTCCCGGTATGGGAAGATTTTTTTTTAATTTTTTATTAATTTTTTATTAAATTTTTTAAATTTAAATAAAAAAATAATAAGTTTCTCAGCAAATTTTTTCTAAATTTTTTTTCTTTTTTTCTTAAATTTTAGTGAAAGAAGTTAATAACGGACGTTCACCTTTGCTACAGGAGCCCCTTTATGGAACTCGTCCACAGCAATTCAGTAAGTAGTTTAAATAATTAAACTAATTAAAATAAAAGATATTAAATCTTATTTCAACTCTTTTTCGCTTAATAAAACTCCTCTTAAGTTAAACTTTTAGTTAAGTGACAGTTAAACTAGTTAAGTACAAATAAAACTCCTTTCTAGGCGAGAGTTAAATAAATCTTCCACTTCATTTATTAAATATTTTCGCTCTTCTACTACTCATCCTGATGATGAGGAGCCTCTTTAAAAATAACTGTTACATCTTGACTTTAATTAAAGCGTTTTTGCTTCATTTTCCATTATTCGCCTTGAAGTGTATTTAAGCTCTTAAAATGTATACAATTCAGTTACAGAAAATGTTGAATGAATGTGTTAGCTATATGGTGGGGGAGTGGGGGAGGGAATGTGTGTCTGTGTATGTGTGTGAGATGCTTTGCTATCACCTGTGACTTTTACTTGCATAAATTTTAAAAACGGTTTCTTTTCCCCCTTCAAATACTAATGAAATGAAAAAGCTTCTCTGAGTGACTGCTTTTATGTAGTTGTATGATGTGTGTGTGTGTGTGTTTGTCTGTCTGTTTGCTACTTGAATTATTTGCTCTAAAGACTACGAGTAGTTTGGTGAGAATAACCTTTGACATACTTTGGTTTATTATTCAATATTTATTCAAGTGTTTCATTAGAGAAAGTATCTTTCTCTACCTGTTGTTGTCATACCAAAAAAAAAAACAAGGTTGCCAACATGTTGCTTTCCATGTTATTTTCTAAGGAAATAGAAAAATGATTTGAAAGCTTTTTTTGAAATAAAAAGAGAAGCTTTAAAGTTTAGCCTTTTTAAGCAAAAAAGTTTATACAGCTCTGCTTTTAAAATTCCTAATCTTTTTTATTTAAAAGTTAAAGCTTTTACTTATTTGAAAAGCTTTATTTTCATGAAAGTGTTTAGTAGCAAAAACTTTATAGTTTTGCATATGAAATCAACTATTTTAATCCTAAACGTTTATTAAAAGCCCAAAATTATTCTAAAGCTTTGAAGCTAAAATTCTTTCAGTTAAGCTTTAAAAAGTAATAAAGCTTTTTCGATATTTTACCTTTAAAAACAACTTCCAATTTTAAGTCATAAATACCTCTTAAAAGTTCAGTGATGTTCTAAAGTTTTATCGCAAAAAATCTTAAAGCTTAGTTTTTCAACATGTAAAAGCTTTAAATTTTTGCTTCATGTTACTTATTTGAAAAGTAAAATTATATTTTATGTCACTAAGGCTTTTCAGTTTTGCACGAACATGCAAAGCCCAAATTCGTAGTTTTAATTCGTCTAGTTTAGCTATAAAAAATTCAAAGCTTTAAAGTTTATTTTATATTGTTTTTTGACAGATTTCTCTTGTAAAAAAATTGAATATATTAAGTTTTTCTTAATTTTGAACTTTGTAGCTGATTCGTTATGTGGTCAAAACCTATTAACAAAATAATTAATGTTAGTTAAGAAAGCTTTTTATTTATATTTGTTTAAAGCTTAATATTTTTTATTTTTTCGGTTACAAAAAACTTTAATAATTCTTAATTATTAAGCTTTTAGTTTTACCTTTTGCAAAAAATCAAAATTTGTCTAAAGCTTTGTAGCTAATTTTTAAGTAAATTAAAAGCTTAACAACGCCAAAAATAATGTTAATTAATCTTTATATTTATTTACAGCTACAAATTTTTCGATTACTCTTTAGTTCTTTTTTGATTAACTAAAAGCCAAAGATTTACTTGAGGCTTTTAAAAAACTAAAAAGCTTTTGTAGGTGTTAATCTATAGGTTGAGGCAATGAAACGTGCTAAAGGCTTTATCGCTATATATATTCCTGTTATAATGAAGGAAAATTTTTCTTAAAAAAGCTTTCCAGTAGTAAAGCTAAAAATAAAGCTCTCTCAAACTTTTTATAGCTGAAACTTTATAAATAACATTTATAAAATAAGTTACTTGTTCTTTATGAGTAGAGAGGAAGCTTTACTTGTTTCATATTAGATGTCAATTTTTTTCAATTAAAGCTTTTAATAAAAATTTTATAAGACTTACTCTTGGAAGCTTTTTATTTTTTAATATACATTTTCTCATTAAAACCTTTTTGTCATAGAATAAGCTTTACGAAATTTGCTCGTTGTTATTCGATATAAAATGTTTTCAGCAAAAGCTTTTATTTATATTATATAACATTCAAAATGTTTATCAAACGGAAAAAGCTTTTTGATTTAATATCATATAAAAAAAGGCTTAAAAGGCAGCTTTTTTCATTGAAAGTTTAAGATAAATTACATTTTTAGGAATTTATTAAAAGCTTTAAAACTTAATAGTATTATTTAAAAAGCTTTTGCAATTTTTTTTAATATAAAGCTCAAACAGTTTAAGGTTAATTTAGTTTTAGAGGATTTTTTGAAAAGCTTTTAACACCTTATAACAAATTAATATTTCAAAAGCTTTTGGATTTAACTGTTAAACAACACAAGTCTTTATTTATTGTTAGAAAGCTTAACTCTTTTATTGTTGTTGGAAAGCTTAACTTTCACAATTCTTGAAAGGCTTCAAGGGAAAGAGAAAAATTACTGCTTACATATTTAAAATGCCCTAAACTTTCACAATACTTAACGAAAGCTTTTTCTTATATTAGAAAGCTTTCAATTTTTTTTTAATAATTTGGGGATTCAAGCTGTAATTAAGTTTTTAGTTAGTTAATTTACTTTTAATTTTGTAATTTACTTAAAAATGTTGAAAGCTCTAGTATATAAAAAAGCTTAAAGCTTTTAGTTATATAACAATTCCTACATATTTTATATTTTATAATAAGAAAGCTTTATACCGCTTCGTAATTAGTATTTAAGTCTTTGGCAATAACTCTAATTTTGTAGAGAGCTTTTAAAAGCTTTTTTATATGTTTGCATTGTAATTTTTGCCTTATAAGGCACTGTCACAAACTAGGTCAAGTACTTTACGGAAATATATTTTACACTAATTATTCTGCGAACTGTTACTTGTAAATTCCTGTTCTACTTGAAATCTACCTCCAAAAGCTCTAAAGAAATGTAACAAATGTTTTATCTAAAAAAAAACAAAAATAGAAAAAAAATTCATATAAATTTTAAAAGACTTAATTAGTGATGAAATTTATGTTGGAAAGATGCTGCTAAAAAATTCATAATGTAGTTGTTTTTGGCAAAACATATTAAAGCTTTAGGGCTTTAAGAGGAAGCTCTATAGCTGTTTTATATGAATCCTCTATTATTAACATCAACAAGAACACAAAAAAAATGTTCTTAACTTTTGTAAGAAGTTGAAGTAAATGTGAGGAGAGAAGGGAGTAAGTGTTTTGGAGTTTGACTGTCAGTTATCCATTTAAACAACAACAACTGCTAATAAAGAAAGCATTTTAGCGTCGTAAGATTTGTATAGCAAAATATTGTAAGAAGTAGACAAATTTCACAGGAAAAACTTTTTATTTAACTCATTATTATGCACATGAAACTAGAAAAAAACTTGTAGTTTTTCTGCTCCTTTATTACTCTTTTTTATAATTTAAAGCTCTTCAAGCTTTTAAAGAGAAAAAAATAGGATAAACTCAAATAAAGAAAAACATTTTCTGAATTATAAAAAGAAAGCAAAGTTCTTGTTTCAACAAATCAGGCTGGGGCACAGGAGTCCCCCCCCCCCCCAAAAAAAAAAAAAAAAAAAAAAAAAGCTTCCTGGAAAAACTTGTCTCTTCTTTTTTTCTCTCTCAAAAGTAAACACTTAAAAAGTCATTTTTCTAACAGAATCAGTTGGTTAATTTTTTGTTGCTGCTGCATGAAGATGATTCATCTTCATTCTGGAGTTTTTGTCCTTTTTCTTTTGGTCTTCAAGTGCAGTTGATGAATATAGAATTCATCACTCACTAACGAGTTATCATTTTTTTCCTTTTGCGAAAAAACAAAAAAAACTTTTAACAAACTTTACGTAAACAAAACCAACAGCTGAAAATTTTTGTAGTCAAATAGGAAAAAAAAGAGAGGTTCAGAATTTTTAAAGTAATTTTTGAAGAAATTACGAAATATTAAGAAATTAAAATTTAAGTTAAGTTTAGGAGAATATGAAAAGCTTTTCTAAAAAGCTTTTCCAAAAAATAACATTTATGCAAATTTTAAATGCCTCTCAAATTTGTTTTCAAATTTTAAAAGCTCTTAATTTGATATCACTATTAGGAGTTTAATAAAGCTTTAAAGTTTAACGCTGTTTACAAAATTGATTATCTTGTTAAATTTCTATTAATAATTATTTCTTATTAAGATTTATTACCAAAGATATTTAAATAAAAAAGCTACAATTAAGCTTTACTTCACTATGTATCGTAAGCTTTCTGGTGTGAGTTTTTTTAACTTATAAAAACTTGTTTTCTTTTTAAAATTTAAAAAATTTTCTAAAAACATAATGTTGAAAGCTCCAAAAAGCTTTCTAATATTCTCAAAGTTATCAAGAGATTGTAAGCTGTCAACAAAAATAAAAATAAAAACGCTTTTGAAAAGCTCAACCAAAATATTAACATAATCGTTACATAAAGAAACTTGAGAAAAAGCTTTTAAACTGGATTATAGTCTATATTGTAGTTTAGATAATAGTCTTTTTTTAATTGTAATCTATGTTATAGACTAGATTATAGTCTATATAATAGACTAGATTATAGTCTATGTAATAGACTAGATTATAGTCTATATAATAGACAAGATTATAGTCTATATAATAGACAAGATTATGGTCTATATAATAGACTACATTATAGTCTATATAATAGACTGCATTATAATCTATATATTAGACTAGATTATAGTCTATATAATAGACTAAATTATAGTCTATATATTAGACTAGATTATTGTCTATATAATAGACTAGATTATAGTCTATATAATAGACTAGATTGTAGTCTATATAATAGACTAGATTGTAGTCTATATAATAGACTAGATTATAGTCTATATAATAGACTAGATTGTAGTCTATATAATAGACTAGTTATAGTCTATATAATAGACTAGATTATAGTCTAAAGATTATAGACTTAGATTATAGTCTATATAATAGACTAGATTATAGTCTATATAATAGACAGATTATAGTCTACAAAATAAGATTAGATTATAGTCTACAAAACAGACTAGATTATAGTCTACAAAAATTATTTAGATTATAGTCTACAAAATAGACTAGATTATAGTCTACAAAATAGACTAGATTATAGTCTACAAAATGGACTAGATTATAGTCTACAAAATAAATTAGATATAGTCTACAAAATAGACTAGATTATAGTCTACAAATATACTAGATTATAGTCTACAAAATGGACTAGATTATAGTCTACAAAATAGACTAGATTATAGTCTACAAAATAGACTAGATTATAGTCTACAAAATGGACTAGATTATAGTCTACAAAATAGACTAGATTATAGTCTACAAAATAGATTAGATTATAGTCTACAAAATGGACTAGATTATAGTCTACAAATAGACTAGATTATAGTCTACAAAATAGCGTAGATTATAGTCTACAAATAGACGAGATTATACTCTGAAAATAGGTTTAGATTATAGTCTATAGCAAAGACTTTATTATAGACAAGATTATGGTCAGTACTATATACCAGATTTAGCTCTGTATTATAGGCCAGATTATGGTCTTTAGCCTAGATTGTACTCCATATTATAGAATAGATTACGATTTTTACTATAGAAAAGACCAGAATATACTACATACTATAGACTTGAATATACGCTACACTGTGAACCAGATTATGCCCTATACCATGGTCTAGATTATTGTCTGTATTAAAGCCTAGTTTATGACCTATGTATTATTCTATGTTATAGTCTATTTATATTAGGCTATTTTAGTGTATGGATTGTAGTCTTTTATATATACAAAATAATGATTTATATTATTGATAAAAGTCTATTTTATAGAACAGATTATAGCTTATATTTTAGTCTACATCACAGTTCATATTATAGTCCATATAGTTTATTTAATCATTTAATTTCTATGCTATAAAAATGCTATAAAAATTTTTCCAAATTTCAGTCGTATTAAAATAACCAATCGACTGCCAAAGTTGATTATTATTTCTTTGCGGTTTCAGGAGAAGAAGAGAAGAAGAAAAAACTCTTGACAAATTTGTGGGAAATTGAAAAAGTTTTCCTTGTGTAGGCTTCTTGATTACTTCTGTTTCTCTATTTTTCTTTTGATAGTTTTAGTAAAGACTCCACCCTTCACTTCCTCTCATTATGTATTTATTTATTTAAGACACCCACCAACACTTTGGTGAATGTTGTTGGTTTTGATTCCATTACAATTTTTGGAAAAGCGGCTTCCTTCTCCGTATCTTATAATTTATAACATCTTAAGTCTCCAACATACAGAATTATGTATAATTTTAATAATTTATTTGTAGTTTTAAGCTTTTTCTTCTCATATTTTTCTTCGAAATTACTTTATTTTAACTTTGGCAGCCAACAACAACAAAATCTCATTGTAATTTTATTGTCCTAAATCCTCAGTTTTCTTAAAATGTTTGTTCTCTTTATTTTGTTTGGTTCCTGGGCTTATTAGGAAGGAGTCTTTCTCATTATATTCGTTTTTCTATCCTTGAAGCTCCCAATTGGTAGATGAGTGTTTTCCTTTTAGTTTTTCTATATAGAAAAACTATATAAAATAATAATAAAAACTACTGATGATGATATTGCCTTGATGTTTGGTGGCATTTTCTGTCGCTCTTTTATTATTATTATTTTTTTTTGCTCTTTGTATTGTTTTTGTTATGGGGATTTAGAAAACTGCCTCTGCTCCTCTACTAACCAACAACTGTAATCATTATAAACCCGGCCTTCTTTTTCATTCTTGTTGTTTTTTTTAAAGCCTCTTTTGATATATAAAATAAATGAAAAGTACATCTAAACTCCTTGGGGAAATTAGTTTTTTTGTTGTTGTCTTCCATTTTGTTTTCTGCTCTTTTCAAAAATTCAAAAAGAAAAATTGAATATTTTTTTTCGCGTTTAATTTGTTTGTTAAAAGTGTTGGCTGCTGGTTTTTGCGATTATTGAAAATGTTTGTTTTTCATTTCCGAGAGGAGGAAGAAAAAAAATTCCATTATAATTGGAAATATGCGGTAATTCTTAATTTTTAATAAAGCCACAAATTAAAGCTGAAAATAGTTAATTATTCTTAATTATAGTTTACAGCATGACTGGATTATAGTCTGTACTTTGGATAAGAATTCTATAGACTATAAATTATGTTGTAGTTTAGTCTAATCTATGGAACAGATTTTGGTCTTTAATATAGTTTATACTAGTCTACAGTATAGGTCTATTTTATAGTATCTAGTGTTAGACTATAACCCAGACTAGTTTATAAATCTATACAATAGACTAGTTTATAGTCTATACAATAGACTAATTTATAGTCTATACAATAGACTAGTTTATAGTCTATACAATAGACTAGTTTATAGTCTATACAATAGGACTAGTTTATAGTCTATACAATAGACTAATTTATAGTCTATACAATAGACTAGTTTATAGTCTATACAATAGGCTTAGTCCTTAAAAGTTAGTCTATACAATAGACCAGTTTATAGTCTATACAATAGACTAGTTTATAGTCTATACAATAGACTAGTTTATAGTCTATACAATAGACTAGTTTATAGTCTATACAATAGACTAGTTTATAGTCTATACAATAGACTTTATAGTCTATAGACTAGTAGTTAGTCTATATAATAGAATAGTTTATAGTCTATACAATAGACTAGTTTATAGTCTATACAATAGACTAGTTTATAGTCTATACAATAGACTAGTTTATAGTCTATACAATAGACTAGTTTATAGTCTATACAATAGACCAGTTTATAGTCTATACAATAGACCAGTCTATACAATAGACTAGTTTATAGTCTATACAATAGATAGTATAGTCTATACACTAGTTTATAGTCTATACAATAGACTATACAATTTTATAGTCTATACAATAGACTAGTTTATAGTCTATACTATATAGACTAGTTTATAGTCTATACAATAGACTAGTTTATAGTCTATACAATAGACTAGACCAGTTTAAATTCTAAACTGTAGATTAGATTATAGTCTTAACTGTAAACTAGATTCTATACTTAAGACTAAATTGTAGTGTTATGGCTATAATTTCTATATCTATATCTTGTCTGCACCTCTTTTTGATTGTACCCTCCTTCGTTTTGTCCCTTTTCTTGCGCAACTTTGGTGAAAAGCTTTACCAAAATTTGAACTATAATTTTCCTTTTTTATTTAAATATTTCTAAAAAAAGTTTATAACTAATATAGCCAAACTGCCCCATAGCTATTAAGTATCCTTTATAATTCCTTCCGTTATGGTGATTTCTTTTTTAAATTTTTGATTTTACACAAAAATCTATAAAACTTGTCATTTCCCCTTAACGACTCATGTATTTTATTCTCTAATAAAATGTTTTTAGCATCTTTTAAAATATTAATGAAAATATAGCTTTTTTTCCTAAAAACTACTCCCCTTTCAAATCCGTTTGGCTTTTATGTATCACAATTTTCTCCTTTTGTTTTAGTGATAGTTTTTCTTGGAAAAATAGTGAATAGAATAGAGAAATAATAACTGTCACTAAGTATTTATGCAAAAGGTTGTATTTTTTTGCATAGTTTTGCTATTGCTATTGCTATTTCTAGTACTGCCAAAGCTGCTACAGCGGAATTAGCTTACAAGGACAATATCAAACGGAAACTAAAGCATTAATTTATTGCCAGCGGAAGAAAATATGAAAAACAGACATTGGAGCCCTTTTTTCCACTCATTCCAGGAATTAAACAAAAGATTTTGTGTTATGGAGATAAAAAGAGAACAGTGATTTTTATGATGATGTTGTTGTTGTCATTTTGTTATATGTTGCCAGAGACATTATGCAACATTAATGATTATGGAAAGACATGACTTTATAGAGATTTTGTATTTTTTTTTTAATAAACTTTGACAGTTCTTTTTTAATATTCAGTTAAGTGAAAAAGACTATAAATTTAGGATTTAATTTTCTGAATGTAATTTTTTCGGATTTTATTCTTTAAAGAAATTATTATTAATTTCTTTTTACTTCCATGTTTAGAATTTTTATTTAATTTATCTCTCCTCTTTGTTCACTATAAAACTTCTTCCTTTTTGTGGAACCCTCTCGATATCATCCTTATTTTAAATTAGTGGTGGCTTTTAAAAACTTTTAATTGAAATTATTTTGTTTTTAAATGTCATAGGGAAAAAAAGCAGCATTTTTTTCTTTTATTTCGTATTATTTTGTGGTTTCAAATTTTATTTCGCTATTATCGTCTTTTTTCCATTTTTTGTGTCTTTGTGTCCTTTCAATTCATCTTCTTTTCCAACAAAATGTTACAATATGGTTTTAGTGGCATTTCTTCAAAATTCGTCACCACACAATTGTTTTAAAGTTTTAATGAGTAGAAATGGCATTAATGGAGGAAAGTAAACATTAAAATGAAGATTTTGTTGTAGGAAGGAGAGCCGTTCTGTTGACTGCTATTTTGAGAAAGAAACTTAAATTAGAATAATTTAAATGAAGTAATTTTAGGATAAAAAATAGTTTAAAATATGTTTCCTTTCTTCCTCAACCATGTAAGACTGTGGTTTATAGTCTATAATCTAGTCTACAATCTAGATAATATAATAGTCTATAGACTAGAATATAGTCTGCAATATGAACTAAACTATAGTCTATATCATATAGACTTTATTATCGACTATGCAATAGACCAGATAGTAGTCTGTACTATAAACTACGTTCTAGACTACACGTTAGATAAACAAAAGGCTATAATATTATAAACTATAATACATACCAGTTTATAGTCTATAGACCAGTTTTAGTTTATATTATAGACTATATTAGACTTGTTTATAATTATTACTATTGACTAGATAGAGTCTGTACAATAGACTAAATTATAGTCTATATCATAGACCAGATTGAAGTCTATATTATGTACTTGATTAAATAGTTTAATACAGACTATAGGATGTACTATAAACTAGTTCATGATCTATGCTATTGACTAGAATAAATCTATTTTCTACTAAATTATTGTTTATATTATAGACTAGATTATAGTCTATATTATGGACTATATTATAGTCTACATTTTAAACTACATTATAGGTAATATTATAGTCTCTTTATGGACCAGATTATGGTTTATATTATAAACTGGATTAAAGTTTAGATTATTGACTAGATTATAGTCTATATTATGGACTAGATTGTAGTCTATATTATGGACTATATTATAGTCTACATTTTAAACTACATTATAGGTAATATTATAGTCTCTTTATGGACCAGATTATGGTTTATAGTATAAACTGGATTAAAGTTTAGATCATTGACTAGATTATACTCTATATTATGGACTAGATTATAGTCTATATTATGGACTAGATTATAGTCTATATTATAGACCAGATTAAAGTCCATATTATGTACTTAATTATATACTTTAATTTTAGACTGAATAATAGTTTATATTACTGACTAGATTATAGTCTATATTATGGACTAGATTATAGTCTACATTTTAAACTACATTGTAGGTAATATTATAGTCTCTTTATGGACAAGATTATAGTTTATATTATTAACTGGATTACATTTTTGATCATTGACTAGATTATAGTTTATATTATAGATTAGATTATAATATATATTGCAGACTAGATCAGATTAGAGTCAATTTTACAGTCTATATTATAGACTGTGCTAAAGTCGATTTTATAGGTATTAATAGTTATAGTAAATAAAGTTATATAATAAGTCTGTATTTTGGACTAGATTAAAGTTTATACTGTTTATAGCTATGTTGGCAAGTTTATAGTCATACTATGGACTAATTTATAACCCATACTATGGACTGTTTTATAGTCATACTATGGACTAGTTTATAGTCAGTGTTATAGATCTGTTTTAGTTTATATTGTAGATTATATTTTACTTCGTTTATTGTCTTTACTATTGACTAGATATAGTCTGTACTATAGACTGGTTTATAGTCTATATTAAAATCTAGATTAGGATAGATAATAGCCTATGCTATAGACTTCTCAATATAGTCTTCATAATTTAGCGTGCAGTCTATACCGTAGTTCAGATTATGGCCTTATATTACAGACAAAATTATAGTCTATAATACCGACTACAGTCTGTAATGTAGAAAATCTTATAGCCTAAAATATAGGCTAAATTATAATCTCTAATAAAATCCATTCATTTATTTTAAGTGCCTAAAACCAATAGCAGACGTTTGACTTAGAAAAGTTCTATAAAAATATTTTCCATTTAATTAATTCTCATTTGTTTTCATTGCTCCTTTCGACGGTCCCATACATTTCTCAATTTGCTTAAGAAATTCATTTTGAATCTCTTGTCCCATATTAAAGTCTTTTTGTTTCCGGTTTTCTGTTCCTCTATAAAGATATTTGTATTTTTATGTCGAAAAAAAAGGTCAAAGTGGTGGCATTAAACGGGTTGTTGTGTTTTCGCATTTAATTTCTTTTATTCTTCATATGAGTTGAGTTTTAATAAAAATTCAGTCAAGTGTAAGAAAAAGAGAATCTTAAGGAATCACAAAAAAAAAATTTTTCTTGGTTCTGCATCCCATAAATACGATGGATGATGATGGTTTTCCTTTCCTTATGAGTATTTTAATATTGTTTTTATTACTCTGAAGAAAAAAATCTTTACCATATAAAATTCATTATTAATAAATTTTCTTATTGAAGTTTTTCTCATTTTCTTTCTTTCCCTTTGTTTTTTTTTTACTCTATAGAGATTTTCTCATTTTGTCCTTTTTTGTTTAATAAATATTTTCTTGTGTTTAATTTCTCTCTTATATGCGGAAACCTATAAAAAAGGACTTTAAATAAAATGATCCGTCTTTAGTTAAGGATTTACAAATTGTTGTTGTCTTGTTGGAAAGTCCTGTGGAGAGGGAAAGAAGTAGTTGTTGTTTTTCATTTAACATTTTTATTTTTTTTGGCAACAGCTGTAAGGACATGAAACATGCAAAAAATGTATATACATGTATCTGGTAATTTTCATTCTGGATTGTTGCATTTTGTTATGTTAAAAACTGAGTGTCGGAGAAAAAAGAGCAACGTTTAAAGTTTGTAAACATTAATGATGTATTATCGGAAATGGCCATTTATACTAGATTGCACTATAAACAATAATTGAATCTATACATTTGCTGGCCATAACGAAGTTTGGACACTGGACTGTAATAGAAAATTAAATGAAAATTCGTGTTAGACAAAATTTCGTTATTTTATTAGCGTTATTTTTGTATATACAACAGCATTTGTAGAAATATCTTCCGGTAATATCTTTGGCAACATTTGTCATTGCTCAACATGTTGACAAGCTTAATAACATCTTGCCACAAACTAATTTACTGCAACAAGTTGAAGCTGATGATTTTCTGGATTAAATTAATTTGTTTTTCTATAGATATAGGCAATGTTGCCAATACATTTGCTTAGCAACATTAGCAGAGCTTTTTGTCAACATTTTCAAAAATATTAGACGAATATTCAACATTGTCTTTAAGTAAAAAATAGCTCAGTTCAAGTTAATTTTTATTCTAGTTCAGTTCAATTCTAGTTCAGTTTTAGATCAGTTCTAGTTTAGTTCTAGTTCGATTCTAGTTTAGTTCTACTCCAGTTCTAGTTCACTTTTAGTTAAGTTCTAGTTCACTTCTAGTTCTATTTGGTTTAAGTTCAGTTTTAGTTTAGTTCTATTTCAGTTCTTGTTCATTTCTGTTTTTGTTTCTGTTGTTGTTGAATTTATATATTTAGATTGATAAGATTATTGAGAATGTTTAAATTCAATAGCAACATGTTGCTAATGTTTAAATGTTTATTGATATAAATTTATTTTAAAATGAGAACAAACTGAAACCAAAATTTCATTTAGTTCTTCATATTTATCTTTATAATTGGTTAAGCAACATTTCTTGTGCTTATCAACATTCGTTATAAACATTGTTAGAAATATTCTTAAATGCTTCAAATGATTATGAAAAGTTTAACAATTGCTATCACTTGATATATATTAATTACATTGGTGTCTAAGCCTTAAATGCTGGAAATGATGTATTTTATTTCAAAGTTTTTTAACTTTTTGTTGCTTTAATTTCTCTAGCAACATTTGCAGGGCTTGGCAACATACTGAAATTTATAATGCGAGTATGAATTTAACATTTCCAATAAATTTAGAAGAATATATGTTGCTTTGGAATGTGAAATCTTATTAGCAACATTTTTCTAAATCCTTAGCAACATTTAGGAAGATTGTAAATTTTATTATTTGATTTTAATTCTTTAAGTTTTTTTATTAACCATTGAATATATTTTTATTTTGTCACAACGAAATAAAGTGAATTTCTAGTTTATTTTATTACTTTCTGACAGTTTTATTAAAATTAAATTTTTTTTATTATTTTGAGCTTTTGAACAATTTTTAATAAATGAATGATAAACTAAATAAAAATAAATGCTTAATAAAAGCAAGCATGTAAGACAAATTATAATAACGCCTACACAACAACATTCGAGGAGGAAATACAACAACAAACAACAACAACAACTTTCATTATATGAATCATCCAGAAACATTTTCAAAATGCGCCAAAACCGAACAGAAGAGAACAGAATCGAAATTGTGCATACAACAAATGGCTGAATAGACAGACATTTGGGCAGACAACGAATGCGGTGGACAGATGCAGGCGGAATTTTTTTTAATATTTTATTTTATTTATTCGTGTACATAAACTTTTTAATGTAATAATTTATTTATTAAAGGCAGAAAAAGAGGGAGGAGATTTTGAGCGCATAGTAAATTTTAAATATTTATTTAATAAATGATAAACATTTTGTGTAAAACGATTAAAATGATATTAAATTCGTATTAAATTGTCAATTTTGAAAGGAGAAACAAAAGATTTTCAAAATAGAAAATCAAAAGATTTAAAACATTTTAAGCTTAAACGTATTAAAAAATCATATAACATTGATTTATAATTATTATTTTAGTTTAGTTGAATTAAAGTT
Organism: Cochliomyia hominivorax; assembly: GCA_004302925.2. NCBI lineage: Eukaryota > Metazoa > Arthropoda > Insecta > Diptera > Calliphoridae > Cochliomyia > Cochliomyia hominivorax. The sequence goes on from PYHX02000494.1 coordinate 10,571,810, forward strand.
CATTATTTGAATTATTTAATGAATTAATATTAATCATACGTCACCCTGGAAATTTAATTAAAATTACTGATTAAATTGAAATATTTTTTTTTTATTAAATTATTATTTTGAAAATAAAATTTCTATATTTCATTTTTCATTTCCATCAAATTAATACAGAAATTAAACGTCTTGTTTAATTTAATGATTAAAAAATCAAAGATTTTCCACTATTTATGTTTTGTGTCAATATTTATTTGTCTTTAATTTAATTTTCTCATCTTTTTCTATATATAAAATATACGCCTGGATCCCTCATTAAAATTTCTTCTTTAGCAAAACGTTATGATTAATTAAAATGTTCATTCACTATTACGAACATTTTTTTTCTAAATTAAAAAGCAAATAGCGCAAGGTGTACATTTGAGTAAAAGTGTGTGTATGGGTAATTTCCAATACCTTGGCATTTGAATGGTTAAATGGCTAAAATGTGAAATAAATTAAAGACCCCAGTGGAAATTGAAAAACGGAAATAAATATATCGTGGTGATTCATTTGGGAAGATGTGAATTGAGAGTCCGGAAAAGTTATAAAATTTTATTAGCAACATTGTTGCTAAACTTTATTTCAGTTCTAGCTCAGTTCTTGTTCACTTCTAGTTCAGTTCTATTTTAGTTCTTGTTCAGATTTAGTCCAGTTTTAGTTGAGTTCTACTTCAGTTCTTGTTCAACTCTATTTTAGTTCATTTTCAGTTCTTATTCACTTCTATTTCAGTTTCAATTCAACTGTAGTTCAGTTCTTGTTCAATTCAAGTTCAGTTCTAGTTCAATTCTATCTCAGTAATTGTTCAGTTCTAATTCAGTTTCAATTCAACTCTAGTTCAGTTCAAGTTCAGTTCTAAATTAGTTCTAGTTCAGTTCTAGATCAGTTCTGTTTTAGTTCTAGTTCAGATTTAGTTCAGTTCTAGTTCAGTTCTAATTCAGTTCTTGTTCAGCTCTATTTTAGTTCATTTTCAGTTCCTATTCAGTTCTATTTCAGTTCCAATTTAACTCTAGTTCAGTTCTAATTCTGTTCCAATTCAACTCCAGTTCAGTTCTAATTCAGTTCTTGTTCAGCTCTATTTTAGTTCATTTTCAGTTCTTATTCACTTCTATTTCAGTTCTAATTCAACTTCAGTGCATTTCATGAACAGTTCTAGTTCAGCTCTAGTTCAGTTTTGTAAATTCTTTAAACAATTAAATTTTGCTATTTATTATTTCAAAATTTCGACATGTTTCTAAATTTTTGTATCTTTCCAATAAAATAACAAAATGTTGCTAAACTTTTGTATGATATCATGATAGCAAAATTTAGAACCCCTTATAACAACATAAAGAATTTCGTGTTAAATTATTTAGCTGAAATCGATGTAATTTAAAGATCCCTGAAAATGCTCTCAAAATAAAAATAAATACTTATTTTTTTAAATTGAGCAACATGTTGCTAAACCACGGTATCTCCTAATATTATTCAATACTGATGACTTTAACATCATTTGCAAAATTTTTATATAATTTTCCTTACAATTTTTACTAAAAACTCAAAATGTTGCTAAACAACAAACAAATGTTGCAGAGTAAGTTTATTTAAAATGTACAAATTTTTTATACAGTTTAAACAAGGAAATAAAATTTGAATTTAATAAATTTGTTAAATTTAGCAATATGTTGCTCTATACAAGATAATAATTTTAAAACTATTATTTTCTTGTATAGAGCAACATGTTGCTAAACATTTTATCTAAAGATAGTTAGTATTTATTTCTTTAATGTCGTTTTCACAAAATTTTATTATTTTTAAATAATTTTTAAACAAAAAAAAAACCCAAGATGTTTCCAAGTAACAGAAAATGTTGCTAATGTTTTTTAATGTTTAAAGTTTTGCTTATAACAAAATTATTGATAATGATTAACTGTTTAAAATGTTTAAGATGATTTTTCTGAATAAACATGTTTTTTTATAGTTTTTGTGAATGTTGCTTGAATAATAAAAATGTTGCTAGAATAATAAAAATGTTGCTAAGTGGTTTTTACCAAGTACTGCTAAAAAAGCTTTACGAAATTTAATTTGTTCGTTTATGGAGTTGTAAAGCAAATTTTTATTAATGTTGCTAGACCAAATAAAATGTTGCTAAGCGTTTTTTTTTTTTGGCGTATAATGTATAAAAAACATGTTGAAATTTAATTTGTTGAATGAAGAAATTGTGAAACAAATGTTGCTTTGATTTTTTTCGTCAGACATTTTTTAATTTTATTTCAATTGTTATGAATTCATTAAAAATATTGTGTTTTTAATTATTTTTTTTCTTTTAATCCCTTATGCTATTGGCATTTTATTAAGATTTTGTTGTTGTTGTTGTTGTTGTTGTTGTTGTTGTTCGCAAACAGCAACAAATACATCAAGAACAAATGCATTAATTAATTAATTGACTGCGTCAAGTGTAAATGGCAGAGAATGATGTTTCATCGCTTAGAAATTTAGTTGTCGTTTCAAATGTTCTTAAATAAAATATTTTTGAATGCTAATTTTTTTTTTTTTATTATTTTTAATTGTAATTTGCAATTTTGCAATACAAACAGCAGCAACAACTAAAATAAATGTTTGCATTTGAATGACATGCTTAATTAACTAGACTGCAATTAGCATGATTATAATAATCAACAACAATATTGTCTTTTAGTTTCTTACAACAACAACAACAACAACAAATTATCGAATTTAATTTCAAATAGAGATTTCGTTTAGTTTTCAGCTTCTTCTTTTTTCTTCTTCTTCGTTGTGTAATTAAATTATTTAATAGTTTTTGTTGTTGTTGCTGCTGCTGCTGGTAAATGTTTTCGAAAAAAAACTACAGCAAAAAGGTATTCGAGTGTAAAATCATTCAAAAATATTTCTTTTTATACCCCTCGACCGCTACAGATGGTGTGGTGGTTATATTACCTTTGTCATTCCGTGTGTAATGCTAAGAGACCATGATGTATATATATATTCTTGCATCAAATCAAAATCTGAGTCGATTTATCTATGTCCGTCTGTTGCTGGCGCGCTTACATCCACAAGAGTTCACAGAGCTCAATGAAATTTGCTCTGAATATTTTGTAAAAAGTTAAAAAGTTTCCTATTTAAAATCAGCAAAATCGCTTAAGTATAATAAAAGCTATAGACCGATATTTGGGGCAAATTCTAAATTCAAGAAAAGAACTTGAATTATATAAATCGACACATCGAAATTTTGTCATTATTACTTGATTATCATACCAAAAATTATAAAAATCGGTTCAGTAAAAAAAAAGTTATAGACAATGAATTATAACTGATTTTATGACTCATACTTTAACATATTATTGTATTCATGTCTGAATGTATATGTGAGTATGTATGCATGAAACCTAACGTTTTAATTTCCCTCGCTTTTGTGGTGGAGTGTATTGAAGATTCGGCACAGCTCAATATAACATTTTCACTTGTTGTTTTTTTAAATTCCATTTTTTATACTTTTCTATGGGATGGAAAAGCACTAGTGTGGAAATAAATATGAATATGTGAATTTAACTTTAATTGAGGCAATATTTTTGGGAAAAAATGAATTTTAATTGTTAATTGAATTTTTCCCAAAAATTTGATAATAAAAAGTTTAAATTGGAAAATTAAATTTAGAAAAATATTTTTAAATGAATTTTAAATATTTTTTAAAGGAAAAAATCTAAAATTTTCATAATTTTTAGAGAAAAAGAGTTATTTATTTTAAGAAATTGTATCGTCTTAATCTTTAAATAGTCGAAGGATTTTGTTAAAAAATCTTAAATACATTAAATTTTAGCAGGTTTTTTATAAGAAACACTGGGCGTATGATTGATGTTAATTAAATTTTAAATCAATTGAAAATGCTATAAATTCGTTATTTTTCGTAAATTCTTTAAATTGACAAAAAAAATTCATTTTAAATTAATTTGTTAATTTGATTAAATATCATTCACTTTGAATAATAAATTATTCAAATTGACAAAAATAAATTCTTTATATTGATGAATATTATTCAATTTGAATACCATATTTAAGTTAAATTTAAGAAATTTTAGTTGAATTGAGGGAAGAGGTACATTGAATTGTTGTAATAAATTAATACATAAACTATTAAGGACCAAGGGAAGGAGCACTGCCATACAAGGCAAATATTGATTAAAGAACATCTTAAGAACTGTAACAGTGAGAATTTTCAAAATCGGTCCGAATGACTTCTTCAAGGAACTGTTTTAGTGAGAATATGTAAGACGGTTAGGATCATGGGAAAGTAGTTCCCATACAAAGCTTATTGATTATAGAATTACTACAACGTGAATTTGGTTCCAATTTCATTTTTTAAAGCACGTCAATTTGTGATTTGTGAAATTTCTTTTGAGATCTGGGACTGAGGAAGACCAGGTAAAAGCTAATTTTAGATAATTAAATAGTGTAGAAAACTTAAAGACAATAAAAGTGCAGTGTCAATAGGACTTTGGTGAGCCGATCGCCTTGTATTTCTGATGAAAAGTTACTTACATGTTTGTTGATCAGCTGATCATCCATTTACATTTATTTTGCATAAATTACTTTAATTTCAATCATATTAATTAAAACGATCTATGGAATATTTTCCTCCCATATATCATATGTCATTCAATTTGACAAAGAAAATATAAAAAATTATTTGACGAAAAAAATTGTTAAATTAACAAAAAATTTTATTCAAATTAACTTCATTTTATTATATAGAATTGAATTAAGTTGTATGTTATTTTACTTATGATGCGTTATTGCCCTGTTTACTATATATTTCTTGATATAAAATATTTTTCGTTAAATTGTTTAAGGAAATTTTTTTCAATGTAACAACTTTACAAAAAAATATTTTTTTAAGTTTATTTGAAGAAAATTCTTCAATTTGAAGAAAAATGATGTTAAAGAGAATAAAAATCTGTTTATTTAACACCCCTTTTTATCGTTAAATTTCTACGAAAATTTTTCATAAATTTTACCAACGAAATTTGTTTCAGTGTATTGTAAAGATTACAGGTTTTTACATTAAATTTACAATTTAAAATAAATTTTGGAATAAATTTAAAAAATATATTATAATACACAAGTGTCTTAAAATTTTATTAATTCATTTATTAACACATTTTTTCCTTTATTTGAATCACATGACGTATGATTAATATTAATTAAAATTATTTTTTTTTTTTTATATAAAACTTCAAGTTTCAATAACTCTAACAATTCCTTACAGAAATTAATGAAATTTGCAACATTGTCTCTAAACATGTTTAGCTTTTCAAAAATTTATACTCTAACTTGCTACTTTAATTATTAGATTTTTTATGATGTTTTGAAATTAATTTAAATATTAAAAAAAATACTACAAGTTTTTTATTTAGAGAATGAAATTTTTCTATAGTTTATTTTTGGCACAGTTATAGCTCTTTTTAAATTTAGTTCTGTTTCAATTAAAGCCGAGTTTCATTTTGATTCTAATTCAGTTCTAGTTCAATTATAGTTCAGTTGTTGAAATCCTATAAAAAATTAAAATTTTCTATTTTTAATGGTTAAATTTCTAAATGTTGCTAAACTTTTGTACTGCTCTTATACAATAGCAACATGTTGCGAAACATTTGTCTCATCTTATGGTTTGGTTTTGTCTCAGTTAAAGTCGAGTTCCATTTTAATTCTAGTTTAGTTCTATAGTTCACTTGTTGAAATCCTATAAAAAATTAAAATTTTCTATTTTTAATGGAAAAATTTCTACATGTTGCTAAACTTTTGTACTGCTTTTATACAATAGCAACATGTTGCGAAACATTTGTCTCATCTTCTGGTTTGGTTTTGTCTCAGTTAAAGTCAAGTTCCATTTTAATTCCAGTTTAGTTCTATTTTCTAATTTCTACATGTTGCTAAACTTTTGTACTGCTTTTATACAATAGCAACATGTTGCGAAACACTTGTCTCATCTTCTGGTTTGGTTTTGTCTCAGTTAAAGTCGAGTTCCATTTTAATTCTAGTTTAGTTGTTGAAATCCTATAAAAAATGAAAATTTTCTATTTTTAATGGTAAAATTTCTATATGTTGCTAAACTTTTGTATTGCTCTGATACAATAGCAACATGTTGCGAAACATTTGTCTCATCTTCTGGTTTGGTTTTGTCTAAAAATCCTAAATAAAAACGTCAAGTATTTTATATTAATTCATTTTGCTTAATTCGTTAAAATTTTTTTCTCAAAATTCTACGTTTAAATTTTAAAAATCAAAAATTCAAATAATAAATAAATCCTATGGAAATCTGTCTGTCTATAATATTTTTCTATATATAAAATTTGTATTTGTTTTTTTTTTATTAATTAAAACATTAAACAGATGATTTTAATCACACTGTTAACCGAAAAACATGCAATTTTTTAGCCCCAGAGAGTGAATTACAAGCTGCAATTGAAAAATACTCACAATGGCTGGCATTGACCTTTCTTGGCAATCAAAATTACACATATATGAAATGAGAAAAAGAAAAAACATATATAGAAAATAAAACTACATAAGAACCTCTAAATTAAAAATCTATTGCTGAAGAAGAAAAAAATAAATAAAAATTTTTAATAAAATTTACTCAAATTAAACATTTTTTCCCGCTCTCGTTATTTTTTTTTTTTATGGCAAAATTCAAAATTTATGAATTGAATCGATAAATTCTATTTTGCTATAAAAATCGCAAATAAAATTGAAAATTAGAAAATATCTATTTGTGTACCCTTCATCACCACTAGCGATGATGAGGTTATATTAACTTTATCATTTCGTGTGAAACACCAAAAAGCATATCATCACAGACGCTATAAATCTGAGCCGATTTAGCTATGTCCGTCTGTCTGTTGTAAACATTTTCATGCCTAGAATGGTCATATTGTTTGTCTTTTTAGCAGTTTCCTATTTATCGGTATATCGGTTCATTAACAAATTAATGACCGTTGTCTGAGATAACCTCAAAATTCCGAAAAGGTACTTTTCTCATTACTTCAACAATTTCAACATACAGTTATATACATCTCATCGTTGTACAAAAAGAATTATTAAAATCGGATCAAGAGAAAACAAGTTATTATTGAAATATGCAAAATTTTGATACAACCCTAATTCTATGTGCTGTTTAGGCCGGAATTTGGAAGGGAATTTTCTAAAATTTGCTTTTTATATTTATATTGATACAGTTATAAAACTGAAAAAAAAAATAAATTGTACTGGACCTAACTCCCATATAAGGCCCCTAACCGGAATATGCTTAAAAGCTTATAAACCTTTTAGGTATGAACCAACTCTATCGAAATGTGAAACATTACATTTTGTAGCAATGTTAATTATATGTTATTAATTTCACTAAAATCGGTTCAAATTTTGTCATATAACGCCATTTCATGGAAAACGTTTGAGTCTATGAAACTCTTAAATAAAGACCAATTCCATTGAAATTCGGAACAGTTATTTTTTCTTACTGTCTCTGAATAGCAATAGCAAATTATGTAACTCTATTGGTCCCACATTAATAACATTTTTAATTTAACCAATTTCGGTACACATTTTGCTATTGCTCCCATATAGCGCCCCTTCCCGGAAATCGGTTTTAGCTTGTGTGAATATGAACCAATTTTTTTAAATCGTTAGGTTTATTGATTACTGTAACTGTATCGAATAATCGGTTCATATTTTGTTATAGCTTCCATTTTAGTCTTGCTACCGGAAAGAAGAATCTTTAAATTTTAAAGGTTTTAAAATTGAGTCAATTCTATAGCAATTTGGCACAATTATTACTCTAACTATCTTAAATATGTGTAACTAGTCGAACCGAAAAACTTCGTTTTGCGCAAAAACAAATTTTGCTTTATATGAGCGATATCCATCCCTCCCCCAGTTGTTATCCTTCCTAAAGTTCCGTAAGAAAGTTGTTAGGACCAAATTTGAGAACTCTCGCTATAATTGTTCTTTAGATATTCGATAATCAATATTTGGGGGGTACCTGCCCCCTGGTCCTATCGGTATTTTTTATTGCTTATGTTACTTTTCGGGTACATTGATGGGATCATTTTGTGGAAGTTTCATCATCCATACAGACATACATATATTCACGCAACCTATTTTTTATATATGTAAATAATGTGACAAATATCGGGTCATATTTTGCTATAGTTTCCTTGTCAGAAAGTGACTTTAATTTGATACAATTTTTTTATTGTCTTTAATAAATGAATCTAGTTTACAGCTCAGAATAGTGTTTTAGGCTTAAAAGGATTTAAAATATGAAACAATTTCATCGAATTCTAATTTCTTGAATATTGCCCCCCACGTAGGGAAATCGGTCAATGAAGTCTATAACTCGATACCAATATTTATATGCTGCCATATTTCACTGTAGTTTTATGGGCGCCTTTTTCCGCAATCGGTGCTTTCCCCTGATGAGGGAATAATAAATAATATAACTGATGATGGAGAGTATTTATGATTCGGCACAGCCGATTATAGAATTCTTTACTTGTTTTCGTATATTTTTTCTAGGTGAATTAAATTGAGTGACTTATTTGAACATTTTTAGAGGAAATTAATCTAAACAAATAATATTTTTACGAAAAATCTGAATATAAAGAAATTTATATATCGAAAATATCTAAACAAATTAAAAATTTTCTTGTTGGTTTTACTCCTGCTGTTGCTCTGCTGATGATTTTGTTGTTGTTGTTGTTTGTGTAAAAATATTTTTATTTAAAAGAGAGAAAAAAACATTTAATTTCTTTTAATTAAAACTAAAATATTTACCGATTGCACAATAAATTATAAATGTCTTTGAATTTTAAATGGTGTGCACAATTTAGCGGATTTGATTAAATAAAATTTGAAAATTTATAGAATTTTGAATTTAATTTTTAAATTTATTTTTCTTAAAATTTAATTTATTGCAAAATGTTTATATAAAAAATTTTAAAATATAAGAAATTAAATTAAATTTCACATTTTACACTTAATTCTCCACTAAAGACTTTAACGAAGTTTGTAGGTATGTTGCTGGCATAGTAAACATGTTGCAAGGTGAATTTTTTTTATTTTATATAATAAAAATTTTCAAAAAAATGTTGCTGAATATTTAAAACATATTAATTCATATATGTTGCTACGTTTGTAAACATGTTGCATAGCTACATATGCGAAGCTTATAGGTATGTTGCTGGATAGTAAACATGTTGCAAGGTGAATTCTATGTTTTCTAACCAGAACGGTTGTTTTCTTTGTTAAGTTTTTCTAATATTTTTAATAATAAAAATTTCCAAAAAAAATGTTGCAAAATATTTAATACATATTTATTCATATATGTTGCTATGTTTGTAAACATGTTGCATAGCTACATATGCGGTTTCTAACATCACCTTTCTAAAGCTGTGTTTCCCTTTAATGTTCCACATTAATTTTCTTTAATTAATAAATTTTCCACAAATATTCGTATATATTTATGTTGCTACGTTTGTAAACATGTTGCATAGCTATTTTTGCAGTTTCTTACATCATTTTTGCAAAGCTATGTTTTCCTTTAATGCTTCACTATTTACTTAAATTAATAAATTTTCCACAAATGTTGCAGAGTTCTTACTGCAGTTCATATTGATTTATGTTGATACGATTGTAAACATGTTGCTAAGTTACTACTATGATTTCTTACATCAGATGTAAAACTATATTTTGCTATTAATTATTTCTTTTATACACTCCATCACCACAAGTGTATAAACTTTGTCATTCTGTGTGTAACGCTAATAAAGAATCATATTCCTACATCAAATCGAAATCAAGTCGTTTTAGCTATGTCCGCCCGTCTGTCTGTTTTTCACATGCTCACATCCACAATAAACTGCACTCAATGAAATTAGCTACAATTTTGAGAAGTTTCCTTTTTAAAACCAGCAAAATCGGTTGGTTATATTATAAGATATAGAACCATATCTGAGACAACTTCTAAGTTTAAGCGAAGATCTTTCTTGATATTTCAATTACAAATCGACATTAAGTGTTCCTGCACTACATAAGTTAATGAGTGCATGTGTAAGTGTGTTTGTACGAATATAATGTATTTACTTCACACGCATTTGTGGCGGAGGGTGTTGAAGATTAAGCATAGCCAAATATAACATTCATACTTGTTTTTCACTTAAAAATTTTGCTAATTTTTGAAGTTCATGCTACAATTCCTAAATATGCAATAAATGTTGCTAAGCTTATAAACATGTTGCTAAGCAACATAAATGCTTTCGGACTTTTATTTTTCTTAAATACTTTGCAATTGTATCAAAGTTGATAAGTTTAAGAAAAATATTCAATTTTGAAGGTCTAATTACAAGTAATATTTATTCTTATAGATTGTCAAGTTTATAAACATGTTGCTAAGTTACTTTTATAGTTTCTGTAAGTTTTTTTTCTCAAGTGTTTTACTAATTTTTGTCGAGATGTTGAAAAAGTTTTAACAGCTCTTGTTAAATTTTAAAGTCCAAACATGTTACTTATATTGTAAATATGTTGCTAAACAATGTTTAACTTTTAGAATTAACTGTAAAACTAGTTTTGCTTTCAATATTTTAGGATGTTTTTTTAAAATGTTGATAAGTTTTTCACAAATGTTGCAAATACGTCCAAAGTCCATATTAGAATTCACATACATTTATTGCTAAGTTTAAAATCATGTTGCTAAGCTTCTTTTATGTTTTCAACATGAGTTTTATATTATTTTTTGTGTTTTTCTGCTCTTAGTTCAAATGTTGATATTTTTTTATCAAATGTTGCTTAAAATATTACAATAAAAATTATTAGAAAATGTTGCTTAAGTTTAATACTAGAAAATGTTGCTAAACTTTTGTAATTGATAATTTTATGAGAAAAATGATTTATTTTATTGTATCTACAAAAGATACAGTTAAGTCAATTCTGGACTATTTGTTGAGTTCACAAACTAGACTATCGACTAGTCTATAAATATAACTGTAGACTAGTTTGTATTCTAGAATATCGACTATTTTATAAACAAGCTTAACGACTAGTTTATAAACTACACTATTCAGCACCAAATGAACTAAAAATAGTTTTGTTTTCATTATAAGCATAGACTAATTTATAAACTAGAATATCTACCAGTGTATAATTAAGAATAGAATATCCGACTAGTCTATAAATAGACTACCGATTAGTTATTAAACTATAGCAAAGACTAGTTTATAAACCAGAGTATGGCCTATTCTGCTATTCTGGAAAATCGACTAGTTTATAAACTAGTCTACCGACTATTTAAAACTATAAAATCGACTAGTCTTTAAACTAGACTACCGACTAGTCTCATAGACTATCTGCTAGTCTATAAAGCAGACAAACGACTAGTCTACACGTCAGACATAACTGGAGTGTAGTCTATAAACTAGATTAGCGACTGTACATTGCTATCAAGTAAACTATTGACTAGTTTATAACCTAAATAAGCCTATTAACTAAACTACAAACGAGACAATAATCTAAACTATTGGTTGATTTATTAAGTGAACTGTTGGGAAGACTGTCGATTGTTCTAATTAGTAAAGGAGATTATAAATTATGGTTTCATCTAATATATGATTCTATTTGACGAGTAGTCTATAAATAGGACTAACGTCTAATGTATGAACTAGACTATAAAAGGGCCTAAAAAATGTGGAAAAAATATGACGTATGCGAATTAGATAATGATGAAATTATAAACAGTTTTTGACAATTAATTAAGAAAATTAATTTTTAATTATTAATATCAATCATACGCCATAGTGCTCTTAAAATAGCTTTTACTTCAAATAAAACAAAACTATTTAAATTATTTTTTCCTATTTTTTTTAATTTCAAAAGTCTTGTACTTTTTTTATAAAAATGAATACAAGGAAAATTTCCTCTAATTTATGTAACGGGAAAATTTTTTAGTCAAGAAAATATTTTTTCCAATTTATCACAAAATTGTGTCCATTATTACAATAAAAACAAGCTCTAAATAGTCCCCCTTAAATTACATAATAATATTTTATATAAAATTTCACTTTTCACTTGTTGCAAAACTATTTTTTTGAAAAAAGAAAAAAATTTCTGGGAAAAATTTTAGGTTTTCTTGATGGAACTCTTTATATCAGCATCCACAATACCTCCAGTTTCTAACCTGATTTATGAAAACATCTTTGTGCGTGAGATTTCCTGTAATGACAACATTGTTACGTTTCACTTAATGCTATGATGGCTGATATGGTGCTGGTGGTGCTTAGGGAAGTTGTTAAATATGAACAAACAGAAACAACAAGACATAAACAACATATTCGTTTAAGAGATCTTTTAGAGTTTTCATTTTTTTGGAGTTTAATGCTCTGGACTAATGGAAAATTGTAGCAAAAATAAATTTTATTATTTTTTTTACAAAAATAAAACACTTTCAAACTTGTTTCTTAGTGGAAAAATGACAACAACAACAATAACAACAAAACTTTAAAATTGTGGAAAAACTAAACCAGACTCTCAGCGATACATTTTCATATAAACTTTTCTTTTTAATGGAAATTGAAATTATAACAATTTCATTCGTGTGTGTGCTTGTGTGTGTATATATATATGTATGTGTCTGTTATTATGATATAAAGTTGTTTGTTGTTATTGTTTTTGTTGGTTAAATAAAACTTGCCGCTGCAATTTATGTGTGGAAATATGTTGTAGATTTTGTAATGAAAATGTTGCCACCAACAATTTAAGTCAATGAACTAAAACAGATTATAGCAAATATTGTTGTTTGTTAGTTTAATAACGCAAAATGTAAGATATAGAAAAAAAAACAACAAATATATCTTATATAACTTTAGTAATTTCCTTTATTATGAAAACTCTATGCGGGCCTTTAGGGAATCCAAAAAGGAAGGAAAGGTGGTGGAAAAGCTGTTAAGGAAAGTTTTGGGTAAACATTTTCATAAAAATGTTTTTAATAAAATAAAGTTTTCCATTTAAAATTAAATTTTTCAATAAAATTATAGATTTTATTAAAAAATATTTTTTATAAAAAATTAAAATTTTTTGTAAAAATTCTTCTTAAACGAAACAAAAAAATTAATAAATTTTTTATTCACCAAAAATTGAAATTTGTATTAAAAATTTAAATTTATATAATATCGACTACAGATAAATCTATAACTTCGACTACGGCCGAGTCTTTAATCACGACTATAGACTAGTCTATAATCACGACTATAGACTAGTCCAACATCACGACTATAGACAATCCTATAATCACGACTATAGACTAGTCTATAATCACGACTATAGACTAGTCTAAATCACGACTATAGACTAGTCTATAATCACGACTATAGACTAGTCTATAATCACGACTATAGACTAGTCTAACATCACGACTATAGACTAATCTATAATCACGACTATAGACTAGTCTATAATCACGACTATAGACTAGTCTATAATCACGACTATACACTAGTCTATAATCACGACTATAGACTGGTCTATAATCACGACTATAGACTGGTCTATAATCACGACTATAGACTAGTCTATAATCACGACTATTGACTAGTCTATAATCACGACTATAGACTAGTCTATAATCACGACTATAGATTAGTCTATAATCACGACTATAGACTAGTATATAATCACGAATATAGACTAGTATATAATCACGACTATAGACTAGTCTATAATCACGACTATAGACTAGTCTATAATCACGACTATAGACTAGTATATAATCACGACTATAGACTAGTATATAATCACGACTATAGACTAGTCTATAATCACGACTATAGATTAGTCTATAATCACGACTATAGACTAGTCTATAATCACGACTATCGACTAGTCTATAATCACGACTATCGACTAGTCTATAATCACGACTGTCGACTAGTCTATAATCACGACTATCGACTAGTCTATAATCACGACTATCGACTAGTCTATAATCACGACTATAGACTGGTCTATAACCACGACTATAGACTGGTCTATAACCACGACTATAGACTAGTCTATAATCACGACTATAGACTAGTCTATAATCACGACTATAGACTAGTCTATAATCACGACTATAGACTAGTCTATAATCACGACTATAGACTAGTCTATAATCACGACTATAGACTGGTCTATAATCACGACTATAGACTGGTCTATAATCACGACTATAGACTAGTCTATAATCACGACTATTGACTAGTCTATAATCACGACTATAGACTAGTCTATAATCACGACTATAGATTAGTCTATAATCACGACTGTAGACTAGTCTATAATCACGACTATAGACTAGTCTATAATCACGACTGTAGACTAGTCTATAATCACGACTATAGACTGGTCTATAATCACGACTATAGACTAGTCTATAATCACGACTATAGACTAGTATAATCACGACTATAGACTAGTCTATAATCACGACTATAGACTAGTCTATAATCACGACTATAGACTAGTCTATAATCACGACTATAGACTAGTCTATAATCACGACTATAGACTAGTCTATAATCACGACTATAGACTAGTCTATAATCACGACTATAGACTAGTCTATAATCACGACTATAGACTAGTCTATACACGTATAGTCTATAATCACGACTATAGACTAGTCTATAATCACGACTATAGTCTATAGTCTAGTCTACAACGACTATACTATAGACTAGTCTATAATCACGACTATTTCTATAATAACTATATAAAAATATAGAGACGTCTAGACTAATAGACTATCTTTTCATTTCACACATTTCATTCAAAATATAAATATATAAATAATATTTAGAAACTATTTTCAATCGGGTTAATTGTAAGAAATGATTAACTTTTTTGCCGCAACTGGCTCCGATTGCTTTGTGATATTTTAACTGATTTTGGGTCACAAGCTTTCATTTAACATTCCCTCGATCATTGGCAACATAAAATTTTTTTACCAGGAAGTCAGCAAGAATAATTTTTTTTATGAAAAGTTGACTTTATTTTCTGTGCGCTCTCTTTGTCCTCTAAACTTTTTGAGCTTTGCCTGTTTTAAACCTGGATTAGCTTTAACATTTCGAAGCAAATAGTTCAAGCATTGAACTATATTTTCGGATCTCTTCGGAAAGTCCATAAGAACCTGGTTTTCTATCTACAGACGAGTCCTCACGCTACTGTTTAATGACATTGAAAATAGTTTGACGCGGAGCTTTGAATGCTTGTCCAACTTTTTCAAGGACGAAGTTGACAAAAATCAATTTTCATACTAGATTTTCACCAAGAAGTGAAAAAAACTATAGATACGAATAGTTTGAATATCTCGACTTTATTCCGTAATAACGTTAGTGGACTAGAATATAGTATAGCTTATAGAATAGACTATAATGTCGATTATGAACTTGTCTATAAAATCGTTTATGAATTAGTATATTAAATCGTTTATAAAATAGTCTATATATGGACTAGTCTATAATATTCTTTATAGTTGGTAATATCGTTTTTAGACAAGTCTGTATTATTTTATTTATAGACTAGTGTATGTATATCGTTGAATTTAAACTGGTCTAAAATATAGTTTACAGTATAGTCTATAATCTCAGCTGTAGTTTAGTCTGTTTACAACGACTATTTCCATCGTAAACTTTTCTAAAACGCCATTTTTAATAATACAAATTTGAAAAATATTTGTTTTTTATTTTAGCGTTTTTGACAATTTTAGCTGTTTTATCTTTTCATTTCATTTCACATTTCATTCAAAATATAAATATTATATAAATAATATTTATATTTGAAACTATTTCTATTCTGTAGAATTTTTGAAAAAAGAAACCCTGTCAAATGCATTGTGATTTTAATTTTATTAAATTAAATTTTTAAAAAATATAAATTTATTTTCTGTGAATTCAAACGTTTTTCTATCATTTGACACCTGCAAGTGATGGCAGCAGCAAATGAATTTAAAGAAAAAAAATTATTGTTTTGTTTTCGTTAACACGCCATAAATGATATTTTAAGACTGTTTTTTCTTTAATTGTAAAAAATTCTATTATATACTGTGGGAAGAGGAAGAAAAAAAGTCCTCATATGATCGATTAGTCATAGGAAATATAAGAGTTTTTCTTCAGATTTCATCACAAATTCCTTAAGCATGATAAATTGTTGGTTGGTTATAAGGTATTTTTTGGTCTAAAATGTCCTTTTTTGTAGCCACAAGTTGTGTTCCATTTAATTTTTCTATATATTTTTATAATAAAAGTAGTCTTAAGTTAAATGTACTAAATTTAAAGCGAAAACAGTTAAAATCACTTAAATAGTCACAATAAATGTATTTTAAACTCAAACTGTTTAGTGTGCTAATCTTTTGTTCTCAACTGCTTTAATTTGACTACAAATATAATTTCATTTTAAACTTCTCTCTCTCCCTCTCTCTTCGTCTCTGCTGCTCTTCTTGTCAAAGTTCCTACATTTATTTTTAACATTTTCTCTAAATGCTTCTCTTTTGTACCCTTTTTTCCAACAAATCTACTAATGCACTTAAAAATATTGCTTTATTCTTAAAAGGTGGCAGGGTAGTGGGAGGGGGGGTAAACCATTCTCTCCTATTCTTAACTGTTCCTATCCTGTCATTTATTCCTTTTTTTCGATATCACATTAAAAACACGGCACAATAAAAGTTTTCTTTGTCAGAATGCAGTTGGAAATTGTTAAGAGAGAGGAAAGCGGGCAACTTAAAACATTTCAGTGAAACAGGTGTTGTTGATGTAATTTTTCTCGCCATAATTTTAGTTATTTTTTGTGGATTGCAAATGTTTACGAGAAAATACACAAATACAAATGTGTAAAAATATGCCAACCACAAAATGTGTTTCTTAGCTTCAGGTCAATTTGAAAGAAAAACATTAAATCTAATATAAAGTTTCTTAGGGGAAATAACACGTTTTTTTTGTTTTCTTAAAACTAAAAATTTTTGTTAAAGAATTTAAAAAATTTCACTAGTCTATAATCTCGCCTATAGACTAGTCTATAATCTCGCCTATAGACTAGTCTATAATCTCGCCTATAGACTAGTCTATAATCTCGCCTATAGACTAGTCTATAATCTCGCCTATAGACTAGTCTATAATCTCGCCTATAGACTAGTCTATAATCTCGCCTATAGACTAGTCTATAATCTCGCCTATAGACTAGTCTATAATCTCGCCTATAGACTAGTCTATAATCTCGCCTATAGACTAGTCTATAATCTCGCCTATAGACTAGTCTATAATCTCGCCTATAGACTAGTCTATAATCTCGCCTATAGACTAGTCTATAATCTCGCCTATAGACTAGTCTATAATCTCGCCTATAGACTAGTCTATAATCTCGCCTATAGACTAGTCTATAATCTCGCCTATAGACTAGTCTATAATCTCGCCTATAGACCAGTCTATAATCTCGCCTATAGACCAGTCTATAATCTCGCCTATAGACAAGTCTATAATCTCGCCTATAGACTAGTCTATAATCTCGCCTATAGACTAGTCTATAATCTCGCCTATAGACTAGTCTATAATCTCGCCTATAGACAAGTCTATAATCTCGCCTATAGAATAGTCTATAATCTCGCCTATAGACAAGTCTATAATCTCGCCTATAGACAAGTCTATAATCTCGCCTATAGACAAGTCTATAATCTCGCCTATAGACAAGTCTATAATCTCGCCTATAGACAAGTCTATAATCTCGCCTATAGACGAGTCTATAATCTCGCCTATAGACAAGTCTATAATCTCGCCTATAGAATAGTCTATAATCTCGCCTATAGACAAGTCTATAATCTCGCCTATAGACAAGTCTATAATCTCGCCTATAGACAAGTCTATAATCTCGCCTATAGACGAGTCTATAATCTCGCCTATAGACGAGTCTATAATCTCGCCTATAGACGAGTCTATAATCTCGCCTATAGACGAGTCTATAATCTCGCCTATAGACGAGTCTATAATCTCGCCTATAGACGAGTCTATAATCTCGCCTATAGACGAGTCTATAATCTCGCCTATAGACGAGTCTATAATCTCGCCTATAGACGAGTCTATAATCTCGCCTATAGACGAGTCTATAATCTCGCCTATAGACGAGTCTATAATCTCGCCTATAGACGAGTCTATAATCTCGCCTATAGACGAGTCTATAATCTCGCCTATAGACGAGTCTATAATCTCGCCTATAGACGAGTCTATAATCTCGCCTATAGACGAGTCTATAATCTCGCCTATAGACGAGTCCTATAATCTCGCCTATAGACGAGTCTATAATCTCGCCTATAGACGAGTCTATAATCTCGCCTATAGACGAGTCTATAATCTCGCCTATAGACGAGTCTATAATCTCGCCTATAGACGAGTCTATAATCTCGCCTATAGACGAGTCTATAATCTCGCCTATAGACGAGTCTATAATCTCGCCTATAGACGAGTCTATAATCTCGCCTATAGACGAGTCTATAATCTCGCCTATAGACGAGTCTATAATCTCGCCTATAGACGAGTCTATAATCTCGCCTATAGACGAGTCGAGTCTATAATCTCGCCTATAGACGAGTCTATAATCTCGCCTATAGACGAGTCTATAATCTCGCCTATAGACGAGTCTATAATCTCGCCTATAGACGAGTCTATAATCTCGCCTATAGACGAGTCTATAATCTCGCCTATAGACGAGTCTATAATCTCGCCTATAGACGAGTCTATAATCTCGCCTATAGACGAGTCTATAATCTCGCCTATAGACGAGTCTATAATCTCGCCTATAGACGAGTCTATAATCTCGCCTATAGACGAGTCTATAATCTCGCCTATAGACGAGTCTATAATCTCGCCTATAGACGAGTCTATAATCTCGCCTATAGACGAGTCTATAATCTCGCCTATAGACGAGTCTATAATCTCGCCTATAGACGAGTCTATAATCTCGCCTATAGACGAGTCTATAATCTCGCCTATAGACGAGTCTATAATCTCGCCTATAGACGAGTCTATAATCTCGCCTATAACGAGTCTATAATCTCGCCTATAGACGAGTCTATAATCTCGCCTATAGACGAGTCTATAATCTCGCCTATAGACGAGTCTATAATCTCGCCTATAGACGAGTCTATAATCTCGCCTATAGACGAGTCTATATCTCGCCTATAGACGAGTCTATTATCTCACCTATAGACTAGATTATAATCTCTCCTATAGACTACATTATAATCTCTCCTATAGACTAGATTATAATCTCGCCTATAGACTAGATTATAATCTCTCCTATAGACTACATTATAATCTCTCCTATAGACTAGATTATAATCTCGCCTATAGACTAGATTATAATCTGCCTATAGACTAGATTATAATCTCGCCTATAGACTAGATTATAATCTCGCCTATAGACTAGATTATAATCTCGCCTATAGACTAGATTATAATCTCGCCTATAGACTAGATTATAATCTCGCCTATAGACTAGATTATAATCTCGCCTATAGACTAGATTATAATCTCGCCTATAGACTAGATTATAATCTCGCCTATAGACTAGATTATAATCTCGCCTATAGACTAGTCTATAATCTCGCCTATAGACTAGTATATAATCTCGCCTATAGACTAGATTATAATCTCGCCTATAGACTAGTTTATAATCTCGCCTATAGACTAGATTATAATCTCTCCTATAGACTAGATTATAATCTCGCCTATAGACTAGATTATAATCTCGCCTATAGACTAGATTATAATCTCGCCTATAGACTAGATTATAATCTCGCCTATAGACTAGATTATAATCTCGCCTATAGACTAGTCTATAATCTCGTCTATAGTCTAGTCTATAATCTCGTCTATAGTCTAGTCTATAACTTCGTTTAAATAATCTATAGTATCACCTATGGAATAGTCAATAATTTTGTTTTTAATCTCGTCTAAAGACTAGTCTATAGTCTCGACCATGGACTGGTCTATAATATATATTATTAACTAGTTTGTAGTAGAGTCTTGAGTTTAAGTGTGTTAATAATTGTTTGGTCCTCGAATCCTTGATTTATATTACTATTTCTGTATCTTTTTTAAATTATTTTTTATAAATGGCAACCCTGTTATTTAAAAAAGATCAAAAAGTTTTTAATATTTTTGAAATACATAAAAATGCCATTAAAATTTGGTGACACATTTTGTTAATATTGTAAAACGATGTTTTTATGGAAAAATGTCTTATAATGTGGTATTACTAGAGGGGGGAGAGGTGGCAATGAGAATAGAGGGGAAAAGCTAAATTGGAAATCAAATGATAAGAGTATAACGATTGGTAAACAATTTTCAGATTTGAAATAATTATTTTTCGATATTTGACACTGTAGACTAAATTGGCTCCAGGTAATGTAACTAGTAGACAGTTGTTGATTGTATAAGCAGATTTAGCTTAATTTTTAGAGAGGACTTTTTTCTTATTTAAGAAAAAATTATGTAGCAAAAATTAAAGACTTTTTCAACTTTTTTTTGCATTTATAGTCTCTTTATAAAAAAATATATAAAATATTGTGGAAATACAAATATAATGTTCTATGAAGATACTTTAAACCTTCTAAATACACCCTTTTAGGCATCAGTACACATCATTTGTCACTTAAGGATAAAAACTGCCAACGAATCACCACAAGATGAATTGAATCAATTTCAATTTTTATGTTTTTTTCATCTCTTTCCTTCTCCTTCCTTTTTGCGTCTTGTAAATATTACTTGTTAGAGAAATTACAAAAAGTAAATAATACATTTGTACATATGTAAACATGACAAGTCATGTAAATAATACAGAAAAAAAAAAAAGAATTTACATTGAGTAACTTAAACATGATTTTTATTTCATCTCTGAGTAACAATTTCAGTGACATCATGAGCATCTTGAGAAAAAAAAGGATGATGAGAAGGAACGAATAAAATCGGTAGTTGGGGATCTTGAATACCCTTCATAACTGTAGTATGGATATCATTTCTGAACTTTTATAAAAATAATTTAATTGTATGAAGTATATTTTTGATCCATAACCTGACTTTAAGTTAAAGCTCAATAATAATTTGAACTATAATTTAGACTAATTTCTAACTGATTATTGTCACTCGAGTGACTCAATGTTGGAGTTCTAAAATTGAATATATAGTGGAATAAGGTAAACCACGTTCAATTGCATAATTGTTAGACGGGTCTGTATTAAATTTTGAATCGAATCGACTGTAGTCTAAATAATAATCTTGTGTATTAATTCCATTTTCCATCATCTTAATTCCATCTAAGTACATGTGTTTGACCTGCTCTTCGTATCTATCGTTTTCAAGAACATCACCCTCTATGTGTAATAAAGTGCTTTGCTAAATTTAACTGACTATTCTCTCTTTTATAATTGCTGGGCTCAAAGTAGATGATTTCTGCGAAGTGAATGATTGTTTCTATTATAATGCAGTTTCCTACATATCGCTGCCAAGAATAAAGTCATTTTTGTATGAATTATGTGGGGGTGGGAAACTTTGCTAAATGTTTATTCCAAATATTTTCCACGGAAGTGTATGGCAGCACTAACTTGTTGTGCAAACTTTCTCCGGATTCGGATATTCTGATAAAGTTTTTATCAAAAGTCTGAAGACTTTCTTTTCTGTAGACTAGTCTATAGGCGACATTATAGACTAGTCTATAGGCGACATTATAGACTAGTCTATAGGCGACATTATAGACTAGTCTATAGGCGACATTATAGACTAGTCTATAGGCGACATTATAGACTAGTCTATAGGCGACATTATAGACTAGTCTATAGGCGACATTATAGACTAGTCTATAGGCGACATTATAGACTAGTCTATAGGCGACATTATAGACTAGTCTATAGGCGACATTATAGACCAGTCTATAGGCGACATTATAGACCAGTCTATAGGCGACATTATAGACTAGTCTATAGGCGACATTATAGACTAGTCTATAGGCGACATTATAGACTAGTCTATAGGCGACATTATAGACTAGTCTATAGGCGACATTATAGACCAGTCTATAGGCGACATTATAGACTAGTCTATAGGCGACATTATAGACTAGTCTGTAGGCGACATTATAGACTAGTCTATAGGCGACATTATAGACTAGTCTATAGGCGACATTATAGACTAGTCTATAGGCGACATTATAGACTAGTCTATAGGCGACATTATAGACTAGTCTATAGGCGACATTATAGACTAGTCTATAGGTGACATTATAGACTAGTCTATAGGCGACATTATAGACTAGTCTATAGGCGACATTATAGACTAGTCTATAGGCGACATTATAGACTAGTCTATAGGCGACATTATAGACTAGTCTATAGGCGACATTATAGACTAGTCTATAGGCGACATTATAGACTAGTCTATAGGCGACATTATAGACTAGTCTATAGGCGACATTATAGACTAGTCTATAGGCGACATTATAGACTAGTCTATAGGCGACATTATAGACTAGTCTATAGGCGACATTATAGACTAGTCTATAGGCGACATTATAGACTAGTCTATAGGCGACATTATAGACTAGTCTATAGGCGACATTATAGACTAGTCTATAGGCGACATTATAGACTAGTCTATAGGCGACATTATAGACTAGTCTATAGGCGACATTATAGACTAGTCTATAGGCGACATTATAGACTAGTCTATAGGCGACATTATAGACTAGTCTATAGGCGACATTATAGACTAGTCTATAGGCGACATTATAGACTAGTCTATAGGCGACATTATAGACTAGTCTATAGGCGACATTATAGACTAGTCTATA
>PYHX02000494.1:10599738-10864099 GCA_004302925.2 Cochliomyia hominivorax
TTTATAGTTTAAAAAATAATCTGAACTATATTAATAGTTTAGGCTATAAGTATTTAACATAGAGTATGGATTACAGTAAAAACTGTAGTTCTAATTATATTTATATTTCAAACTTAAAGCCGCATTAGTTGCAAGTATTTAAGTAATCGCAGCGTTTGTGTTTTGTGCTATAATTTCAACTATTTATAGCTGGACCAATATGTATGTAGTCTAGACTATTTATAGTCTTGTTGGTAATGCCTTAATTTTAATATTTAATAGTTTGTTTCAAAATAAAGCCATTAATCATTTAAGAATCTGCCAACAACTATTTAGATCTTGAAAGTCTCTGTTCCTCTATGATAATTTATTTCCAAAAAAATGATTTAATTATTCTGAATATAAAACAAGTTCACTATTAATAGTTTTTTTTTTTTTTAATATTTATTGTTCTTTTTACATTTTTAGCTTTTTCATTTTGCATACATGACTTCCATAACATTTTGTTGTCTTAAAAATATTTTGTTATTTTTATTTCCTCATTCTTCTTCTTCTTCTTTTTAAATGCATTAAATTATTCATTTTATAATTTTATTATAATATTTTTCTTTCAGTCATTCATTCATTCACTCAGTCATTTTCTAAAAAAAATGAATTTTTGAATTTCAATTTATTATCATTAATATTCTGCTTTTTTGGGATTTCTCACTCACATTTGGTGGTATTGGGGTTTTTTGTTTGTGGTTTTAGTGTAAATGCCACAAAATTAAATGCATCAGGAGAAGTTGAGGGAATATGGAAAAAGTCCATTACGTTTCCATATTATTGACTTTGGATTGCATTTTACATTTTCCAGATGTTAAAATAATATAATATGTAATAATATGTAATTTTTATTCGTCAAATATTCATATTTTAGTGTTTTTTTTTTTCTTGTTTGTGAAGAATAAATGTGATGTAATTTGCTATAAAAATAGCAAAATTTTCAATGAAAATATAGTTTTCACATGCTAAAATAAATACAATTAAAAATCTTTGTCCTTAGAGTTGTTGTTTTAGTTTTTGGTCCTTTGCACTCCTCCTTCTCTTGCTCTTTAAAAATCTCTCATAACTTTTATTTACTTTACCTTCTACACTGAACCAAATGTCGTTCATAATATAAACGCAAAATTTTCGTAGTTATTTTTTGAAAGGAATTTCACAAATAACTAATCGACGTTGTAATTCGGACCAAATTCTCGCTGTAGTAGTTCTATAAATATTCGATAATCAATATTTACTTTTTATGGGGACTACTTCTCCCCTGGTCCTATCGTTCTTTCATTATGACCAGTAAAACCGTTTCTTGAGGAAGTTATTTTGACCAAATTAAAAAAATCTCTCTGTTTCAGTTCTTAAGATATTCTATCATCAATATTTGCTTAGCATGGGGAACACTCCTTCCCTTGATCTTTAATAGTCCAAAATTTCGTAAATTTAATTTAAATGTGGTAATTAAATTGAATAATATTTCATCAATATAAAGAATTTATTTTTGTCAATTTGAATACTGTATTATTCAAATTGATTATTATTTCTTCAAATTAACCCCATTTTTATTAAAGTATTCATTGAAGATTTTTCGTCAATTTGAAGAATTTCCAAAAATTAACGAAAACTTTCGTTATAATGAATAAAGTTTTCGTTGACTGTTATTTAAACTACTTTTCTTCAATTCTACACCTTTTTTCGTTAAATTTACTAACATTTTTTTGGTTCAGTGTAAGAAAAACACATTAATTTTACTTTTCATTTGAAGTTTCTATTTCTTTTTGCTTTATTTGTGTTTTACTTGTTATCTAAAACATATTTTTCTAAATGACCATTAATGATTTATTTCCCATAACCACAGATGTTTTCTTATGAACTAACAACAACAATTGAAACAAAATTCAGTCAAAATTTATATATATTTTTTATACCCTCCACCATTACAAGTGTTCAAAAGAGGGTATGTTAAATTTGTTATTTTGTTTGTAACACTAAGAAGAAATCATTTCGGATCCCATAATGGGAATATATATTCTTGCATTAAATCAAAAACTCAGTCGATTTAGCTGTGAACCCATCACATAAACAATAATTGACAGAGTTCAATGAAATTTGGCCTAAGTATTTGATATACCCCAGAGAAGTTTTCTATTTAATATCAGAAAATTCAGTTCAGTAAATTAAAATATATATAGCGATATCTGAGGCAACCTCTTAGTTCTAGAGAAGAACTTTCGTAAAATTGTAATTTATAAATTGACAAATTAGAACGAGATTAGAATCGTGTGTGTATGCGTTTATGTACGAAGCATAACGTATTTATTTTAAACGTATTCGTGTTGGAGGGTATTGAAGATTCGACATAGCCGAATATAACATTTTTACTTATTACAATTTTAAGTTTTCTTTTAATGTAATTTCCAGAAAGATTTTTTATTTTTGATTTTCATTCACATGCCTCGAGTGCTGGTCATAAAAATAAATATCTAATTTAGTCTAAAAGAGAACTAGAGGTACATCACAAAGTATATATATATTTTCAAAATATATATAGTTTTTATTTTTTCATTTACCAACAAAATTTCAATTAGATAAAATAATAAGAAACTCACACATATAAATTTCAACAAGACGAAAAGTATTGAAGGCGCCATATTTTTCCACCCATATTTTAAAAGCTCTCATAACCCAAGAGTTTAAATGGAGATATATTAGATTTTTGACTCTAAATGTAAGAATGAAAAATTCGTTTATCTGAGTTTTAAAACGCACTACAAAGTAGGAAATAGTTTGATCCAGAAACACATAAATCTAATAGAATACAATCTACAGTCTAGACTAAAAGTTTTTCTAAAAGTCTAGACTTGAATCCGTATAACAGTCCACACTTAAATATGTACTCTACAGTCCAGACATAAATCTGTACTACAGTCCAGACTTAAATATGTACTCTACAGTCCAAACTTAATCTGTACTACAGTCCAGACTTAAATCTGTACTAAAGTCCAGACTTAAATCTGTACTACAGTCCAGACTTAAATCTGTACTACAGTCTAGACTCAAATCTGTACTACAGTCCAGACTTAAATCTGTACTACAGTCCAGACTTAAATCTGTACTACAGTCCAGACTTAAATCTGTACTACAGTCCAGACTTAAATCTGTACTACAGTCCAGACTTAAATCTGTACGACTTAAATCTGTACTACAGTCCAGACTTAAATCTGTACTACAGTCCAGACTTAAATCTGTACTACAGTCCAGACTTAAATCTGTACTACAGTCCAGACTTAAATCTCTACAGTCCAGACTTAATGTACTACAGTCCAGACTTCAATCTGTACTACAGTCCAGACTTCAATCTGTACTACAGTCCAGACTTAATCTGTACTACAGTCCAGACTTAATCTGTACTACAGTCCAGACTTAAATCTGTACTACAGTCCAGACTTAATCTGTACTACAGTTCAGACTTAAATCTATACTACAGTCCAGACTTAAATCTGCAATACCGTTTAGACTTTAATATGTACATCAGTCCAGACTTCTATATGTACTACAGTCCAGATTTTAACATGTACTACAGTCCAGACTATAATCTGTAATACCGTTTGGACTTTAATATGTACATCAGTCCAGACTATCTGTAATATAGCCCAGACTTGAATCTGTAATACAGTCCAGAATATATACTTTACTACAGTCCAAACTATAGTCTGCATTACAGTCCCAACAATAGCCTGCACTACAGTCCCAACTATAGTCTGCACTATAGTCCCAACAATAGTCTGCACTACAGTCCAAACTATAGTCTGCATTATAGTTCAGACTATAGTCTGTACTACTGTCGTAAACAAACCCTTCACTGGTACAATAATATAATGAGGTATTTGTACCATAAAAACTTTAATAGAAGAGTTACTGATAAAAGTTCGTTTTCTCGTGTTAAGAATATTTCCGATCTTATTCCTTATAATCTGGATCTTATAACTTGGACTTTAGTATAATCTTAATCTGTAATCTGACAGTGGAATACAGACTATTGTACAGACGATAATTTGGGCACTTGTACAGATTACAGTACAGACTTTAACCTGAACATTATTATAAATTAATAAAAGATCAGAGTGTAATCGTTACTATGATAGAGGTTATGATCTAAGCTATAGTACAGATGATAATGTGGATTTTAATACAGATTTTGTTATAGACTATAATCTGGAAAATAGTACAGTATACAGTACGGTACAGTACAGACGATTATCTGGACAATAGAACTGTGTACAGTACAGACTATAATCTGTACAATAGCACTTTGAACATTACAGTATACAGTACAGACTATAATCCGTACAATAGCACTGTGTACAGTACAGTATATAGTACAGACTATAATCTGTACAATAGCACTGTGTACAGTACAGTATACAGTACAGACTATAATCTGTACAATAGCACTGTGCACAGTACAGTATACAGTACAGACTATAGTCTAGAATATAATTCTATGTTTGCAGCCCCCCTGAATTCATAGTTTGAATATCTTAATTATTCATTGCGTTAATCATGTTTGTCTATTATATTTTAGTGAAGACGACTATATTTATGATTATTTTTATTAAGTGTAAAGAATTTTATTTATTGTGATAATTAAATTAATTTCCTCATTTTTCTCCAAATGTTTAAACAAATTTTTTTAATTAATTTATTTAATTGTTTTTAGCCATTGAAATTTTGATTTTAATTACAAATAAAAATTCTAAATCAGAAAACGAAAATAAATATTTGAAAATTTCGAAATGAAATTTTCAAATTCTTCAAATATGAAATATTTAATGTCAAAAAAATGAAGATTACGAATGAAAATAAAGAAAAAGAACTTAAAATTGTGAACTTAATATTTTCTTTATTGGCAGAATTTATTATTAACTTTAATTTAATTAAAACTAATTAATTAATTATGATTGACATTTAATGTTTAGTTTAAGGATGATATTACATTTTATTATTTATAGTTCTTTTTTCCCTATTTTATGCATTTTTGCTCCATTGCAAAAAAAAAATACCTGTCAATTACCATTTTAAAAATCTCACACCCATTTTGAGCGTGAAAAATATTAAATCACAAAATTTATGCAAAATCATTGTTATAGTTTTCCTTTTTTAATGGTTGTTGTTATTGTTGTTATTATTGTAGCAGTGGATTTTATTTATAATATATTTTTGACAGCTACATAATGACTTTTTGAGGTTATGGTTGTTTTAGTTTTTGTTTTCGTTTATTTAAAAAAAGTTAAAGTTGTAAATTTTACCATATTTTGCAATTAATCATGTTTGTGGTGTAATTTACCTCTTTTTTTTCGAGCTCTAACGTTATTTGTAGTTTTTAATAAAAACATGAAATTTATTAATAAAGAATTAATGTTTTGTGGCTTTTAAATATAATAAATTCTATAATAAAAGTGATTTTTTTGTTTATTTGAAGTTGTCATTTATTTCGATATGAATCTCTAAGGGAAATTGTAAATTTCCTGCAGTTAACACTTTTTTTTGTGAAGACTTTAAAATGTTAAATGTCAAATATGATAAATGTTAAATGTCATTTTTAGTAGTCAATAGTAAGAAATTAAAAAATGGAAATTTAATCGAAATACAGAATTTTAAGACCCAAAACTTACAACTCTAACCATATAATTCACCCCCACTTAGGTCCATTTTTATTAACGATTGCTTGAAAAACAACCTAAATTTAAGATTTATCACATTTGACAAATTTCAGACACTTTCATCACAAAACTTAATTTGATATTGATTAATGATCCAATCTTAATTTGATATTTTTGTTTTTTCTATGGAGTTTTCCAGCAAAACAAAAATAACATCCAAAAAAGTCATTAAGATCTTCAGCTTATGAACCGAAAATAGTCCATAATTTTTGAAATATTTACTCAGTAAAGAACATCTAACAACACTATATGCAACTTAAAAACAACTGATAACTTCTGAATATTTTTATTTCCTTGGAAATCCAAGAATGGAAAACTCATGCACTTATTGCTGCCTTGTGAAGCAATGAAAATGTAATTCCTCTAAAAGCACTTTAATTTTTTATGTTTGGTTATTTTAGAAAATCAGTAAGATGTGTTTTAATAGATAACTACATGTAGCCCAATATCGGAATTAACCTCTAAATCAGGAAAACTTAAAAATAAATGCAGCCTAAAAACCTACAATAGTTTTTATGAAATGCGTTTTCTCTATTTATAAGTAAAGGAGTTATATGCCAATATCTAAAGCAGAACTTGCCTTAATAAATTGTTCAGTCCACAATTATTTTTTGGTCAGGGCGAAAACATTTAAAATTCTCTCGCATTCTGCGTATACTTTCATTGAATCTTGGTACTGAAAATCAATTTTATAGGCAAAATTTTTTAACAATATCAATAACGTGAAACTAGAAAATAGATTCAGACTAAATAAAAAAAATCAGCTACGAAAAATAAATTCAGCCTAAATGGCTGCAATGGTTTTTATAAAATTAGAAAACAATATTTTTTCATTAGGAGCTGGGGAGAGTTATCTCCCATACAGGAAGAAAAGGCAAATGTGAATTGATTTAATAGGAGAAATGTTATAGGTCAATATTTGTTTTAATCTATTTTTTAAACTTCACCCATTTTTCATATTTTTTTCAATCCTCCTTTTATTTCTAGAGTGTTTATAGCCTTCTTATGTGTATAAAAATGAAGAAACAATTAAATTACTTCAGTAGCAAAGTAGTTCTAGATCAATTTTAAAACCCGTAACCATAATTACAAAATTAGAATTAAACTTAAGCCTAAAAGGCTGCTTCGAATTGTATGGAAACTGGAAACTGTATACTTAAGAGAAATAGGGACTTATTCATCTACATAAATTAAATATGTATAGATTAAATAGAAGAAACGTTATAGACGGATATCTTTACAAGAATTTGCGTAAAAAAAATTATAGCAACAAATTTTTTATATTATGGAAATATTATGTAATAAAGCGAATTTATTGAAATTCATATAAATTCTTCTTAGTCTTCTTCTTGACTCTCTTGATATAAAGTCTTAATAACATCTGTCGAATAGAAATATAGTTATAGTCAAATATCTGAAACAATCCCTAAAATTTAAAACAAGAAATTACATTCAGCCTAAAAGGCTGCAACAATTTTCATAATATAAAAAACTGTAATATTTGATAGTGGCGGAATAAATTATCTTCTTCATATAAATGAAATATTTAATGTTTGAGTAGAATGGATGTTATAGTCCTACAAAGTATGGACATATAATTTAAACTGATACATTTGTTTTTATTGTCACGGCCAGTCAAATTCGCCCAAAACTGATAAAAAATATACTGAATAGAAAAATAATTATAGTTCTTTAATATCTTAAACAGTTCCTAAAATTTAAAACATTAGAACAAATTCAGCCTAAAAGGCTACAACAACATGACATACAAAAGCAAAAAATATTTAGCGATAGGTCCTGGGGGGAGGATACATCATACACAAATAAAAATTGTAACGATTCAGTTAAAACAGTTGTAGACTGATATTTATTAATTTAGATATTATTT
Organism: Cochliomyia hominivorax; assembly: GCA_004302925.2. Taxonomy (NCBI): domain Eukaryota; kingdom Metazoa; phylum Arthropoda; class Insecta; order Diptera; family Calliphoridae; genus Cochliomyia; species Cochliomyia hominivorax. The sequence goes on from PYHX02000494.1 coordinate 10,607,362, forward strand.
TTCAATATATTTAGCCTAAAAGACTGCAACAATTTTCATGAAATTTGGCTGTTATATGTTTCAAAAGGAATTTTAGTTATCTCCTTCATATAAATTCAAATATTTATCGTTTGAATGGAGGAAAATTTTAGTTCCATTTCTTAATTTTAAGTTGACAATTTGTATTATCGCCATACTAATAAAGTGAATTCATTAAAATTTGCCCTAAATGTTTGAAGACTTCTTTTAAAACTTAAATACTGAACATCAATAAAATTGAATTATTAGAAAAATAGTTACAGACCAATAGCTGTAGAAAAAAATCTCGATAATTCAAAACATTACACCTTATTCAGCCTAAAAGGCCGCAGCGACTTTAATAAAGTTTGAAAACAATTTTAAAATGGAGTTAGGGTCGTGGTACCCTCATACAAAACAAATATTAATTAATTTGGTTGGAAAAACAATTATAGACCGACATTTCAAATAATAACTAAAAATATGAAATTATATTCAGCCTAAAAGGCTGCAACGATTTATATAAAGATTTTTATTTTGATAGAGTCCTCTTACAAATATCTTTTCAATTGAATTTTTACAAGAAATAGACCAATAATTTAAGCGACTCCAAAATTTTGATAGGAGAAACTGCCTAAAATGCTGCAACACTTTTTTTTAAAGAGGGAATTTACTGATTATTTTTTGATCGTTTTGTAAATTTATTGTAACTTTAACATAAACTTTCTTATACTTTTTAATTAAATATTTTTTATTCTTTCAATTTATTTTACTATTTTTCTTATGACATAAATTTGTTACCAACAATTTTATGTCATCCATAGAATCTCTGCCCCAAGAATGTAAAATATTTTAAGTTAAATTTATACTTTTACCCTGGAGCCTATAACAGAAATTTCTACAACTCAGTAGATGATAATAGTGACATGTTAATAATTTGAACCAAATAACAGATGTTTAAGGAAGAAAGGGAGAGGGAGAGAGTAGAAATAGAGATACAACTCCTTTTGTTTAAACCCAGAAAAAATAATTTTTAAGAAAATAAGGAAATTAAAAAATTAAATTAAAAATCTCTTTAGAAAGATAATGTTGTCTGACTTCTTTGTTCGATTTTTTTTAAAGAGAGTTGCCATTCTAATCAATATTCTATGCCAGTAATATCTTTATTAAGTTTTTAACAAAAGTAATAAAAAACTTTGGTAGAATTGTAATAATTTTTTAACATAAAATAATGAAAATGAAAATGGGAAACTATTATTTAATAATAAGAGGGAGATAGACAGAGACAGAGAGAGTGAAAGAGATAGATCTTTGTAAGTATTTGAACTGAAGATAAAATTCAAAGTTTCCTTGTTTTAATCCAAAACATAAAATTCTTATGATTTTGATATAATTAAGGTCCCTTCAAGGGATTTCTAATTTTAAAAAAGTGAGCGAAAATATGATCATATTACGTCCCCTTATATTCAGCATTTCAACCATTGTCCCTTTTGTCAAATATCGGGAAAATCTGTAGTACTATACAACTGTATTAGGGGGCAGCAGCTTCACAAAAATAAAATTTTTTGTCATTCCTAAAATTACAGTTAAAGTTGAAATTATTTTTGCCTCAGATATCGGTATATATTGTTTCTACTAAACTTTTAATTTCAATCTGACAAAGAAATGGTATAAAAAGTAAACAAAAAGAAAAGAATAGAATAAAATAAAATAAATTAAAGAACAATTTTGATTAGAGAGTTTTAGTTATATCATGGTAGATGCCTCAGATATCGGCATATAATTTTTTCCACTTAACCCATTGTTATGTTACATAGCAATGTAGAGGGTAAATTTAGAAAGAAAAATATTATGAGAACATTTAATCGATTGGAAAGTTAGAGTTTTAGCAGAGTAAACATATCCAAATCGGCTCAGAATATAGTCCAATCTAAAGATATACCAGTTTTAAAAACTATTGATTATCAGATCTGGATTCAGTTAAGACTGGTTATCTTACTGTACCTTGGTAATGCGAAGTGTAATATATAATTTTAAATTCATATTCAATATTTCTGTAAATTATTTAATATAATTAAAAATAACTTAATCATTTGAAAAATATTTCTCCTCTAAAGCTACAGTTTCAGATATGGATCTGGTTGAACTAAAATCAACTGGTTACTTTATTGCCACTTAGTAATTTGAAATATTTCAAATAATTTAAATGATTAAAATATCGAAAATATTTAAAGATTTTCTGTATCCGAAAAGTTGCAACTTTTTACTTCTACTGTCTCTAAGTAAACGAAATAGTCGACAGTGGCAAAAATTTAAATTTAAAGGAAACTTTGTAAAATTTAAAATACTTCGAGTGATTGGTGACAGTCATTTCTGAGTTTTAATAAAATACAGTTGACTGTTCACCTTATTGTCCCTTAGTAATGTGAAGTGTAATGTATTATTTTAAATTAAAATTTACCATATTTTTAAAATATTTAAAAGAATTTTAATTATTGATTTTTTTATAATATTTATTTGCTTTTTAATATGTGTGAAAAAATTTCTACTGACCTTTAGTATACAAAACAGTGGACAATGCAAAAATTATGGTAAATAAATTAAAAAAGAAGAAATTTATAACATTAGAAATATTTTGAGCGATTTGTGGGAGAGACTTGCAATAAATTAAGAGTCTAATATGTGGTTAATTAAAATACAGTCAACTAGTTACCTTATTGCCCCTTAGTAATGCGTAATGTAATATATAATTAAAATTAATACTACAGATTTATTTAAATAATTTTACCAAATTGTTATATGTTTTAGTTTTTGAATTATTTGCAATATTGAAAGTTAACTTATATTGTCCCTTAGTATACAAACCAGTGGACAATGTAAAAATTATGAAAATAAATTTGTAAGTTTTTCAATACTTTAAGTGATTTATGAAATATGTGATTAAGTCATATATGAGTCAGTATGTTAAATGGTTACCTGGTTGACTCTAAGTAAACTAAAGAGTGGATAGTTAAAATTTCATTAATCTTCAGAATTACAGGGTTTCTTCTTGAAACTTTTTTTCACCCAGTAAAAGAATTTATTGCAAGTTTTCAAAACCTTCTCAAAAACATCTTTTCATTCTCCTCCCTTTTTTGGTTGGAAAACATTTTGGGAAATGTAAGTAAAATTTTAATTTTCCACTCGTATGCAAACTTAATTTAATGTAAGTTTTAAGTTTGTATTTCTTCTGCTTTATTTTTCCTCTTAAGTGACAGTTACTGGTCTCGTCCTTAAAAAAACTTTTCCCAAAAAAAATACATTAATTTTTGTTTTAAAAAGCACAGAGAGAGAGATCAAGAACATATGCATGACGAACGAAGGGAAAAGTTTTATTGTAACCAGCAAATGAAATCGTAAACTTTAAATGGCAGCAAACAATTTTTAACTTAATTTAGTTCTTCCGAAAAAACAAGACTAAAAATACAAGAAAGACATATTTTTTGTTGTCAAACATATTTTTATACCCTTCAACACCACAAGTGGGGTGAAGGGAGTATATTAACTTGGTCATTCTGTATGTTAAGCTAAAAAGGAATCATCTTAGATCCCATAATGTATATACATATATTCTTGCGTTAAATCAAAAACTGAGTCGATCTAGCTATGTTCTTCTTTCCGTCCATCTGTTTGTCTGTTATTGAGACTCTCACATCCACAATAATTGACTGAGCAGAATGAAATTTAGTCAGAGTATATCTAATAATCCTGAGAAGATTGCTATTTAAAAGTAGCAAAATCGGTTCAGTATATGGAAAGATATAGACCGATATCTGAGGCAACCTCTTAATTCAAGGGAAGAACTTTTGTAAATTTTTTCAATTATAAATCGGTCAATTAGAATGAAATTTTGACATAATATTGAGCTATATGTATTTCATTACCATTTCCAAAATGATCAAAATCGGTTCAGTAGAAAAAAGTTAAAGCCAAAAAAAAATAATTTTATGACTCATTAAATGTTCATGTGTTTAAGAAAAACTTTTTTATATATTGTATACGATTGTGAGTGTATCACCCACACATACACTGTGTGGGTGTGTAGAAAACATAACGTAGTTACTTCACACTTATTTGTGGTGAAGGGTATTGAAGATTCGCCGTAGCCTTTTTTACAGTTTTTTTTACAAAAATAAAGAATAAGGAAAAGACCAGAATAAATGTATGTAAATGTTAAATATTTTAAAGCAAACTAAGCATACAGATTTGTTAATTACAGATAAAGATAAATTAAAGATAAAACCTTAATTTTAAATTAAAACTTATTGGTTAAAAACTTTAAGATAAAAAAAGAGATTTAAAATTAAAAAGAAAAAACTAGCAACAGACAGACAGAAAGACGGACACGTTTTAACTCTTATAAATTTTGATAATAAAGCAAAAATCTAAATCAGACTTTAAAATAAATGATTTACAATATTTCTGCCCTATTTTGTATATAAATTAATATAATTATTTATTCACATAATTAATATTTAAGCTAAATACTCAAATTACATTTTCTATGAACACAATCAATTATTTAAGTCAACCAGCAGACGGAAGGACGGACAGTATAAAATCATAAAATATGTATATAATGAAACAAAATTATATTGAGATTTTAGAACAGATAATATAAATGCTTTATGAAATAATTTTGCAATTCGATAATAAACAAATTATATAAATATCAATAATTAATCATTAATACTTCAAATTCTGTTTGTTAAACTTGTATGCTATGAAGTATCAAACGGACGGACAGATGGACAGACAAGATTAAACTATTAGATGATTATGTTATAAAACAAAAATTGTATTTATAGATTAGAAATAACCAATATTAAATATATCTGTATTAAGAAATTTTGTAACAAACACACAAATTATGTTATAAACATTATATTGTGATGTCTTACATAGTTAAATGATTAAAATTATGAAAGGTGGACAAAAGGAAGGTCGGACGGACAGACTCAATTTTAACTTTATTAAGTTACACAATAATGTAAAATAAAGTATATATTATCAGGAATATAGTTATATATATTTTAAGTAAAGTATAGTATAATTAATATTCAATAAATGTAAAATTGATTATTATGTTGCCAATGATCTTATTTACATCATGATTTTAAGATAAAAGAAAAGAATTTTTTTAAGAGGATTAAATACGTTTTCCAGGATTCTGTATTATGAAATTACCATTGATTTTAAGAAAATATTCTGTACGCGGCCCTTAACAAAAGTATTTGGGAAAATGTTTATAACTTTATCAGTTCTTTGTTCCAAAACTTTTTTCTAAATTATTTTAGTCTTTTTATAAATAAATCGAATTGTGATTCGAATTGTTCCGAACCAGATAACCACATTAACTTTTGGACTAAAAATAATATAGACTCTGAGTTGTCGTATAGACCTTTTGACTATAATATTATCATATTAATCATACGTACTGTTGTATCTCTTCGTAAAGAAGTGATTTGTTTAAAAAAGTTTAACACCCAACGATGAACTAGCGGAAGGACGGAGGGAAAGACAATATTATACTCCTATAGAGTAACAAAATTTCACCAAATATAACCCATTTTGTAGAAACAACTCTATAGTATATGTTTCAGCCTTAGTCTCTGAAAATTATGGACCTTTTGACACCACATTAATTATACGTACTGTGTTATCTTTTAGCAGTATAAAAATGATTGTATAAATAAGTTTAAAACCAAACGGACGGAAGGAAGGACATGATAAATCTTTTATTGAAGTTTAAAATGTTAAGAAATGAACTGCTAATGATCATAAAATTAGTATGGAATATAACTCAATTTCGTTATTTAATAAAACTTATCATGAACTCAATTTTTCCTATAATATTCCAACTATTATTTCACTAGCGGAAGGACGAAAGGAAGGACATAATTACACTGTTTTAAAGCAATTAAATTTCGACGAATAAACTAAATGTTATACAAAGAACACTATAGTACATGTTTCAGCATACGCCTCGAAAAGATTTGGACTTCATATTATCATATTAATAATACGTACTGTTGCATCATTTTGTACCAAAAATGTTATTCTTTATATAAATTTAATACTTAGCGGACGGAAGGACGGACATGTTTAAAGTTTTATTAAAATTTATAATAATGCAAAATAAATAAGTCCAGATCGCAATATCTATATAGAATATAAAAGAATTAATTTATTTAATAAAACTTATCATTAAAATAATTTTTGTTGTAAAAATAACTATAACAATCTTACCATTATTTAACTAGCGGAAGGAAGGAGGGAAGGACATAATTGTACATTTCATCAAATTTAACTTATAGTATACAAACAACTCTAATCTCTGAAAATATGGACCTTTTGAAGTCATATTAATTATGCTTGTTTTTGTGCCAAAAAGATGATTTTGTTTATAAAATTTTATTACCAAACGGACAGAAAGACGGACATGTTAGCAATTATATAGAAATTAATAATGATACAAAATAAATTGATCCAAATCAGAAGATCTTTATAAAATATAGCTGCATTAATTTATTTAATAAAACTTATCATTAAAATAATTTTTGTTAGTAAAATAACTATAACAATCATACCATTATTTAACTAAGGGAAAGACGGAACCAACTTTTTAAATTTGTAATGCTTCCACAAAATGAATTAAATTCCCAAATGGTTTAAATTTCAAAATATTTTCCCTTTCCCTACTTTTTCTTTGGCATCCTTTTGTCCTTCTCTTTACTAATCTGATCATGTAAGATTTTGAGTGTTTTTTCTACACTCTGACACATTATTTTAAAACACTACGATTTGAAAGTAGAAGAGAGAGAGGAGAGAGAGAGAGAGAGGAAAAGATAATATTTAAACAATCGTATTGTTAAAATAATGTTGATGTTACACTTTAATGTTTCCCCATCCAAAAAAAGGACACTTAAAATCGTATGTGAAAAGAATGAAAAAACAAATATAATTTAAAATAGAATTGTTATAACATTTATTGACATAAAGCTAAAGTTTTCACTTTCTTTCTCATTCCCTTCCTTCGCAAAAAAAAAGAAACTTGACTATAACAATAATATGATTTGGGGAAAAATACTACAATTATTGTTTGTTTAGCTTTTAATGACACTTTTTGTCTTTTTAAAATATCAAAAACTAAATTTATATGTATATAAAATAAGATGTATGTATGCATGTATGTAAGTATGTATGTATGTATGTATGTATGTATGTATGTATGTATGTATGTTTGTTGTATGAATGTATGTATATATGCAACGTATGAACTCCAAATCGTCCAAACATTTTCACAAAATGATCCCAATATACCCGAAACTAACATAGACTAAAATTCCGATAGGACCAAGAAGAGAGGTACCCCAAAGAAAGCAAATATTGATTTTCGAATATCTAAAGAACTCTAACTGTAGAAGGAACAGGATCAGGAGACTGAGTTAAATTTTTGTGCAGCAAAGCGCCGGCCAAAACAAAACAAATATTTATTATCGAATAAATAGATAACAGCTTTAATTTGATCCCAATCACTTTCTCAATGAATTAATTTACTGGACGAAATGTAGAACGGATAGGACCAGGGGGAAGGGCAATTCCCATACAATGCAAATACTGATTATCGAATATGAAAGAACTATTGCAGCGAATGTTATAAAATTTGGTCCCAAACACTTTCTCAATGAGTCGTTTTACTAGACAAAATCTAAAGGGAAGAGGATTAGGGGAAGAGGTACCCCTATAAGTGGGCAATTTTAATTATCGAATATCTTAAGAATTATTATAGCGAAATTTTAAAATTTGGCCTTAAACACTTTCTCAAGAAGTTGTTAACTGGACAATATGTAGGACGGATGAAATCTGGTGGTGGGAAGGGGGCGTGTACCTTTTTACGTAGTCAGTTAAAATTGAACAAAAATAGTAATCGAAGATTTGAAAAATTAGAGCGAAAATCTTTCTATTTCAACAAATTCTCATTTTATGATTTTTTTACAAGTCGCAATTTTTTAACTTGTTTCTGAATCTGTGATGCAGTATATTTCTGGTGCAGCAAAGCGCACCGGGTAAAAGCAAATAAAATTTAAACATTTTGTTTTAAATTGTTAAAAAATAAAAAAAATTATTTATTTAAATTATTTTTAACTTGATTTCCAATCAAGTCCATTTTAAATTTATCTTCCTTTTTCAATTTTTAGTTCTTATTTTAGTCTTTTTTTTTATTTGGAAAACTTTCTGTTGACATTGACAAATGATTTTCAAATATTTTAATTAATGACTTTTTTTCCACAAAACTCTGCTAAATTTATTTTAAAATTCATTTAACTAAATCAATTATTTTAGTTGAAATTTCAGTAAGAAATTTATTCAGAAATTTTAATAGAATTAACTGAAAATTATTTTAATGTCAAACAGAAATGACTGTACAAAATTTTAAGGTTAAATTCAAAAGGGTTTAAACTGAAAATGGTGGTCAATATACGAAAATAAAGAGCGGACTCTTGATTATAAATATGGAAAATATGAAATTTTACTGCACTTTTTTTAGAACTTAAATATTTATTTGAAAGAAAAAGGTTTACATAAAGGAATTGTGCTACTTTTTCATACCCTCATTGTATTGCCAACAGTACGTATACTTTATATTTGCTTTGTAATTTATTAAATATTAATCATACGTTCATATTGTTTACAAATCGATTTTTTGTAAATTTTTAACCATTAAAAATATTGTAATGAAATTTTACATGGTTGGAGCTTAGATGTGTTCGAATTGATTTGTATGATCAGGGGCGTAGTAGGTGGCCTTCCAAATTTCGCCATCCTGATTATGTTGTATTTTTATAACATTTTTAAATTCATTTATGAATTTAGACAAAATAAATTTTGTTTGAAGTCAGTTTAGTATCTGGCAAATTACATATTTTAGCATACAAAACGATTTTTTTCCTGGATAATTAAGTTACTTTTGAGTCTCTAATAATAATGAAATTTCATTTGGCTAGAGTAGAGGTATTTTCAAGTTAATTTGGAGGAATACCGGCCTCTTTTTGCCCAAGGCCTTAATCGGTGACCCTCCTTTTTGTGAATATTTTTTTTTTTTTTTTTTTTTTTTTTTTTTTCAAAAAATCGCCAAAAAAATCATTTATAAATTGACACAAAAGAAAAGGCACCTTGTAAATCCCTTTAAAAAATACTCCTACTTGGACATGATATCTCTTGTAGTTTCAGAGGTATTGAAGACCAAATGAATTTTTAAAAAATGTTTACCTTTGTTTATCCTTTATCGGCCTCAACAATTAAAAAAATGACCAGATTTATTGTAAAATTCTTTAAAGTTTTGCCATGTAAACTATATAAATATGAATCCATGACAAAGTTCTATTATTCCAAAAATTCAGGCATTGAAAAAATATCAAATTTTTGTGGATTTTCCCCCTAAAAGGCGGCTGCATTTAATAACTTAAATTTTGTCCTTTAATTAATTTAATTGTAAAGGGTATAGGGATGAGCTTTGGGCAGAAACCTGCAATCCCTGTTGGTCAATTAAATTTTTTTTTTGTTTGTGAAATTCTCAAATTTCTAAGGCCGAAATCTTCTTTTCTTTATCCTTAATGTTTAGCTTTATATGTAAGGTAAACCTCGAGAAGTGTTTTTTGCCGGTCGGCTCCTACAATGACAGAGCGATCATTTCATTGAAAAAGTAAATTTTTTCAACAAGTTTTACACGGATTGGGATTTTGGGAATTTAAGTAGGGAAATGTGGGATTCTTTAATTTCCTTAATTTCATGGACAAATTCATATTAAAATATAAAGAAAAATATTAGTTTCATTTATATTTTATAACCGTTTGAGTATTAATTTTAAAACTCCTTTTTTATAAATTGGAATTTTGGGTGTTTTTCGTATGAGAAAATAGGATTTTCTTTAATTCCCTGATTTATGGACAAGTTTATATATATCATATGTAAATTTCAAATAAATATTGTTAATTGTTTTAATTTCTTTAAAGGTTTAATACTAGTTTTTTGTTTAAAAAACAGAGATTTTTTAAACACGCGGGATTTTGGATATTTTTATTGGGAAAATTGATTTTTTTTAAATTAACTTGCTTATGGACAAGTTCATAAACAACATATCAAAATTTCAAATAATTCTATTTTATTAGGACTTTAATATTAATTTTGTTAAAAAAAATAATCATTTTTTCTTAACACGTTTTATACGAATTGGGATTTTGGGTATTTCCGTATGAAAAAATCAGGAATTTTGTAATTTCCTCATTCATGGCAAGTCCATGTACATAAATGTTAGAAAAATATGTACGTTCAAATTTTATTAAGGTTTATAAAAATTCGAAATTTTTTCTTTATAAATTTTTTACATTCACTTTTTCTCTTCTTAAAAATCGTTCGATTTAAAAGGAATTTAAATTTTAATTTAACTCTAAAATTAAAAATAAATTTATAATCTTTCAGTGTCGTTTTTGGCTAAAAGAAAAAAATCACTTAAACCTAAATTTACATTTTTTTTATTTTTGTGATTTCCTTTTTGAATCCAACAAATTATTCATGTGTTTTTAGCTCCTGTTTTTCACATTTTTTTTGTCAAGAATTTTTTCTAAATGTGTTATTATCCCCAAAACGAGTTCAAAATGATTACAAATATCTTCTTTTATATATTTGTTTATTGTCCTTTTAACTCCCTTTTCTAAGTAGAGCAATTAAGTGAAAATAAAAATATATTTTATTTTTAAACAAAAGTCCTTTTAAAATTAATCTATAAATTTTATGGAAATCTAGCTTGACCCGGTGCGCTTGCTACGCAAAAATTTCCTTTGACGTAGATCTCGACAAAAATTTCACATATCACGAAATGTCCTGACACAGACATTCACAAATTTTCCAATAAAACCGTTTCATAGGAAATCTGTTCCTTGGAAGTGTTATTGACATGAAATCTTAACAGCTTCAAAAGTCTTCATATATCGATATCAATATTTCCTTCCAACATTTTTCTAGTAAACAGTAGTTGGGACCACAATAAAGAACTCTCGCTGGATGTTGTAGTTCTTTAGATATTCGATAATTAATATTTGCTTTGTATGGGGGGACACCTCCCCCCGGTCCTATCCATCCTACATTTTATCCAATAAAGAATCCTTGAGGGAGAAGTTGGGACCAAATTTGAGAACCCTCATTGTTATAGTTCTTTTGATATTCGATAATCAATTTTTGCTTTGTTTGGGGGGGAGGACACCGTCCCCTGGTCCTATCGGATTGTTTTTTGTATACACATTTGTACACACATCCTTTTTTATAAATATAGAAATAAAATTTTAAATTTCACAAATTAGTTAATTTGGGAAATTAATTTCAATCTTTTCTCCATTAAATCTCTTTAAATTACTATTTTATCATTTCCCTAATTTTTCCATTTCCCCTCTGATTTTCCTCTACTTTTCGAATTAATATTACTGCCCCAAATAATTTGTAGCCGAAATAAAAGTTTACTTTCCATTTTTAAACCGAAAATAAATGGCAAAAAAATTATACTTAAATAAACGAAAAATAAATTTATGTTACACTTTATCAGAGAATTACATTCACCATTTCCACACACACACACCACCCCTCCTCTCTCTCATCGTAAAACAACAACAATAAATAATGTAAAAAGTAAAGAAAACAATAGAAAATGAAATAAACTAATCGTTGGTTTAACCTTGTCATTAAAACAGAAGGAGGAAGTAGAATACAAATAAAGGAAAATGGACGAAAAAAAAATAAATAAAAACAAAATAAATGTTCTCGTAATGAAATTTGTAGGTAAATGGAAATGGACGAAAAAAGTCCCAAAAGGAAATTAAAGTATTTTTGTTTAACTATTTTAAGGAGAGAATTATATCGACAGGACTAAAGAGTATCATGTAGAGGAAAATATCAGTAATTTGCTATACATGACCACTATTTAGAATAAATAATATAGTTTACTTCTTTTGACTATATTGACGTTTAGCGTCTGAACAATAATGTCGTTTAGTGCCTACACTGACGAGCAGTTCAGTGACTTGAAGCATAATTGATTCTCGAAACTTTAATCAACTCTCTGCCCCATAATTAAGTTTAAAATCTGGAGTTTTGTGAACAATAATAAAGACTATTTTCTGCACTATAATATACTCTAGTTTCTTAAAAAATATATAAACAAATCTCTTAGCTATAAAATAGTCTCTCTACTATAAAATAGTCTATTCTCCAGACTTTAATCCAGCATAGCCTCAGGACTACATACAGGATTAATAAAATTTATTTTAATCTCGAAACTGTTATATAGACTGTCTTAACTTTTATGTCATCATCTCAACTACAATATAGTCAAGTTTCTAAACTGTAATGCAGTCTTTTAACTATAATGTACTGTATTATTATTTATTGCGCTATAATTTACTTTATTCTCTGCAGAAAAAAAATCAAGTCTTAACTATAAAATAATCTAATCTCTTGACTTTGAAATAGTTAAGTTGCTAGACTCTATTCTATTGTTTGGACTTGGATATAGTCTTTGAAAGAAAATCTCTCTATTCTATAAAAAGTTCAGTTTCAAGACTTTGAAATATTCTAGGCTCTAAATATAGTTTGTCTCAAGATTGTAGTACAAAACATCCTCAGGATAAATTGAATATATTATAGTCTTGCTTAATAATATAGTCTCTATAGATAAGTTGTAAATATCATATAGAATATTTTATAGTCTCATTCTAGACTACTTGGTACTTTAAACTATAGTCTTATCTAAACTATAGACTAGTTCATAGTCTCGACCATAGCAAAAATTATAGTCTCATCGATAGTTACTATATAGTTTATAGTCTCAACTGTAGTTTATACTGTCAACTGTATAGTTTAAAATCTCAAATACAGGTTAAATCATATTCTGATCTATAGACTAATTTCTAGTCTCAACTATTGACAAGGTTATAGTCTCAATTATGGACTAATTAACAGCCTCAACTATAGACTAATTTTTAATTACATCTAAAAACTGATTAATAGTCTCAACCATGACTTATATTCTCAGTTATAGACTAGTTCATAGACCATATATTAGTTTCTTGTCTCATCTTTAGACTAATTTGTGGTGTGTACTATAGACTAGACTTTTCTTTAGACTAGAGTTACAGTCTCTAGTCTCAATAATGGACTATTTTATAAACTCAACTGTAGACTAGTTTTAAGCCTCAACCATAGTCTCGATTGTAGACTCAACTGTTAACTAATTCATAGTCTCAAACATAGACTATTTTATAGTCTTCAACTATAGTCAAACTTTAGTAAAGTTTCTGGCTTAAATGTCATTTAAATTTTTCCAATCAGGTATTTTAAAATATAATTTTATTTTCTATACTTTTATTTTTTGTTTAACTAAATTTAGTTAATTTATTTTAAATTGTAATTGATAATGCTGAGTTATAGCTTGAGACATACAAAATAGCTCTTCTCCTATTCCAAAACGTTGTAAATGAGCTTTAGTTTTTTTTGCTAAGATACACATGATTTATAAGTTTGAAAAAAGCCATGAGGAAATGAGGTAAACTTTAGTACAAAAACAAAAAAAAAAAAAAAACGTAATGAAAGAACCGGAAGATCCCAGGTGTTATAAACAGTCTTTAGTAACATAAAAAAAACAAAAAATAAACCATAAACTGTATAACAGTAATTAAAGTTGTTAGGAAAATAAATTATTTCCACTCGTGCGTATAAGTGTTGGGTGGGAAGAAATTTAATTTAAATAAATATTAAGTATACGTTACGTAGTCTTATCATTACACTTATTTATATTAATGTTAACTACAACTCAAGTGTTTTTCTTTTTTTTTCATGAAAATTAAAACATAAATAATTTTTATTACTTATAGAATATTTATAATAAAATTTATTTTAATTTCCTTTTGAAAAAAATATATATAATTTCATTTTAATTTATTTCCCCTTAATTGTGTTTTTTTTCTTTTATTTTTATGTTTCCCCTTAATTTTTGTCGAACTAATTATTTTTGCATGCTCATTGAAAAAAAAAATAAAACAAATTTATATATCTCAACTGATCCTTGAATATTAAACAAACAAAAAAAAAATACATCTGGTAATCAAAATCAATTACTTTCAACACCGTTAAACTACTACTACTACCATCACCACTACTGTTGTTATTGTCTCTATCCTATGTGCATGTGTGTGTGTATATTAATGTTTTCAAAAAAATAAAAATATACAAAAAAAAATCATGTTTGATTCAAGTCGGCTTAATATCAAATCCAACAAATTTTTTTAAAGAACAACCTTTATTGGGACCGGGAGCTGCATTCCCACCATTTGCTGCACCAGAATTTCATCCCACCACACCAGATAATTGGAAAGGCGCCACCATACACCCAACTGGTCTAATGAAAGAGCCAGCTGCTGTACCCGGACGTAATGCAGCCGTAGCAGCATTTACCGCACAAGGACAGTCACAGGTGAGTGAATAGAGATATTTTAAATAATAGAAACTTTAAGTCCCAACTATAAACTAGTTTATGGACTAGTTGACAGTTTCCAGTCACAACTATAAACTAGTTTATAGTCTAAGATATAGTTTATAGTCTTGGTTGTAGACAAGTTTATAGTTTCAGATTAATCTTGACTATAGACCAGTCAATAGTCTAAATAGTCTTTATTCTCCGCTATAAACCAGTTTATAATCTCAGCAGCTGACTAGTATATAATATTAGCTAAGAACAATTTATAGTCTCAGCTATAGACTGGTTTGTAGTCTCAATTGTGTACTAGTTTATAGTCTCAATTATAGATTAGGTTAGAGTCTCAATTATAGACTATTTTTTTTTCAACTTTAGTCTAGTTTATAGTGTTAACTATATACTAGTTAATAGGCTTATATGTGCTAGTTTTATAGTCTCAACTATATACTAGTTTATAATCTTAACTATATACTACTTATAGTCTTAACAACATACTAGTTTATAGTGTCAACATGTACTAGTTAATAGTCTGAGGAAAAAACCTATAAAACTATATTTTAGCTACAACTATTGACTACTCATTTGACTCAGCTATTGACCAATTGATAGTCTCAACTATGTACTAGTTAATAGTCTGTTGAAAAGACTACTTCATGATCCCTTTTATAGGCTAGTTTATGGTCTCATCTATTTACTATTTATTTGCTGCAACTATTGACTATTTTTTTAGACTAAAACTAAAATTTTAATCTCAGCTTTAGACAAATTTAAAATCTCAACTATAGTTTGTGTTATTGTCTCAACAATCGAGTCGATTATAGTCTCAACTATAGTCTAAATTATGATCTGAACTAAAGACTAGTGAATATTGTCGAATATAGTCTTTAGTTTAAAGACTTTATTTAAGCCTTTTTTCATTTAAAATTTATTTTTTAATTATTGTCTTTTACAGGGTGCTGTAATGATGGTTTACGGTTTGGATCATGATACATCGAATACAGATAAACTTTTCAATTTGGTTTGCTTATATGGAAATGTTGCCAGGGTAAGTTGAAACAAGTATTTTTTTTATCTGGAAACTGATCAAACTTTCTTTAGAATGTCTTTCTTAGAATATGTTTAATACATTTTTGAAACATTTGTTAATTTAAAGGAAACATGTGTTTGCTATATATGAAATATTCATCTATAAAAAAGGACTATTTTTCTTTGATTTCTATTTTCTTTAAAATTCTCTTACATTTTAATTTTAATTTAAAAAATTTATTTTTAATTTCATTTTTAAACTTCTACTTCGCGTTGACCCTGAAATAGCAACTTACACACACAACCACATATACATTTCTCTTGTTTTTCCTTTTTCTTCAGATTTCCTCTTAGAATTTTATTATTTTCTTGTTTATAGAAAATCTTTCGCTTGTAAGAATTTCTTAAACTATAATTTTTGCTTTTTAGCACGTGTCAAGGTGATTAAATAATAACTAGAGAAAAAAATAAATACCTTAAATAATTACAACTACATTTAAATAATAATAATTCTCCTTTTCGTCCCCTCTCTCTCCTTAACGCTCATGTTGTTTTGTTGTATAGTTTTTCTGGTTAAGCACTCTAATATGTTCTGCTGCACTCTTGAAAATATTATTTATTTACCTTAAAAAACTGTTGTTGTTGTTGTTATTATTATTTATTTTCATTGTTTTTATCCTTTTTTTACACCTTTCACCTGACTTGGCCAGAAGGTTGGATATAAGTTTGTCATTCCGTTTGTAATTTCCACAATGTTCGACTAAAACACCCAAAAGTATATGTCCGTCCGTGTGTCGGTTGAAATCTAGGAAATGTTTTCGAGAATTTTGCTATTGAAATCCAGGGAAATTGGTTCATAAATGGCTCAGACTTTTTTTTACAGATAGATTTCACTATGTAGTGAATCGGACCCCTATGAGACCTATGGACAGGTTATGGCACTATTTGATTACTTTTGACTTTTGCCCAAATTTAATCATTTTCATTTTTCAATAACGGTTCAAAAAACCACCGAGATATGATCAATTCTTTCTTTCAATATTTAGTCCCATATGATTGTTGTTGTTGTTTATAACTGTAGGAAAACAATGACAAAATATAAGAGATTTTGGTTATTCTATTAATGCTAGAAATTTAATGGATCAGAAATATTTTTGTGGATTTTTCATTCGAAGACATAAACTCGGTTGGGTCATTAGTTTCCGTGATATGGGCGAAAATTTCTTGTAACGCTCCTGAAGCAGCTACCGACCTAGTTGCCATACAGAAAAATTCTAATTTTTTTTCTCGAATTTTGTTTTTTTAAAATTTTCAAATCGGTTCATAAATAGCCGAGTTATTAACCATTCTTTATTTCCTTGTGCTTGTTGTTGTTGGATATAATATTGAAAACAATAACAATGAAAGGCAAAGTAATGTTTTCGACTTTTTGAGCTAGAGTCCGAGATAGGAAATAATAAGGAGAGTATTTGAGTTGAAAACATCACAATAATCGTTCCATTAGTTTCCGAGTTATAGTCAAAAATGCATTTTCCGATATTGGGAACCTCCTATGGGATATTTGGATATAATTTAATGCAGAAAAATAGCTACATTTTTTGTAAATTTTGATTTTTTAAATTTTCGATATCGGCCTATAAATAGCCGAGTTATTGATTACTCTTATATATTGTTTGGTGAAAGCGAAAACAACTCGTGAATAAAATTTTTGCAGGCATATTGAGTGCTCTAGAGAACCTAAGTAATGATATTATGGAAAGCCTATTAATTACAGGGACTTAATGTTAAATATTAAGATTCACATAAGCAAAGGTGAAGGGTATAGAAATTCGACACGGTCGATTTAGCATTTAATTTTTTGTTCTCATTATGTTCTTAATTGTTGTTATTGTCAAAAGTGTTGAGTGGTGTATTGTTTGATAAAAAAAAACAACAAATATAATTATTATGATACTTTCTTTTTGTTGTTGCTCTCTATACAAAATAAATAACACAATTTATTATAAACAAAAAATAAAAATCATGTCATAACAAGAGGAGACTCGAAATCTCAAAGGTACAATTGACAATAAAAAAGGAGAGAGAGAATAAAATGAAATTTACAATAAAAGAAACAATCAAATATAACAACAAAACTAAAATAAAAAACAACAAATCAACAAAAGTTTATAAAAAAAAACTATTTTATTTGTGGGACATAAAAGGATAATGGAATGAAATTGTTTAGAATATTTTTTTGTCCTTAAGAAATTATTTTAAATTCAATTAAATTTTTGTTAAAAAGAGAAAATGACTTTATGTTAAAAACACAAGTCAAAGTATGAAATTTGGATGTGTCGAATTTTGTATACCCTACACCTTTGCTTATTTGGATTTTTTTAAATAACGAACTTGACATTTAACTTAAACTCCCTATAACCACTTGTAGGAAAAATTACAGCCATTTGTGAAGTCAACATAGATTCTCTAGAGCACTCAATTTGCCAGAATTTTCAGATTACGAGTAGTTTTCGCTTTCATAAAAACCAAAATAGTACAAATATAAAAGAGTAATTAATAATTCGTCCATTTATGCAAAGATTTTGAAATTTTAAAAAATCAAAATTCAGAGTAGTTATTATTCGGCATCAAGATTTTGTCCATATATCGCATAGGAGGTTCACAATTTCGGAAAATGCGTTTTTAACTAATACTCGTAAACTTATGGACCAATTACCGATCTGCTAGTATAAATATTATATCTCTAACTTAAATAGAATGCTTAAACGTCGAAAACATTATTATTGTTATTGTTTTCGATGCTGTATCCAACAACAACTTTATGAATCGATTTGAAATTTAAAAAAAATAATCTAAATTCGAGGAAAAAAATTGTAATTTTCCGTAGCTGTCAGATTAAGGTTTCACCCATATCTCGGAACCTATGGCCCAATCGAGTTTGACTTTAAATGAAAGATCCACAAATATATGTCTGATCCATTAGTAACAATATTAAATTTCTAGTATTAATAGAATGGCCAAAATGCAGATGTTTGTAACGGGCAGAAAAAATACTCCTACCATCACTTTTAAGTATAACGTTCGACTCAGAATGAATTCATCAGTCAGTTAAAGCATGTCCGTCCAGCTGGCTACATGTATAGCCAGCATTTTCGCAAAGTAAAGGTCGCAGTTTTGTAGATATCTTTTGATATTTGGCCCAGGTCCATTATTTCATATAGGCCTC
Source organism: Cochliomyia hominivorax (assembly GCA_004302925.2). Lineage (NCBI taxonomy): Eukaryota > Metazoa > Arthropoda > Insecta > Diptera > Calliphoridae > Cochliomyia > Cochliomyia hominivorax. The sequence continues at coordinate 10,626,174 of PYHX02000494.1, forward strand.
ATACAAATGTCCTTCGGAATGGGGTTTTTAGTTCATAAAATTCCTAATTATAAAATTATTATTTTTTTAAATTTTGCATAAATCAGTTTTATTATATACTAAAACGATGTTCCAAATTATACGAGGATTGGTTGTAGGTCCCATACAATAACCCTTCCAAATATAAGTTTGAAACTCATAATTCGCACAAATACTTGAATATTTAATCAAATCTTAGTTTGAACCCATAACCGTTGTGTGAAGTTATACGAGGTTCGGTCAATGATTTTTTCAAACTTTTATATAACCCTCTAGAAAAATTCCGTTAAAAACGCAAAAATTTCAAATTACTGTTAGTATCATAAAAATCTAAGCATAAATAAGAAAAGCGTATTATATGAGGGCCGTTCATAAATCTTTCGTTACAACCAACAATGTGGTGTAGGGTATTACATAGTGGGGCTTGACCAAACATAAGATACATGTTTCTTAACATCTAAAATTTGTGACATCTGTTCATATCACAGGAACCAAGTGATTTCAACAAAATTTTAATTATATTCAATACAACCAATTGTGATCAAGGAATTGACTTCAAATATTCTCAAATGTGGGCGTGGTGTAATAACATTTTAAAAAATAACATTTTAAATAATATAATTTTTTACTTCAGCATAAATATATTGTCGTTATATAAAAACTACTAAGACCGATTTTAATATAATTTTTATTATATTCTATTACAAATATATTTGAAAATTGTCTCAAAATTTTTCAAAAAGAGGGCGTGGCATGCTGTTAAAGGTAGATATACTATATTTTTAATTTAATCTACTTTTTCTCTTATAATATTATTCAATACTCAACACATTGAATTAAATCTGGACAAAAAATGCATTGTAATGAATACAATTTTCTTAATTTTATCAAATTTATATTGACATTATTTGAAAGTATTAGCAACCGATTTCCTAAATTTTAATTATATTCAATATTCCAACGTCCAGAATTCTTGTTTCATAAAAGTTAAAAAAAAAATAAAAATAATTCTCAGAAATTTTATTCAAAAACAGTGTTTTAATCCATTTTGGGATCATTTTTGTCATCATGAAAATATTTGGGGAAACTAAGTATGATGAAGGAAAAAAACTTTTTTTTAATATTCTATATATCATTTCCATAGCTCCTATCTATGAAGCTTTAAAGTCGTTTAAACTGAATCTAACTTGATATAATTAAATTGGAATATGTAGTTTTTACCTATGAATTCCTTAATTGAAAAAGTTTGAAGTGTAATTAACTATTGCATATTTTTAGGCACTATATAAAACATAAAATATCACAGATTTAATGGGTTATGTAATGTCTTTAAAAAAATTAATATCAGATTCGAAATTAAAAATTTTATCAGCAAATTCTCTAGTTTAATGTAAATGCTGACCATTTAAAGTTTAAATTGTATTGCATATTTTTGAGAACTATATAAAATATAGCATATCTAAAGTAACTTCAATGTATGAAGTTTTAAAGACGTTTATAAACTAAATCTGACTCGATACAAACAATTGCAATAAGGAGTTTTTGTCTAAGAAATCTCTAGTTTCATGTACATATTGACTTTAGTCAGAGGTAAAATAGTATTGCATATTTTTAGGCACTATATAACATATAACATATCAAAGGTTTTATAGCTTCTGTATATGAAGTTTCTATTTTACATTTAATATTTATTATATTATTAACTTAAATAATTCCATACGAAACATCTTATAAAGGAATCTTATAATATATAACATGTCGTCCAAAAAATCAGTTCTACCAAATTCCCAGTAGAGTACAGATTTGAAAAGAACCACTAAACACCAAAAGGATATCGAAAGGGAGCTTGTAATCACAATCTCACATAAACACCATGATTTTCATTATTTTTCCTTTTGGTATATGTTTGTCGCTCTCTAGAGGGAGATAGCAAATAAATATATAAAATATATTTAGAGCTTTATAGAGCAGAATATAAATATTCCTCGAAAAAAACTTAAAAAAGACATTATTTAATCAAATTGAAAATGAATGTGTGAAAATAAAAATTGTCCACTTTGTGATGTTCATCATGAAAATGAGATCCATATTGAAAGGACAAACGTCTTATTCATCTGCTCTTTTCCTCCTCCTACCTCTCTCTCCCTCACTCCTCTCTCTCTCTCCTTAGAGGTTAAATAAAAAATAAAAATTGTAGTTATTCATTTATAGTAATTGTATGTTAGTGTTGGTGTCTGTCTCTCTTGATGATAAATAGCATTTGTGACAAGATGATGACAATAATACAAAACAATGATAAGACCAACCGTTAGACAACTACAACACTTAAGAATTTTGCTTTTTTTTTTTGCTCTTTCTTTATTATTTTTGCAATCAAAGCTCATCATCTTCAGGGCATTAAAGAACAGGACCACAACAAATAACAAATCTTGCCCTCTTATTTAGTTTCAAACACCCACTTAGCAATTGCGTAGAATGAGTGGGTAAAATGTCACTTTAGGGTCTTATGAAAAATATCAACAAATGATGGATAACTAAACATCATTTAAGATTTAAGTCTTATTTTTATTTTCTACCACAAAGGCTGATGTTATTTTAGTTTTTTTCTCTTTATCAGATAATTTTGTTGGCCAACATTCGTTATTTTATTTTATTATTTTATTTTTTCTTAGAAATCACTAAGGAAATCTTTTGAATTTTCTTATTTTTTCCAAGATTAAATAATAAAACAAATAAGAAGAAAAAAGAAGGTGCTTAAATAACTTAAGATAAGTTGTGGAAAATTAAGAACAATGAAAGGAGGTCATTAATGCCAGCATTATATCATTATTGATCATCCTTAGACACTAAAAGTTGTGTCGAAAAATGTATTAAATTTCAGATATTTTTATAGGAAAATGAGGGTCAAAAGAAAATATGCTTCAGACTCTCTGCATATTTTCTATAGGACTCTCTGAGCCTATTTTCCATATGAAAATATGCTCGGACTCTGTGAGGAAATATGGTCAGAATTTGTGAGCTTATTTTCTTATAGAAAAAAGGGGGGTCAAAAATATGCTCTATTTTCTATAGGGAAATATGTTAAGACTCTCTGAGCCTATTTTGTATATAAAATATGATCTGACTTTTTGATCCTATTTTCTATAGAGAAATATGCTAAGACTCTCTGAGCCTACTTTCCATAGGAAAAATATACTTATACTCTCTGAGCTTATTTTCTATAGGAAAATATGCTCATACTCTCTGAACCTATTTTCTATAGGAAGAAATGCTCAGACTCTCTGATCCTATTTTCTATAGGAAAAAATGCTCATACTCTCTGAGCTTATTTTCTATAGAGAAATATGCTCATACTCTCTGAGCCTTTTTTTCTATAGGATAATATGCTCATACTCCATAACCTATTTTCTATAGGAAGAAATGCTCAGACTCTCTGATCCTATTTTCTATAGAGAAATATACTCTCTGATCCTATTTTCTATAGGAAAAAATGCTCATACTCTCTGAGCTTATTTTCTATAGAGAAATATGCTCATACTCTCTGAGCCTTTTTTTCTATAGGATAATATGCTCATACTCCATAACCTATTTTCTATAGGAAGAAATGCTCAGACTCTCTGAGCTTATTTTCTATAGAGAAATATGCTCATACTCTCTGAGCCTATTTTCTTTAGGAAGAAATGCTCAAAATCTCTGAGCTTATTTTCTATATAAAAATATGATCTGACTCTCTGAGCATTAACTTGTATGCATGTGAAAGAACATTAATATTTTTTATTTAACGAAAAAAGTATTTATTCCATTAAAAATCCATTAATGGAAGAAATGTAACCATTCATTCACACATTCATTCATTCATTTTTTTTTAATAATTGAATTCTTTTTTTGATTTTTTTTGCTGGAAATTTATATATTTTCAAAAAAATCCTTCGCTCCACCATTAATTTGGGTAGAATATATTTGCTCAATGAGATTTATGTATCTGAAAGTTTATGGTGAAAAAATCGTCACAAATGTATCTGCAAGAAAAATGATAAGAAAGTGAAAGTAAAATAAAAATAAGTAAGAATTTTTTTTTTAATAAAAAGAAATTTCATTTTTATTTTTTCGGTTTCCAGTCAATTAACTTCTTGTAGCTTTTGTTTTACTAAGAATTGTTTTTCTTATTTTAATTCAGTTAACAGCTGTCAATAATTTTCTCTTTTTGTAAGTTTTTGATAACAAAGGAAAAGTTTCCATTAGACACAACAGCTGTTTAGATTCAAATGCCAGTGGACCAAACTTTATCATAACATTAGATTTAATGTTATAATTAAACAGGATCCAGAAAATAAAGATATAATAATTATTAAAGAGATACAGAGATGAAAATAATGAATTCATAAAATACTAATAATTTAATTAGTTATGCTCATTTTTGCTTAAGAGGTTCTAGAATTAGGAAAATCGGTACAGTTGATAAAGATTTTTAGATCGATATCTGAATTAACCTCAAAGTTCTCCATAGCTAATTTTGGCTAGAGGAATCATCGTTAAGTTAAGATTATGGGCAAAGTTATAACATTCGTATACAAGTATTTGGTGTCTTTGGAACACCAAAGACACCAAAGAGCTTAAACTTTAACAATTTTTAAAGAAAAAATTAGTGATAATTGACTAGATGTCTATAATTCATGAACAACTTAATATTTTCATTTTTCTTTTAAATCAAATTAATATTTGAAATCTAATAATCATCTAGTAAGAATCATTTTACCACAGGTGTCTGATTTTGGTGGGCCAACTATAACTTGCTTAATTAACTCGATCCCTATATTCCGCCAAATCGTCTTAAAGGAACTTCAGCTATGACTTTTAAATATCTTCAAGGACTCAAAAGTAATAATTTTTTTTCCAAAAATTAAAAAAAAATATATAATACCCAAATTTGAAGGGCCTTGTATTCACCCAAACCGAGCCAAAAAAACTTAAGCAATGACTGTGTTAAATATCATTAACATATCTCTAAGGCTTCAAAAGTTGCAGATTTTTTTCAAAAATTAATAGGAAAAATAATTTCCAAGATGACCGATTTTAGAGAGCCACCCATTACCCTCCTAATCAACTAGAGCCCTTCAATCTCCCAAATCGTTCCAAAAACACTTCAGTAATAACCCTGTTGAATGTCATTAAGATTTCTTCAAGGATTCCAAAGTTTTAGATTTATTGCCAAACCGGCCAAAATGAAAGATTACACCCAAGATGGCCGACTTTAGAAGGCCACCTAAAACTCGCCTAATTAATTGGGACCTTTTATTTCTGTGAATCATTCTTAAAGCACTTCAATTACCACTGTGTTGAATTTCAATAGGATATTTCCAAGACGTAAAGAGTTATTTAAAAAAAAAGGTTTGAAATTATTATCTATCGATGGATATATTGTCAATAATTATTATACGTTTTCCAGCAGACTTTGTGGACGTTACTAAGTTGTAAACCCAATAGTAATTGTTTTTACAAACCAATAAATAATATTTGTTTTTGTAAAGTCAGCAAATAACTTTAAATGTGACAAAAAAACCCACAAATTTATTAAATCCCTTAATTTCTCTCTCTTCTCTCTTTTACACTATCACTCTTAACACACACACACACACGTACATTAACACTCTTTTTGGTGTCATGATTTTTATGAATTATGAAAACATCAAAAAAAAAAGAAAACAAAAGAAATTTTCTCTGCATTCTTTGTTCTCCATAACATTCACTCATTTGCTCACTCTTTTTATAAATTAAAAGAATGAAAAGAGTATGAGTTTTTATTGTTTTTATGTGTGTGTGTGCAATTACTCACATATACATGAAAGAAAATACTTTTTATAACGGTTTATTATAGTTCGTTTTGTTTATTGTGTGTAATTAATGTTTTGTAAATCATTTATTATTGTTGTATTTTCTTTTTGTAATTAACATTTTCTAAGTTTTTATGTGTGTGTGTGTGTTGGTGTAAGTGTGCACGAGTTTATAGCCTACACCATCATAGGTAATAGGGGATATTATATGTCCTTCAAACACTTTTAAGTATAACGTTCGACTCAGAATTACTTTCTGAGTCGATTTAAGTATGTCTATCTGTCCGTCCGTCTGGCTATCCATGTAAAGCCTGTTCGCGGAGTAGAGGTTGCAGTTTTGAATTTATCTTAATGAAATTTGGCAGGTATTATTATTTGGGCCCAGGAACGTTTGAATATTGAAATTAATTATAATCGGTCCATCATTTCATTTAGGTCCCATACAAATGTCCTCTCGGAATGAGGTTTTTAGTCCATAAAATTATTATATTTAAAACACTTTTAACTAAATATTTCGAAAATTAAATTTTTTATTATTCTAAAACGATATGCTAAATTATACGATAATCGGTCCATTATTTCTGATAGGTCCCATGCAATCACCTTTCCAAATATCATTTTGAAACTTATAAATCGCAAATATACTTGAAAATTGTACAAATATTTAATTAAACTAAGATAAACGTAAGCCCAAACTGTTGTGGGAAATTATACGAGGGTCGGTCTATGATTTTTTTTTAAACTTTATAAAACCCTCTAAAAAATCCCTTTAAAACGCATTACTTTCACATAAGTACTTGTATCATTATAATCTATTGCATACATAAGCATGAATAACGAAAGCAAATTATTCGAGGGCCGTTTATAAATTTTTCGTAGCAGTCATTTGCAACCAGCAATATGGTGTGTAGGGTATTACATAGTCAGGCTTGACCAATGTCAAATGTCAAAACCGCAGTGCGAAATTTTACGAGGGTCGGTCTGAATTTTTTTTCTCTAAAAGCAATTCCTTCTAAAACTTATGAATTTCACGAGTGCTTGTCTCATATTAATCTAAGCATTAATAAGAATAGCAAATTAAACGAGGGCCGTTCATAAATGTATGTAGTAGGGTTTTACATAATCGAGCTTGACCGACTATAACATTTTTTTCGTGATTTTGATTGTGTAAGAGAAAACTTAAATCACTCACTCACTTCATTCACTTTATTTTTCTGGTTTTTCATTAAATTTTATAGCCAAAATTAATTATTTTATAAATTAATTTTTATGTTAACGAAAACTATTAAACAATAGCAAAATATTTAGCAAATTATTTTAAATGTTTTATGTTTTAAATTAATAACTTTTAATTAATTATTGTCCCCCCTTAAGCGTGCAAAATTTCTTTTGTTTTTATATTTTTAAAATTCGCAAAAAAAAAAAAAAATTTCATCATTCTAAATTTTTATACCATAAACCACCACAAGTGTGAAGAAGGTATGTTAACTTTGTTATTCCGTGTGTAACATCTCAGACCCCATAATGTATTTATATATATATTTGCATCAAATCAAAATCTAAGTCGATTTAGTTTCTGTCTGTCTGTTGTGTTCTTGTCTTTTATTTAAGAAAAACGTTCATGTTTTGTATCTGTGTGTGTAAGTGTGTCTGTACGAACAAAACGTATTTACTTTACTTGCATTTGTGGTGGAGGGTATTGCAGATTCGGCATAACCGAATATAACATTCTTAATTGTTTTTAAAGAAATTGTTGCAAAATACATCATTAATTATTGTCTTTTAAGGCGCCAAAACTGAAAAGTAGACACTAAAACAAATGAAAATATGTAAAATATAATTTAGGCCCATGAAAATGAAATAGAAAAATTTTTAAATAAATTTAACACAATATTTTAAGAGAAAAAAGTAAATCCCAAAAAAATCTATGGATTTAAAAGAAAATTCCTTAAATTTGTTTTTTATATTTCACTGCAAACACATTTTTAATAAAATTTCACTTTAAAGAAATGTTTTCATAACAATTTTTTAAAGAACTTTTTCATAATAATTTCTCTTCAAAAAGAATTATAAAAATTTCTCTTTAAACAAATTTTTCGTTAAAATTTCTTTTTAAACTAATTTTTTAAAAATTTCACTTTCATGATATTTTTCATAAAAAATTTTCTTCGATTAAATTTTTCTTGTTAATGAAAGTTTTCGCAAATATTTTTCTTCAATGAAATTTTTCTTACAAATTTTTCTTCAATGGAATTTGTCATAAACCTTTTCTTTAAATATTTTTTTTCATAAAAATCTCTTAAAAATTTTTCATAAAATTTTCTTACAAAAATTTCTCTTAAAAAAATCATATAAAATTCTCTCTATTTAAATATCTCTTTAAAATTTCTCTTTTTAAAATTATTTCCATTTTTTATTTTTAAATTTTCTTTTTAAAGAAATTTTTAGTACAAACATTATTTTTAAAGAACTTTTTCATAAAAAAATTTCTTTAAGAGAAAAAAAATCTTAAAAAAATCTAAAATTTTCACAAATATTTTTCTTCAATAAAATTTTTCATAAAAATTTTTTCTTCAATGGAATTTTTTATAATTAAATAAATAAAATAAAATAAATTTGTCATAAAAATCTCTCGTTAAAAAAAATCAAAACTTCTTTAAGAGAAATCGTATAAAATTCTCTTTAAAAAATTTTCTCATAAAAATTTATCTTTAAAGAAATTTTTTCATAACAATTTCTCCTTTAAGAAAATAATTTTCTTTACAGAAATTTTTCATAAAAATGTTCTCTATAAAGAATTTTTTTTAGAGAAATTTCTCTTCAACGAAATTGCTCACAGAGATGTGAGTAGAAAAAAATATAAAAACTTTTATATAAAGAAATTAAATTGTTCATCAAAAATTCTTTTTTATAAAAAATAAAAAAATTTCCCTTGAAAGAAAAATTTTATGAAAAAAAATCCTTTAAAGAAAATTTTCATTAAAATGTATTTTCATGAAATTTCTAATAAAAATTTCTCTTCGGAAAAAACATTATAAAAAATATTCATTTTAAAGAAATATTTCATCAAAAAATAATTTTTCATAACTTTAAAAAAAAAAAAATAAAATAAAATAAAAATAAATAAAATAAAATCTCTTAAGATTTAAAAAAAAATCATAAAAATTCTCTTAAGATTTTTTTTTTAATTTCTCTTCAAAAAAATTCTCATAAAAGTTCCCATAAAGGAATTTCTCTTCAAAAAAATTATCTTAAAAAATTCTTTTTCATACAAAAATAATAATAATTTCAAAGATAATTTTTATTAAAATTTCTCTTTTCTCAAAGACATTTTTCATACAAAAAATTCTTTTTAAAGAAAATTTTCACAAAAATATCTCTTTTAAGTATTATAAAAATTAAAAATTTTAATATCCTTTTTTCTTTCTCTCTCCTGCTCCCTCTTCCTTCAAAAGCTTCCATTTCGTGTAAAATTTGTCCTTTTTTTCTCATATAAAATATTTTCTTGCTGATTTCATAAGTGTCTTTTTGTAAAATAATGATAAACAGCAGCATCATCACCATCCACTAAATGTTGCATCATCATCTGTATCGTCCTTAAACATCCGTTTTTTACACACTTGTGTTATTACATTTATATGAATCTGTTGGTGTGTTAAAATGCGTTTAAGTATGAGTGTAACAATTAAAATAAATGTGTGTGTGTGTGTGTCTTTTTATCTTTACATTATCTCCATCTAATGCTCTGCAATTTTGTTCGAGAAAAAAGTATGAAAAATTTTACATTTTTATCCCTTTTAGAGATTTTGTTTTATTTTATTACTTTTACTAAGAGATACTTCAGGAATGGAGTAGAAGATAAAAATTAGAGGAAAAAAATGGACAAAAATAACCCAACAGTTTTGTAGATGAAAGTTTTTTAAAGACTTTTTAAGTCCTGTTTAAAGACTGGTTTATAGATTAGACAGGGCTATAATCTTGTTTATTAACTAGACCTTAGTGTGTTTTCTAAACTAGTCGATTGCCTAGACTATTGACCAGTCCACTTTATAGACCAGTAGATTGTCCACATTATAGACTAATCTATAGTGTACTTTATACACTAGTCTACTATAGACTTGCCTGTAGCCGAACTACCCCCGTCCATATTTTGTATACCAGTGTATAACCTAGTTTATTGACTAGTCGATAGACTAGTTTTTTGAATAGTCTATAGTCTAGTTTATAAACTTGCTTGTAAAGTAGAATATAGTCTATAAACTAGTATTTTTTAGTTTACCCACTATAGTCTATAGGGTACTCTATAGACTAGTCTATAATGCACTTTAAGTAGTAAGTAAACTAGACTCTTGTCTAGTTAGTAAAATAGTCTAGTTTGTAGACTAGACTGTAGTCTAGTTTGTAGACTAGACTATAGTCTAGTTTGTAGACTAGACTATAGTCTAGTTTGTAGACTAGACTATAGTCTAGTTTGTAGACTAGACTATAGTCTAGTTTGTAGACTAGACTATAGTCTAGTTTGTAGACTAGACTGTAGTCTAGTTTGTAGACTAGACTGTAGTCTAGTTTGTAGACTAGACTGTAGTCTAGTTTGTAGACTAGACTGAAGTCTAGTTTGTAGACTAGACTGTAGTCTAGTTTGTAGACTAGACTGTAGTCTAGTTTGTAGACTAGACTGTAGTCTAGTTTGTAGACTAGACTGTAGTCTAGTTTGTAGACTAGACTGTAGTCTAGTTTGTAGACTAGACTGTAGTCTAGTTTGTAGACTAGACTGTAGTCTAGTTTGTAGACTAGACTGTAGTCTAGTTTGTAGACTAGACTGTAGTCTAGTTTGTAGACTAGACTGTAGTCTAGTTTGTAGACTAGACTGTAGTCTAGTTTGTAGACTAGACTGTAGTCTAGTTTGTAGACTAGACTGTAGTCTAGTTTGTAGACTAGACTGTAGTCTAGTTTGTAGACTAGACTGTAGTCTAGTTTGTAGACTAGACTGTAGTCTAGTTTGTAGACTAGACTGTAGTCTAGTTTGTAGACTAGACTGTAGTCTAGTTTGTAGACTAGACTGTAGTCTAGTTTGTAGACTAGACTGTAGTCTAGTTTGTAGACTAGACTGTAGTCTAGTTTGTAGACTAGACTGTAGTCTAGTTTGTATACTAGACTGTAGTCTAGTTCGTAGACTAGACTGTAGTCTAGTTCGTAGACTAGACTGTAGTCTAATTTGTACACTAGACTGTAGTCTAATTTGTAGTTTGTAGACTATACTGTAGTCTAGTTTGTAGACTATACTGTAGTCTAGTTTGTAGACTAGACTGTAGTCTAGTTTGTAGACTAGACTGTAGTGTAGTCTAGTTTGTAGACTAGACTGTAGTCTAGTTTGTAGACTAGACTGTAGTCTAGTTTGTAGACTAGACTGTAGTCTAGTTTGTAGACTAGACTGTAGTCTAGTTTGTAGACTAGACTGTAGTCTAGTTTGTAGACTAGACTGTAGTCTAGTTTGTAGACTAGACTGTAGTCTAGTTTGTAGACTAGACTGTAGTCTAGTTTGTAGACTAGACTGTAGTCTAGTTTGTAGACTAGACTGTAGTCTAGTTTGTAGACTAGACTGTAGTCTAGTTTGTAGACTAGACTGTAGTCTAGTTTGTAGACTAGACTGTAGTCTAGTTTGTAGACTAGACTGTAGTCTAGTTTGTAGACTAGACTGTAGTCTAGTTTGTAGACTAGACTGTAGTCTAGTTGTAGACTGTAGTTTGTAGACTAGACTGTAGTCTAGTTTGTAGACTAGACTGTAGTCTAGTTTGTAGACTAGACTGTAGTCTAGTTTGTAGACTAGACTGTAGTCTAGTTTGTAGACTAGACTGTAGTCTAGTTTGTAGACTAGACTGTAGTCTAGTTTGTAGACTAGACTGTAGTCTAGTTTGTAGACTAGACTGTAGTCTAGTTAGCAAACTAAATTGTAGTTTAGTTTATAGACTAATCTATAACGTAGTTCATGACTATTCTTCCAGTACAACATGGTAAGTGATCAGATATGAATGTGTAGGTATTTTTAAATTGTTATGTTAAGTTTATGTGTACATATGTGTGAGAGTGTTATGAATATAATTTAAATAGAAGTTAATGGCTGACATACTGTGTTAATTGTGAATATATTTCTACTCTCCCACTCTCTCTTTCTCCCGTTTTTTGTTTTATGTGTAAACTCTACCATTTAAAAAGGTTGAGTTCGGAGAGGGGGGGGAGAGGGGAGCAGTATTTCTTTTTCCTTATTTGCTCATTTTGTTTTTTTAAATTTAACCCGTGGGAAATTTAACTCTCAGGCTTTTAAATTTTATTTGTTTTTCTGTTTTCTGTTTTTGTAACTGGTGTTAAACTGTGAGAAGCCATATTGATGGTACAGGAACCAGGAATAGAGCAATCATGTAGGTTCTGTTTTTCTTCTATGTCTCTTATCTGTGATAATCACTTTTTTGTTGTAATATTTATGTTTTGAAATTATAAATGTTTACATTTTCCACACACACACATATACATGATGATTGTTTATGGGTTAAATATACAATTCTCTAGGAAAAAAATAAATTTACAAGCAATTTATTCTAATTAACATTATCTCAGGTTTCTCCTATTTTGTTTCAAAGTTGGAATTTATAATATTCATATAAATGTTTTAAAAGAGCAAGGACCTCTTAAATAAAATGGGGGGGGAGAGGTAGGAGTCATGTGAAAGGAGTCCAAGTAAGAGAGGTGGGAAGCTGCAGATAACTGTTAACGATTCTCAAAGCAATTTATAACAATTATCATGTGAAATCGTAGAAAAAAGCTTGAAATTATTAAACCAGAGAGAGAGAGGTCAAGGACCTTTACTAAAATTTTATATATTATGGATGTTTAGCAGTTTAAAAATAGTCTTTAATTGATTACATATTTTTTTCTGCTTATAATTGAGTTAAAATATTTTAATTGCTAGTTTTTTTACCCTCCACCATCACAAGTGGTGAAGAGAGTATATTAACTATGTCATGCCGTGTGTAACGCCAAAAAGGAGTCATCTTGGATCCCGTAATGGTTATATATCTGAGTCGACTATGTTATATACGTCTTACAGTCTGTTGTTGGCATGAGTGTTTGTTATAGTCCTGAAAAGATTCCTATTTAAAACCAGTAAAATCGGTTCATTGTATTAAAAGCGGACGAACTTTCGTAATATTGTGAATTTTATAAAGAATGAAATTTCGCCATAATATTAATGTTAAGCTATATATGCCTCATTGCCATTCCAAAAATTGGTTCAGTAAAAGAAGTTATAGGCAAAAAATATATATTAAGGAAAGACTGAAATATAATGTATGTATTTGTGGGTATATTTATTTGTGCAGGGTATTAAAGATTCGTCATAACCGAATTTAACATTCTCACTCGTTTATATATAAAAACTCTTGTGTAATTTTCCGCTTTATTTATTAAACAATTAAAATATCAGTTGAATAAACTATTTTTTTTATAAATCCACCATAAACTTTTTTCCATTTTCTTTAACTGACTTAATTTTAATCATGTGATGGAAAATTCCGTTGACTCATCATATCATAACAAATGTTATAATATTTCATTATAATGATGCTACAAGTGAAAGTGAAAATTTCGAAAAAGAAAAAAATCCTTAATGGTCAGAAAAACTAAAACTTTCAATAAAAGAAAAAAACAAATTTTCACAATTTCATTGAACTCCAATAAGAGCTGATTGCAGCAAAAAGAAGAAAAAAACAAAATAAAAACTAAAATTCAATTACGTTTTAAATGCTGCTATATATTGTTGTTGCTACTCTTATAGCATTTTGTATTGTAGCAATTCACATGCAAGTTGGCTGTAACTGGTTTTCATCTAATAAACCTGGTTAAAGTTTTATTTTTTTTCTATTTTTTTGAAAAGAGTCTATAATAATGGATTTTATTAATTTATTTCTATATACTTTTTTCTGCAACAGTCTTTTTTTATTTATTTCATTATTATTGGCAATAAAAAAATGATTGCGTGCTTAATAAACTTTACAAAAAAAGTTGCAATTTGTGAAACAAAACAGGGTTAATTGAAAAAAGAAGTTATTAGTAATTTACAATAGACTATTTAGAAATGCAAGCTAAAGGCTATAGAATGTCTTTAAATTTCTATTAAAAAATAGTCTCAATTATAGTCTATATAATAAACTATAATTTCATATACATTATTGACTACACTATGGTTCATAGACTATAAATTGGTTTTATAGCAATCAATATTATAGCTTTTAAAGTATTCTTCTCTTAGTTGAATGTCTAGTCTGATTTATAGAGTAATCGATAGTCCAATTTATAGACCAATCTATAGTATGATTTCTAGACTAGTCTATAGTCCAGTTTTTAGTTTCTCGACTAGTCTCTATGATAGTATATAGACTAATCTGTAGTCAAGTGAAATGGTCCATAATACTATTTATGCACTACTCTATAGTATAGCTAAGGGTCTAGTCTATAGTCCGTAGTATAGTCTCTTAACTAGTCTGGTTCCTTGACTAATATATGGCCTAGTTTCTAGACTAGTTCTTAATGTACTCCATAGACTTATAGTCTAATTAATAGACTAGTCATCTATAAAGTTTCTAATCTAAATAAAAGACTATAAATTTGCCTGTATTATAGACTATAAAATAGTCTACATTAGAGACTATAAAATAAACTGTACTATAGACTATTAGGTGTTATTTTTTATTATGTAGTAACCCATATATAATGCTTATAATATAGTCTTGTTTATAAACTATTTCTTAACCAAAATTATTGCATCTTTTAAAACTTCATTTCTGAATTATTCTCTATTCTATAGTCTAAAGTTTTAAAACAAGTTTAAAGTCCAATATGTAAACAAGTTTATAAATTATTAAGTAGTCTAAGTTATGGACAATTATGTAGTCTATGTTAAAGGCTATTTTATTATCTTGTTTAGGATATATTTTATTTTCGAGCTTTTGCATTATCTACAGGACTATTTCATGGTCTAGTAAAGAGACAATTTTGTGTACTAGTCGATAGACTATTATGTGGATTATTGAAAGACTATTTTATGGACAAACTTATGTACTATTTTTAAATATAATTATTGTATAAGTTGCTTTTAATTTTTTTGCCCGCTTTATAGTTTAAATCACAATTAATGGATTCAACATTAGTCCACTATTTAGTTCAAATATTTGAACGCTTAAAACTTATTTTATGATTCGGACTGTTATATGAACTATTTTGTCACTTTATTACTACTTCAACAATACACATTTAAACAATAGTCTATTATATATTCTAATATGATAGGTATTTTGTAGTCTATTTTGATAGCATATAGTCTTACTTATGGCATACATCATAGCCTAAAATGTTATCCGTTTTATAGCATAGGCTTTTGACTATTTTGATATCTACTGTTTCATTTTATTATTGACTATTTTACAATTTAAATTATAGTCTATTTTATAGTCTTGACTATATAGTCTATCATGCAGTCTTGACTATTTTCGCAGTCTAAACTTTAGACCAAACAATATTATCTTCTATATAAAAGCGTTCAAACTGTTTACCATTTTATGCACAAGACTATTTTGCAATTAAGGGCTTTAGTTTATGTTGTACAGTGTAAACGATAGTTCAGGAAATAGAATTTATATTTTGGACTATTTGCAGCGTAGTTTATTTAAAATCCTAAATTATTAACTCCTTTTATAGACTTAATGTTTTACTATTTTGTAGTCTAAATCAAACTTTATAGACTACTTTTACTAATCTATTAAATGTGGACAGGTTAAGACCATTTTATACCCCAGTATCGAGAATCTCTTTAATAGTTTTGATTACCGATTAAGCTCAGGAAATATTCCTGTCTTTAGTATATAATAATTTTATAATCTGACTTTATAGTAGACTTTTGATTAAAAAATAGTCTAGTTTGTAGGCTAATTGGTAGTCCAAATTATAGACTATTTAATAGTCTATATTATATTGTATTTCGACTGTGTACTATTTTATAGTCTTAATTATGAATTATTTGATATTTTTTATAACTTTATATAGTTCTAAGTCTTAATTATATTATACTACACTCTCGAGGCCCTTTAATAGTCTTTATTACAGTCTAAAATATTTTTGTCTTTACTGTAGATTATTCATAACCTATAAAATAGTCTAGTTTGTTGGCTAATTGCAGGTCCATAGTAAAGACTTTTTAATAGTCTACTTTATATTGTGTTTCGACTATTTACTATTTTATAGTCTTAATTATGAATCATTTAATATTTTTTTTTTTTTTTTTAATTTTATAAAACCCACATTTACAACCCATTTTCACTTCCCCTTTTTTTTCAAAAAATCATCATCCATAATATCAATGTTTTCTATAAAACCTCAGGCTATTTGTTGTTAATTTTAGTTTTTTTTCCAAAGTAGCACTTTAAATTCAAAATTCATCCATCCAGTTGAATAAAAATTGAAGCAAAACTATTTCTTTCTAAGAGACCAAAACCATTGAAATTGAGTTTAATAAACTTGATTGCAATTGAAGTAAAAATAATACAAAAAAAATGGAATTAAACGCAAAAATTCAAAATCATGCTGTAGCATACACAGCTGAGCTCCATTTTTTTGCTGAAAAAAAAAATAGTTTTGTAAAAATTTCAAAGCAAAAAACTTTGCATTCAATTTAGTTAATTTTGTTACATAAATTTTGTTGAACATGTGTAAAGAGATTGCAAGGCAACCAAGTCATAACATGTTTCAACATGTTTGGTCAATGAATTTTTTTTTTATAACAAACGATCGAATGATTTGATTTTATGGGAAAATAATTTGAATGAAAATCATGTTTTTTTCATTCTTTCAATTTCAGATTAAATTCTTAAAAACTAAGGAAGGTACCGCCATGGTACAAATGGGTGATGCCGTTGCTGTTGAACGTTGCGTCCAAAATTTGAACAACATTCCGATTGGCACAAGTGGCAAAATACAAATTGCTTTTTCAAAACAAAATTTCTTATCCGAAGTTATAAATCCCTTCTTATTGCCCGATCATACACCCAGTTTTAAAGAATATACTGGCTCTAAAAATAATCGTTTCCTATCGCCGGTACAGGCAAGCAAAAATCGTATACAACCACCGAGCAAGGTAAACAATTTTAAATGATTTTTTTGTTTTTATATATTTTAATTAATAATTTTATTGTTTTATTGTTTATAGATTTTACATTTCTTTAATACACCACCCGGCCTCACCGAAGATCAATTGATTGGCATTTTTAATATTAAAGAGGTTCCTGCCACATCTGTACGATTATTCCCATTGAAAACTGAACGTTCCTCTTCGGGTCTAATTGAATTCCCAAATATTGCCCAGGCCGTTTTAGCCATTATGAAGTGTAATCATCTGCCAATCGAGGGTAAAGGTAAGTTTTATTTACAACTTATAGAAATTAAGTGATAATTCTGGTAAAAGGAAATTGTATAAAGTCTTTAATGTAGTCTATAGTGTACTCTAGTTATAACTTTAGTAAATTGTTTTTGGCATTTAATTTAAGGAGTTAGATTTTCCATAAAACTTTTCACCCAAGTTTTATTCGATTTTTTTTATTATCAAGTTACCTTTGTAAAATATGACATTTAAATATGACAATTCAAAGATTTGTCATCAAACTGTTTTAAACACTACCGAAAGAACTTAGCCGTTGATTGAAGACGTGTTTTAGATAGAAGGACTGATCAACAAAATGTTTCTAAAGCCAAAAAAATAGAAAGCATTTCCAAAAGAGCTGCCCAAACAAGCAGTAGAAAAACGGCCCGGTTAGCTCAGTATTTGAACTGTTTGGTACAAAGTGTTCAAGCTAATGTAGATCTTAAAAATATACAAGGCTCAAACAGTTTCCGATAGGAATGCTGTTAGAGGCCAAAATTTAGATGCTCGTAGCAAAATCGAAAAACAAAACTTATTTTACTCTTTTTTCAGTTAAGAATAAAAAAGGAGGATTATTTTTTAACTCGCTCGAAAGTGCGAAATGAAGAGAAGAAAAAATTATTTATTACCTTCGTCATTCGGCTTGTAACGCAAAGAAGTAATCATTTTAGATCCCATACTGTATATCTGTTCTTGTAGCAAATCAAAATCTGTTTCTGATTTATATTTAAGAAAAACTTTTATGAATTGTATACGTCTGTGAGTGTTAATGTACGAAACATAACGTATTTACTTCACACTCATTTGCAGTGGAGAGTTTTGAAGTTTCGGCATAGCCGAATAGCATTCATACTTCTTTAGAATTAAACTCTTTTCAAAGAGCTATAAAAAAGTAAAACTCTTTTTTTTTAATTCAAATTAAACTCTTTGAAAGATCTGATCTTACGAAGAATAGAAAGAAAGTGTCGAAACCCTTGTTTTCAAGTCTAATTAATAATCAAGTTTTAAATCAAACTCTTATAGAAATGCCTTATCTCTATATCATGTAGGATTTAGATTAAGTTTAGTTGTAGAATTTAATCACTTCTTAATCTCTTATTTGTTTACTCGTTAAAGGTACCAAATTTCCATTCATCATGAAACTTTGCTTCTCCTCCTCCAAAAGCATGAATGGAGCCTGGAATAATGCGGCAAATGAAGGTATGATTGAAAAAGAGAATGAAGTTGATGTAAAACAGGATCAGTATAATTGAGAAAATGTTATAAAAATAGAATTAACAAATTATTAATATACAAAAACAAACAACAAAAACAAAAAACAACAGCAACAAATTTCAACCGAAATATTTTTTAAAACATAATTTTGACAAAATAAATAAATAAATCCAGATATTGAAAAAGAGGCAGCAGCATTTCACAAGAATAAAAAAATAAACGAGCAGGAGTTACAAAAGGAAATTAAAATTGTGAGAGCAAAATATAAAATAATTAACTGCATGATTTTTAAATAATATTAAAAAGAAATAATAAAAAATATAAAAAATGAGAAGAATTTTTTTTATTAATAAATTTTTTGTTATATAAATTTAGTTTATTTTAAATTGTTTTTTATTATTATTATTTTTTATAGATTTAAATTTATATAAATGAAGAATTAAATATTTAAATAAAATTGCAGTGTTATGTTTTATTCTTTTGATTATTATTATTATTATTATTATTATTATTATTATTATAGTTTTTTAGTTATAAACTTATTTACTCTCTGTGTAATTTAGTTCTAAAATATTTTCATTTTTTTGTTTTTGTAATTTTCTTTATTTTCTAAATATTGAAAAATAATAAAACAAGAAAAAAAACAAACACATACAAAGCTTTTTCTGTATTTTAAACAAAAGCTTTAATTGCTATTTTTTTTAAATTTAATTTAATTTAAACTATTTTGTCTTGTTTTATTCTTAACTGTAATAATTTTAAAACTTCCATTTGTTAAATAAAAAAGAAAACTGTAAAAAATAAATTATTAAAAATGAAAAAAAAAACAAAAATTACAAAGAAAAGTAATGAGAAAAGAAACTAATAGCGGAGTTCTCTATGTCGAACGAAAGCTTTCGTTTGATTTATACACGAAAGAAGCCTGATTTGGGTCTCTATAAAAATCGTCTACGCGAACAATACGTCAAACGAAAACGTAAGAGTTTTCATACAAAATTGGGTTTCCAATTGCTATCATCTGACTAAATCTATACATATGAAAAAGGAATTGTATATATATATATGTAACGCATAGACTCTAAAACGCCTGGGCCAAATTTTATAATATTTTCACAAAAAGGGGTAGAAGTATCTCCCATACAAAGAAAATTTAATTATCATCGAATATCTAAAGAACTAGAAAAGTAAGATTTAAAAACACTTTGGCCCCGATTGTTTTACTGGTGAAAATGTAGGACCGATAAGACCTGGGGGAGGGGTACTGAGCATAAATTAATTATCAAATATCTAAAGAACTTTAACAGTGATAATTCTTAAATTTGTTACCGACAAGTTTCTCTAAAGGAACTGCTTTTCTGAAGAAGATGTAAGAGGGATAAGACCAGGGGAATGGAATGGGTATCGCCCCTACAAACCAACATTTTTTTTTTTTTGCAAAAGGAAGTTTGCCGGGCCCATATTTTCAAGTTCATCTTAACCATCCTTAAAAAATTGTCCAATATCGAAATAATGACCGATTTCTTTTCATTATTTCAATAATTTCATTAAACAAAATTTTTATCGCCCCCAAATTGTTTATATTTTTGTAAAATTTATTTATTTAAACATTCTTTTACTCCATTTCATAAAATTAGGACAAGAAAACTTGAAAATTTCAAAATTTGGATATTAAAACGTAACAAATAACGTAAGTCTATGCGAACAAAAGTTTTGTAGAGAGAGAAAACCAATTTTACATGAATTCGCTTGAGTTTTCGTTCGACATAGGGAAACGGGCTATAAATGATTTTTGACAATATAAAAATTTAAATACAAAATTATTTAAAAAAAATTCTAGACATTTAGCAGTAATTTAATGAAAAAAATAAGGAAAACTCCTTCAAAAACACAAAAATCTATTAAAACAAAAGAAAAATAAAAAGAAAAACTGGAATAATTGGGTTTTGCTTAAAATTCAAAATATAATAATAATAAAAGAAAAGAAAAATAACGACAAAATGTAGTATTATAAAATTTAATGTAAAGAAAATAAAATATAAATGTTAATTTTCTATAATTAAGTAAGATGTGCTTAAATTTGAAAACAAAAAGTTAAATGAAAAAAATAAAATAAAACAAACCTTTTTTTTAACGCCTGTTAAAACAACAACAACAAGTTTATATATTTGAAAAACAAAGAAAATTTAAGCAATTTTTATTTTCTTTCCAAAAAAAGAAAAAAAGGCGTTATTATCTATCACTTGATAAAAGAAATTATAACAACAACAACAAAAAATTTATAAAATTGCACAATTTTTACAAATTTACAATTTTAACAAACATTTAAATAAAAAGACATTTTTTTGTGCTTATTTTAAAATAATTAATTTTATTTATATAAAACTCTTTGTTTTTAATTTCATTTTTATTAATATTTTGTTTATTTTAATTTTATTTTTGTATTATAAAATATTTTTTGTTTTAATAAAAAAAATATTTAAACTTTTTTTTATATATATAAAATAGCAAAAGGATAATTTTAATTTAAATATTTAAAAAAATGGATAATAAAAATGCTACAAATTAATTTAGTTATAATGCAAAAATAATATAATTAAAGGAAATTGAAGAAAAAAAATAGTTAAGAAGAAATTAAGGAAAAAAACATCAGATTATAAAAATGCTTTAAAAGTGAAAAGTTTAAAAATTTACAAAAAATATTAATTTTTCGGATTTTTTTTTTTAAATTTGTAATAATTTACAAAAATATATTTATTTATTAATAATTAATAAATATTCATTTTTAATAATATTTAAGTGTATAATAGTCAAGACAGTGGCTGCTTTTATATCTTAACTATATTTTCAAATACAGACCAATTTATAGTTTAAACTATTAACTCACATTTTGATCATTTTATAGTTTAGACCAGTGATGCCCATCAACACTACTTAACATTTGTCTTTGTATGTGAGACAGCAAAAATTAATTCTGCTTAATTTTACACTAAAAAAAAAACTCTTCATTAAAGAATTTATATGTCAATGCAAGGAAACATATATTAACGACTTCATTAGAACCTACACTATAGGTGGTGAGGATATTATGCGTTTGTGCAGATGTTTGTAATGCCTATCACCACTTTAAAATACACCGTTTGACTCAAAATCACTTTCTGAGTCGATGTCAAGTTTATTTGCAGTTTATAACAATTCGTAATGAAATTTGGCACAAACTATTATATGGTGGACCAAGGACGATGTCAATTGAAATTGTTTATGATCAGGCCATTATTTCATATAGGCTCCATAAAACTGTACGCCCCTGAATGGAGTTTTTAGTCCATAAAATTTCTTTATATAAAACGATTTTATCCAAATTTTGGAAAAATAAGTACTTTCTAAAATGACGTCTTAATTTATTCAAAGATCGGTCCATTTATTTTTCATAGGTCCCATACAACCACTCTTTCAAATATCACTTTCAAATTCATATAGAAGAAGAAGTAGAAAGTAGAAATATTTTCTAAAATAAGGATTAATATAAGTCAAAAACTCTGTGCGAAACTATACGAGAGTCGGTCTATATTTATTTATAAGAATTAATTTCAATTAATTTTATCATAGCAGTCATTTAGAACCAACAATGTGGTGCAGTCCAACTTGTCCGAGTGTATGTTTTTGTTTTAAAGAGAACAAAAAAACATAACTTTCTCTCTTATACTGTTGAGAGAGCAGTATTAATTTAAGGGGGTACACATGTGAAGTATTGTTGTGTTAGCAGAATTTATAGTTTAACCTCTCGAGATGGGAATTGTAAATTTTGAGCATCATTGGTCTAGACTATAGCAACGATTACATATACGTTTAGATGTTAGTCAAAACCTTTTTAAAGTTATGCTCGTCTATAGCTTGTTGGAAGTCTAAGCTATTAAGAGTTTTATATACTAAACTATATATAAAGTTTAAACTACGGTCCAATAATAGTCTAATCTAGACCATTTTATGTTGAGAATATTGAACATTTTATAGTCTATAGACTTTTTGAAAGTCTATACTATAAATATTTCCTATTTAAGATTATTTTTTACAGTGTAGACTGCAGTCTATAGACAGCTTTATAGGTTCTGACTATTGATTTTATCTATGGAGTATTTGATAGCCTTTATAGTCTGGATTTTAAACGCAAACATTCGGAGGATTCTTATTAAAATTTTAATATTTTTTTTCCAATTTCTAAACTTTTTATTTTAAAGCATTAAATTAATAACATGACGACCATTTTTTTAAATCATAAACTTTTTCTAATCTCATTTTAAACTGAAAAAAATTTCCAGCTCATAAATTTATATCAAAAATCCACTTTTTAATTTTCAAATGAACAAAAACAAAATCCAAGAAATTTATTAAAATATAAAAGAAGAGAAATTACAGAGCTACAAATACATATTTTTGAATTTTCTTTTTTTTTTATAATACAAAAAAAAACTATTAAAAAATAAAAGATAAATATAAAAAAATAAATTTTTTGAGAACAAAATTTTATGATAAAAATAAAAACAAAAATCTATATCAGCAATAAAAGGCAACACTTTAACCAACCATATCAATGGCGTATTAAAAACGATAAAAAAATCATTAAAAAAATTATCTTAGTTTATAAAAATAATAAAAATGTTTTTAAGATATAAAAAATAATTATAAGCAAAAAAAAATATATATATAAAAATAAGTCTAAAATTTACTTTAACAAAAGAACACAATTTCTAATCATTTTCTTTATTTTTCCGAAAATCAATAAAATTTTGCTGTTTTTTAACAAAAAAGGGAGAGTGACTTAAAAAAAAATAAAAAAATTATAGATTAAAAAAAATTCTTACTAAACTGCAGCAACGAATTATTATAAATAACAGCAATTAAATAAATAATTGAAAATCTCTTAAAAATAAGCGTGCAATTGGAGAATAATTTTATTTAAGTTTTTTTTTATTTGAATTAAAAAAATAATGTAAAACTTTTCTTTTTCTTTTAAATTAGAAAAATAAAAAATAATAATAAAGATCTTCTTTTTTAAGCTTCTAAATTAATTATTAACTATAATTTTAATTTTAAGTATAAAAATTAAAAATTAAAACATAAATTATAATAAATTAAAATAAAAGATATGAAAAAATGAATTATGAAATTTATTTGAAATAATTTTAATACAATATAAATAACTATAGTCTTAATAGTCTTAAATATTGACTATATTTTTAATTGAATTATAGAATATTTTATTTTCACGTTTAAAGAGTATTTTTTTTTTTTAATCTCGACTTTTATTTTATTTTTATAATCTTGACTCAATAATTTATAAAACACGTCTCGAAATACTCTACACAGACCTGTTACACATTTCATTTGAAATGGTTTCATGTCCGTAGTAACCATTTGAATCCGTTTCCGTTTCCAATTAACTCTTATTTTTTGTAATTTTATTTACTGAAAACTCTTAAAAAAATATCAATTCCAATTATGAAACTAAAAGTGATTTTATTTCGGCAAAAAAAAAATCGTTTTAATATGGAATTAATTCCACTTTCGATTGGAATGGTGTTCTGTGACAGGTCTTTTAGTCTAGATTTATAAAACTAGACTATTGTAATGGACTATTTTATAGTCTAGACTATTAACTATTTTATAGTCAAGGAAATAATTCCAATTTTAATTGGAATGGAATAGATTATATTTGAGTCTTTGCTATATACTATTGTACAGTCTCGACTATAGCATATATTACAATATAGACTATATTATATAGTCAAAACTATTTTAAAATTCTGGCTATTTATATGAAAGAATATTTAACGCTCCAGATGAAAAACATGTCTTCAATTACCATTTGTTAAATAGTTTGGAACTCATAGTCTAGACTATAGTTCATTTTATAGTCTATAATCGAAACTAGTTCATAGTCTTGACTTAAAACTATTTTAAAGTTTTATTTATAAACTTTTTCGAGTTTGTTTTCTTCACAATTTTAAACTCTCTTTCTCTTTATAACAAATTGTTCCTCTCTTGGAATAAATTCTCTTCTTAAATTGACAATATATATGTATGTTTTTTAATTATTTAATAAGAATTTAATTAATTTTTCTAACAACAAATCAAATGGTAGCTACATATTTAATATATTATTTTTTTAAGAATTTGTTTTTTTTTTTTTGTTCAAGTTTAATATTTTTTTTTATTTTAAAAATTATAATAAAAATTTATTATTATTTTTTTTAATAAATTTAAGTTAAAAAATTTATTTAATTTTTTATTTTTATTAATTAATTAACTTAAAGGTACTTAATTTATAAATAAAATTTATAAATATGTTTATAATTAATTAAATAATTATTATTTTGTTTTTATTATTATAATAGTTTTTAATGGCTGAAAAAAATTATAATTAAAATAATTAATTATTATTATTTTTAAATGTTTGTTTTAATTATTTGTAATTATATTTTTTAAATCTTTTTAAAACAAATAAATTTAAAAATCTCTTTAAAAAAATAAACAACAAAAAAAAAATAAATAAAAAATAATTTTCAATTTTGTTTTCTTATGATTTTTTATGTCTTAAACTATATATTTTCAACTATGACATAATTTGTAGTTAAGACTATAAACCTAAATACTGATAATTTTATAGTGTAGACTATAGCTTTGTCTACAGTTTGTTTGATAGTCTGGGCTATGAATATATTCTAGGCTATAGATTGTTTTATAGTTTAAATTATGCTCCAAATTGTGCATAGTTTTAAACTCCAGATTATAGATAATTTTATATGATAGTCTTAACCATTTTGTAATATAGACTATTAGCACGCATATTGACAATTTTGTAGTCTGAAAAATAGTCTCGTCTATAAACAGTTTGAAAGTCTATATTAGGAATTATTTTAATATATTATTTTATAGTATAAAGCATGTTTGAGACTATAGAAAGTTTTAAATGATGAAACTATTTTGTAGTTTAAAACTTTCCCCTAAATATTATTGACAAGTTTGTAGTCTATACATTGTCCAAAAGTCTAGACTATATATTAATAATCTAAAGTATAAGTTGCTTTATATTCCAAACCATGGTTACATCAAAAGAAAATATATCAGATAATATCCTAATATTCTTGTATGGACTATGAACTGATTTACCTTCTCGATTATTGACTATTTTTAGCAACCAATTACAGTTTAGACTATTTTACAGTGTAGACTAGCCTCTTCTATAGCTTTTTTTAAGTCTATGCTATGAATATTTTAAATTATTTTATTGTTTAAACTTTAAACAATTTTAAAGTCCAAGTTATAGTTAATTTTAGATGATAATCTAGACTATTTTGTAGTAAAGACGGCACTATGGATTATTGAAGAAATTATAGTCTATAGACTATAGGCTCGTTTGAAAGTCCAGATTGTGAATACTTTAATGACTTTTATACAGTTAAAATCTTAGATTGCAAATAAGTTAAGACCCATTAGCTCAGATTATAAACTCGAATATTGTCAATTTTATAGTCTGAACTACAGGTTCATCTATAAACTGTTTGTTTTATAGTTTAAGCAGTAATTCAAATTATAAATTGTTTTAAAGTCCAGTTTATAGATGATAGTCCAGATCATTTTGTGGTTTAGTCTGTTCACTCGAATATTGGAAATTATATAGTCTAGACTATAGACTATTTGAAAGTCTATACTAAGAATTATTTTAATATTATATACCGTCTAAGTATATTATTTTACAGTTTAAAATATAGTTAAAACTATGTACTGTTTTTAAAGTCCAGATAATACATAGTTCTATATGGTAGTCTTAATTTATTTTGTGGTTCGAATATTGAGAAGTTTATAGTCTAAAACTTAGACTCGATTATAGTTTGTTTCAAAGTCTAAGACTCTGTATTTTTTAATATTCTAAAGTATAAATTGTTTTATATTTAGAAAACTTGGTTCAGGCTATAGACTATTTTAAAATCAATTTAGCATATTATAGTAGTTGACTGAAACTGCTTTGCAGTCTCGATTTATTTATTTTTTCTATTAATAGTTTAGACTGTTGTAGTCTTTGGACTGGCTACACGAATGTCTTTTTATATGGAGTATTTGATAGCCTGAAAAGTCTGATTTTAAAAATAAACATGCATAAATAAGTGATCGAGCACTAATTTCTTTCCTCTATTTAAAATAAAACGAAATTCCTTAGAGGCCACATTTTTTTGAAGCTTTGGAAAACCCCATTGCAATATGATTAGAAACATATTATGGATTTCAAAACTGTATTTTGTTTTGAGATTTAACCTTTGGAGTTTTTTAGTTTACATTTTAATAAAATAAGAGCTAAAATTCGAGAGGATTTGGACCTGAGCTCTATAGCGTTTTTGGTAACATATATTAAATTGAAGACTTCTACGAAAAGAAATATTTCCGAAAAACAGACAAAAATATGCTGCTACCACATATAAATATACCATTCTATTCATGATCACTCTCTATGTCGATTTTACGATGTCCTTCCGTCCGTCAGGCACGTTGGCTGGCTGTCCATGTAAATCCTGTGAACGAAATGCAGGCCGAAGTTATAAAGATATTTTAATGAAATTTGGCAAGTGTCATCATTTTTTAAGTCCAAGGACTATGCCTATTGAAATTGGTGATGATGGATCCATTATTTCATCTAGTCTTCATACAAGTGTTTCTCCTAGAATCGGCATTTACGGTCACAAAAGTCTTAAATATAAAGCGATTTAAATAAAATTTGGCACAAAATTAGTTTAATGATATTTTAAAACGATGTGCCAAATTGGTTAAATGAGGACAAATGTAAGCAAAAATCGATGTGCGAAATTTTACAAGGGTCATTCCATAATTTCTTCTAGCTCCCATGTAACGGCCACAGAAAAAGTCTCTTTAGAACGCACTAATCCCAAATGGTTAGTATCCATTTTACTCTAAAACATATATGGAACATATTTTTATACGAGGGTGGTTCATTAATTAACCACTAACAACTAGCGGTGTAGTGTATTAAATAGT
Source organism: Cochliomyia hominivorax (assembly GCA_004302925.2). NCBI lineage: Eukaryota > Metazoa > Arthropoda > Insecta > Diptera > Calliphoridae > Cochliomyia > Cochliomyia hominivorax. The sequence continues at coordinate 10,653,744 of PYHX02000494.1, forward strand.
CGGACTTGACTGTAACTTTTAAAATGCTTTTTTTTATTAATTTTGAATTAAAATTTCAATTTGGAACTAAAAGAAACACGATTCTGTTTGTTTTATAGAATTTTTTGTATTTTTTCTAGAGAGAGAGAGAGAGAGAGTTTTAATTATTTTTATTCTCATTTAAGTTTCAAAATTAAATTTTTTTGAAGTCCTCTGCCCTAAAAAAACACAACTACAATTTTTTTTTAGAAAACTTAAAAAATGCCAAAACCAATATTGAAAATAATATTATGAATTTTTAACATATCGATATTTAAAAATAATAAAATTATTAATTAAAAAAATACAACAAATGAAATCAAAGCTAAAAAAAAGTATAAAAAATAAATTTAAGTTATAAAAATTAATTTATTCGATTTTTTTTTTAATTAAAAAATTTCAAAATTTTTAAGTTGCCATTTGGAATTTAGTTTTCCAGCGAAATTAGCAAAATTATATAGAAAAAATTATTAAAAATGAAAAAAAAAAATAATTATTTAGTTAAATTGAATTTGGATTTGAATAAAATTTAATTTTTAATACAACTTTTTTTAAATAAAAATAAAAACAACAGAAATTTGTTTAAGGTTGTCAGATGACTTACAAATAATTCCTATTTATTTAAATAAAATAAAAAAACAACAAAAATAATGAAAAAAAATATTTTAAAAATATTTATGAAAACAATAAACAATAATTTTTTTAATAACAAAAATTTTTTAAAATATATAAAACATCAAATATTTGTTTTTGACAAAAAAATTTTGAATGATTTTATTTTTAAAATTATAGTTTAAGGAACTGAAAATTTAAGTTTTGAAATTTTCGTTTTGAATTTAAAAAAAATCGTTTTTAGCATGCTTTTAGTAAATGAACAAATAGTGAGTTTTTTTTTTTAAATTAAATAATTTATTTTTTCCAATTTTCATATTTTAGAATTTTTTTCTTTCAAATACAATTTTTTATTTTAAATTCTCTAAAAAAAATAAAATAAAAAACCAAGTAAAATACAAAACTTTGTACACCGATTTGAATAGGTAATGCGCATTATGCAGAAAAACAAAAACAAAACAAAAAAATCATATAAAATATAATTCTACATATAAATTTAAAAAAAATCTCTATATATATATTAAAACAAAAACAACAAAAATACATAAGAAAAAATATTACATAAAACTCTTAACACAAGAAAAACAAAAACAAAAAAATACTAATTTATATATAAAAAATTTAAACTAAATAAAAACAAAAAAAATCATATACACTTACATAAATTTAAAATTTATTAATTAATAAAAAATAATAATTTTTTCATATTAAAAAAAAATAAAAACAAGTAGATTTTATGAAAAAAATCCCCTAAAGCAACATATTTGTAAAAAAAGTGTCAATTTTTTATTTTAAATAAAAAACCCCAAAAAAACATACTTTAAAAGAAATTACACTATTACAAACAACAACACAGCTTCAAAACTTAAAACAACAACATCAACAACATATGACACTTATACATATGAAACTCTTAATTACACTACAAAAAACAAAAACCAAAACACATTTAAATTATTTGTAGGCCAAAACAAAGAAACCATTTTACACTTAAAATATTTCGAAAAAGAAGTTAAATGTTAAACGATAATACAACAACAATTACAACATCAACAATAACAATAAAACACCAAACATTACACTTAACAAAAAGAAGGCCAAAGGAAAGAATTTTTAGTAAAATATTTAAAGTAAATATGTGATTGTAAATTTTAGTACTGAAATAAAAATTTTCAACTATATTTAATTTGGTACTAAAATCTACGTTTTGTATTAAAATTTTAATTTTGTACAAAAAAATTAATTTTGTGCTAAAATTTTAATTTTGTACTAAAAATCTAATTTTGTACTAAAATTTCAATTTTGTACTAAAATTTTGATTATGTGCTTAAATTTTGATTATGTGCTTAAATTTGTATTTTGTACTAAAAATTTAATTTTTTATCAAAAATTTTTAATTTTGTACCAAAATTCTACTTTTGTATTTAAAAAATAATTTTAGTACTAAAAATTAAATTTTGTACTTAACTTTTAATTTGGTACCAAAATTTAAAATTTTAATTTTGTACTAAAATTTAAATTTTGTGCTAAAATCATAATTTTGCACTAAAATTACATTTTTATACTAAAAATTTTATTTTGTACAAAAAATTAAATTTTGTACAAAAAATTAAATTTTGTACTAAATTTTAAATTTTGTACTAAAAAATTTAATTTTGTACTAAAATTTTAATTTTATACGGAAAATTCAATTTTGCAATAAAAATTAAAATTTTAAAATGTCTGTACTAAAATTTTAATCTTGTTGATATTTAAATTCTGTCCCAAAATATAAATTTCAAATTTTTATAAAAAAATTATTTAGTACTAAAAATTAATTTTAAATAAAATTTAATAAAAACTTGTACTAATTATGATTCAGTTTCAAAATTTAAATTTTAAACTAAATTCTCAAATTGACGTTCAATATAAGTATCAAGAATTTTATTGAACAAAAATGTGCTAAAATTTTTATTTTTCACAAAATTATATTTGTACTATGTGAGTACTATAAATTTTAATAGAAAATTGAATTCTATTCTAAATTTTTAATTTAGTACTAAATTCTAAAAATAAAAATTTAGTACTTTCCTAAATTTCTATCAAAAATTTGTTATATTTTAACAAATTTTCTAAAATTTTATTTTTTCTAAATGTTGTACTAAAATTTAAAAACAGTGAAATAAAAGTCCAAATTTAGTACTATTTGGTATTTTGGCATTTGGTACTAAAAATTTTATATTATTCTAAAATTTTAGTCTTGTTCAAAAAACATAATAATAATTTTGCAAAATTTAAAATTCTTCCTTTTGAATCTTAACATTATCATTAACAACAACAACATATAACACTTAATATACAACATCAATATGGTGTAATCGTAATAACTGGTGATAAATGAAAAAAAAAACAAAAATAAAAATTATAAAAAATTTTGAAAAAAAAAAATTAAAAATAAGAAAAAAACAAAATTCCTAGAATTAAAATAAAGAAAATAGAAAAAAGAAAGAAAGTGTAGCAAATGATAATTAAGAATTAAAATTCCAATAAAATAAAAATTCATATTTTTAACATTTAAATGTCTATATTAAATAAATTTATAGATTTAAATAATTATTTCTCTAAAAAAAAGAAACTCTTCATTAATTATACAAAAAAAAATATTTAAAAAATAAAAACAAAAACAAACATATTACGAAGAAAATAGTTCTTCAAAAAAAAAAAAATAAATAATAATAATTAAAAAAATAAATAAATTAAGAATTAAATAAAAATAAATAATAAAATAAAACTTTTGAACGAAAACTAGAGAAACGAATTAAATTTAATAAAAAAATTAAAAATTATTTAACTTATAATTTTAAAATTATTTTTTCATTTCATTATAATTTAAATAATAAAAATTGTCTGTTAGCGAATTTGTAGAATCAAACATTAACACACATTTCTTAATACACAAACTAAAAAAGGCGATAAATTTAATATTTATTTAATTAACAAAAACAAAAAAGCGGAAATTTTAGGTCATATCAAAATAATTTAATTAAAGTTAAAACAAAAACAATTAAAAAAAGATTGAAAATTTATGGAAAAAGTATTATTAGGAGACACACACACTCACTCATATAGTAAGAAAAAAGAAAAAGAGCTAAAATTCGGGATGAATAAAGTTTTAGTTATCAAATCAATTTAAAGTTAAGTTTAGATATTTATTTGAATTTTAAACTGAAATCTTGAATTTTGTACTGAATTTTTAACGTTATCCTAAATTTCTAAATTTCTATTTGTATTGTGCTTAAATTAAAAATTGAACTTAATTTTAAATTTCAAATTTAGTACTAAATTTCGAATTTTGTACTTATTTGAAATATAACATTAAAATAAAATTTTGTACAAAATTTAAAGTTCTTAATCAATTTCAATTTAGTTTTAAAAATGAAAATTTCTTTCAAAATCGTAATTTCAACTAAATTCAAATTTAGTTTTGAAATATAAAAATTTTGAATTTCTCTAAATTTTGATTCAATTTTTTTTAAAGAAATTTAAACTTTTGTACTAAAATTCAAGATAAAACAGTTTTAGTTATAAATCTAAGTTTAATATTAAACAATAAGTGTGCAATGATTTATTTTATAATTAAATATTTTAATTTTTATCGTTTATAGAATTTTGTTAAAAATAAGAATATTTAAAAAAGAAAATATTCAAAATTTTGTATCATACACTTGTTATTCACTTAGTTAAACAAAATTTCTTATAAATAGTTTATTATTATTATTAAAAAATATAAATATAAAACATTAATTCATTTAGATCTTCCAATTGTTTATTTATGTTTTCAAAAATATTGAAAATTTTTGTTAATTTTATTAATTTAATTTTAAAAAAATATGTAGCACACAAATATATTTTGTTTAGCAAATTTTTTTATGTATAATTTTCTTTTTATTTGAGAAAAAAAAACAAAACCTAATGGATTTGAAAAGGAAATTTTTGAAAATCAATTGAATTGAATAATTTTAGTATAACACATAACATTTTCTAACACTTACATACATACAACACACATACACAAGTATTTATTATGAAAAATAATATAAATAATACTTGAATTACTTTAAACATAACATTAATAACACTTTATATACATAAATATTAAAGCACACTTAATACACTTATATGAATAACATTTAAACACACATATATACACATACACATAAATACATATATACATAAATTTGACACAAAATTTGCTCATTAATTAAAAATAGAAGAGAATTTCATTAATTCTTAATTTTATTTTGTTGAGTAAATAAGTGTTAAATGCATACTTTTAGGCTTAAGTTATAAAAATCAACATATACATAAGATAACCATAAATTAAATACACAAAAACATGCATACATATATACATACATACATACATACATACATACATACATACATACATACATACAATATAAATCACTTCCGTTATTTATTTCAAAACAATAACATAATAAACATACTCACAGAAATAACTGTTGTATACTCAAAATAACCTTACTCACACTATCACTCTCTCTCTCTTTGACACTTTCTCTATGTTTTACTCAATACTCAATACATTAAGCTTAATAACAGTGTTGAAAATTTGAAGATATTTCCGCTAAATCCAGCTGTCGCGGTGAAATTTAGGTGATAAAAATTTTGTACAAATAAATGCAACATGTTGGACCATGGGATAGAAATAAATTTGTAATTACCGATAACAGAGGAGTGTGGCTTTATAACTATTATAAAGTGGATCAATTTCTATAAGGTGAAACAATTTTTAAAATTGGATATCAAACAAAAATTTTGACACTTTTTGTGGTGTTCAGAGTTTACAAGTTATAAAGCTGCACCTCTTCAATCCAATAAAATCGGCTTTTAATGTTTTTTGAATGCTTAAATTGATGCCGACAAGTTGACGATAATCGATATTCAATTTATTGGGTTTAGCATCCAAAGCACGCTAAAATTTGAAACTAGCGCAGCTTCGATTATATTAAATTGGATTGGATGGGTTATTCCATTCAAAAAATGTTCACTTTCTTATAGATCCTGATCCATATTTATTGTTATATAGTTAATTTCCTCTCCTATGGGTATATCAAATCTCGAATGAATCTAAACAGCCAATACAAAGTGAAAGATTTCACTCCTACGGTTCAACATGTTGTTGGTATTCTAATGCACAAGGAGCTTCATAAGTTGCTAGAATTTCCGCTATTTCTTAAACAAATTTTTCCCACGATTGTCACTTCAAAATCGCCAGATTTGGGGGAAAAATCTCAACACTGCTGGCAACACTGCTCACATTCAAAACCGTTCACATAACAGTAAACAAAAGAAAATGAATTGAAACACATATACAAACATAAACCAAACAAGTAGTAGTTACACTCTTATTGCCAATTAATTGAGAGAATAACCGTAAATATTCCCATTATTTATTTATTAAAAAAACATTCTCTTATACTTTAATTTATTACAAAAAAACAGCATATTTAACTAAAATCATAAAAAATTAAAAACGCCATTTTGTTTATAATTTTATTTTCATTCTTTTAAAAACAAACAAAAAACCATCATCATTCAAAAATTTTTAAACCACAAACAAAATCCAAATACATAAGAAAAAAATCTCTGAAAAGAAGGAGAAAAAACCCCAAAAAAGAAAACAGAAGAAATTTTAAATAAATTAAAGAAAAAAGAAAAAACATTATACTACCAAATACTACTACTTAAATATATACTAAATAAATACTAACTATGGAAAAAATATAAATTAATACATATACTTATATACTAAACTAAAAAAAAAATAAAATATATATATTGAACAACAAATACAACAAAACACAGCAAAAGAATATATATTAAATACATATTGAAAATTCCAAAAATGCATTAAAAAAAAGAGGAATAAAAGAAAACAGAAAAATTTGTTCAAAAAAAAGAAAAAGAAGAAGAAGAAAACTAAAAATATTAACATAAAAATTTTATTCAATAAAACTGAAAAATTCAAATTATACACCATAAAAAAACAAAAAAACCACAAACAACTTGTTTTATTTCCACATCCTACTACAACAGTCAAAAGTCTAGACACAAACCATTAACAAAAACAATAACAACTACAACTAAACAAAAACAAACGTAAAAGGTCTTTACTTTTAAAACAGACTTTAACGTTGTGCTATTTTTGATTTATTTTCCACAACAACAAAACCACAGTCCAGCAATTACAACAACAATAAATCAGGCCCACAAAACAAAATTTCTACCCCTCAATCCCTCTCTCTTACAATACAAACTAATCAATCACTACCACCCACTATTAAACAATAACAGCCAGATTTTTTATTACTCTCTCTCTCTGTCTCTCTCGTTATCTCTCCATCATTTTACCTCCACAACAGTTAGACAGACAATTTTATCATCAGCATATTTCCATTAATAACAACAACAATAACAACAACAAATAAGGGAATTTATTTTTTTCATATATATTTTTTCATTATTTTTTATTTCATTATTGTAAATTGTAATTTATAGTTTTTTGTTTCTATTTTGTAAAAAACGAAATCTCTCTTAATCTCTTGTTGTATTGTTTTTGTTGCAAGAGAAAAAGAAAACGTTGTTTAGTTCTTCTTTATTTCCTGTTCTTTTTAATTTATTGTTTTCTGCATTATATTTGTTTTGTTCTTTCGTTGGAATTATGGTTGATTCTTTATTCCGTAGTTTGTTAGAAAATTTGTTTTCTTAAAAAAAAAATAATTTTCTATATAAAACTTTCAAAATCAAGGTCATAGAGGTGAGTATGTATATTTCTGTTAAGAATTGTTAACGGAGAAAAGTTTGTTATTTTTAGAGGATGTAACGAAAACGAAAAAAACATTTAAAAAAAGTTAAGGAACTTAAGTCTTTTTTAAGAAACAAATTAATTTTAATAAATTTTTTTAAGAGAAAATTTTAATCATTTTCTCTTTTAAAAGAAATTCTTCATAATTTTTCTTTTAACAGAAAATTTTCATAATTTTAAGAGAAAACTTAATATTTTTTTCATTTAAGAGGAAAATTTCATAATTTTTTAAAGTGAATTGTTCACATAAAAAAATTTTCTTTTAAGAGAAAGTTTTAATAATTTTCTCTTTATAGAGAACATATTAAAAATTTTCTCTTTTAAGAGGAAATTTTCATAATTGTTTAGTAGTTTTGTCAAATTTTTAAGAGAAACTTTTAATAATATTTCTTTAATAGAAATTTTTAATAATTTACTGATTAACAGAAAAGTGAATTAATTTTCATTTATAAGAGATAAATATAATGATTTTCCTTTTAAGAGAATATTTTAATTTTTTTCCATTACGAAAAAAGTTTTTGTTTTAAGAGAAATTTTTAGTAAATTTTCCCTTCAAAGAGTGTTTTAATAATTGTCTTATTTGGTAGAATATTTTAATCCTTTTTTTTTTTAGGAGAAAATTTTCATAATTTTCTCTTTTAACAGAAATGTTTCATAATTCTCCCTTTAAAGATAAAATTTAATATTTTTATTTTCTTTAAGAGAAATTTTTATAACTTTCTCTTTAAGAGAGAATTTTTTTCTTAAAAGAATTAATACATATTTTTTCTATAATTTTCTCTTTTAAGAGAAAAATTTTAGAAAATTTTTATATTTTGCCTTTCGAAGGTAAAATTTATTTGATTCTACATTTAAAGAGAAATTTTTAGAATTTTTCACATTAAAGAGAAAAAATTCCACTAATTCTCGAGTTTAAAAATAACATTCAATAATTGTTGGTTTTAAAATTTCAATTATTTTCGTTATTAAGAGAAAATTTTATTTATTTGTTCTCTTGACAATTTTTTTGTTTCTCATTAAACGAATTAAGAAAATTTTCAAAAATTTTGAAAAGAATTTTCCAAAAATTTTATTTGTTAAAAGAGGGACTTTGGAGGTAAAATTTAGAATTTTTGAAATAGTCTGTCTCAAAGAGAATTTGAAAATTGTCTTCATTAAAGAGTATTTCGAGTTCAACTTTTTAATTTAAGTTTTTATAAAATTTATTTACAAATAAATTTTTTGCATTAAATCAAATTTATTTAAATTACACCAGCATTTTATGATTTGATTATTTCAATTATATAAAAAATACATTTCATGCTTGCATGAACACTTTATTATCTCTCTCTTTTTTATAATTAAATGATAAATTATAATAAAAACACCACAAAATACCTGCATAAATTAAATAAAAAAATTGCAAAGCAAAAAAAAAAAATGCTATAAATTTATTTAATGTTCAATTAAATTTTATAAAATTTTAATAATAAACAAATTCAAGCCAATAAATAATGGAAGTCAGACAAAATTCTACAGTTCCGAACAAAATTATTCAACTTTTAGAAAAAGAAAAAATCGTTAATACTAAATACAACCTTAAGTGATTTGACTAATACAAACACTTATTTTTACTTACTGAAAATTTCCCGGGAAATACATTTTTATAAATCCAGGAATTTTCGGAAAGTAGTTTAAGTGAAGAAGTATTGACTCCGTTTGTAATTCCAGAAAGGATCAACTGAAATACAATGAAATTTGCCCAGATTGTTTTTTATTGTTTTAAACAGTTTCTCATTTAAACCTGCTATATCGCTTTAAAAAATCAGTTATAGACTGATATCAGGGACTGAGCATTCTTTCCACTAATGCTCAATTGAATTAAGGTTAGGAGACTGTGGTGAGTGCGGTGGGACATGAGACAGACGGGTCAAGAAGCGACCTATTTCAAATAAATCTTCAATCTTCAAAAGGCGTTAAGGGAGGAAAGGATTCAAATCGGGGAAGAAGTAACATGAAATATAGTCCATTCAATGCCAAAGCATTTGGATGAAGTTATAAGGCAAGAAGGCTTGACCATTAAGTACTGAAAAATTACATAAATATAAAATAAATCCATTTACTAAGCTGGTAAAGGTAATTCCAACTACATTTTTCATTTGGGTGAAAAATGTTTAAAAGGCTTAAAATTGGAAATAAAGAAAAATACACATGCTGTGCCAATAGTTCTGTTCGGGACTGTACTTAAAGTAACAAAATTTAAATCTTTACAAAAATCCATACAAAAATATGCAACATTTTTTCCACATAACAGAGCCTTAAACTATGCTAAGTTTTTTAATATTTTTAACAGTTAATCCGAATTTTTAAATATTGTTTAAAAACATTTAAAGGATTAATTGTAATCCTTAATAGGATCTATCTCTATAGTCATTTTTGTTGTAGTTGATTTCTTTGTGGTGTAAAAATAATTTACAAATCAAGAATTAAAATATTTTTTCAATATTTTAATAGAACATTGATATCTGGTCTATAGAGATAAAAAAGGTACAAAAAATAGTTTACGATTTTTTTCATATATTCGAATGTATTATCTGTTGTTGTATTGATTTCAATACATTTACAAATGTTTTGTTTCATTGACAGAGTAACAGTGGCAGGAAAGTGGTAAAAAATTATGAATTTTATTTAGAGAAAATTTCACTTTTGTCATAGGAATTTCTCTTTTTTTGAAAATAATTAAAAAATAAAATATCTTAAAAAGATATTCTTTTTTAAGAGAAAATTTCCAAAAAACGCTCTCCATTTTTGAGAAAATTTAAATAATTATTTCAAGAGGAGATTTATAATTTTACTTTAGAAAAAATATTTTTTTTACTTTTAAGAGAAAATTTCTGAAATTTCTTTAAAAGAAAAAACCCCAACAGCGTAATATTTATGAGAACATTTCAATAATGATCCTCTTTTAGAAAATAAAATAAGTATTTTTTTCTTCTTAAATAATTTTTTTCTAATTTTCTTTTCAAACCATTTCATAACTTTCTCTTTAAGAAAAAAATGTATTTTCTCTTTCATGAAAAAAATTTCAATATCTTTTCAAGAAAACATCATTATTTTAAGAACATTTTTTAATAGAATTCTCTTTTTTGTGCAAATGAATCGATTATTTTTGAATTTTTGTGCAGACTTTTTTATTTTTAAAGAAAATTTCAATTTGTTCCTTTTTAACTTCTCTTTCTTTTAGGTTTTAGTTTTCCTTTTAGGAGAAAATTTTTATAAATTTCTTTTTTAATAGAAAATTTTAATAACTTTCTCTTCTAAGAGAAAATTAAAAAAATAATAAAATTTCCTTCTCTTAAAAAATTTTTAATAATTTAAAAAATAAATAATAATTCGATTTTTTTAATAAACTTTAATAATTTAATCTTTAAGAGAAAATTAAATTTTTTTCTTCTTCTCTTTATAGAGAATATTTCAATGTTTTTGTTTTTTTTTACAAAAATTAATTTCATTTAAAGATTAACATTTAATAATTTATGAAGAAAATTTCAAAAGTTTTCTTTCAAGGGAAAATTTTATTATTCCTTTTATTTTCTGTATCTCCGCAAAAACACCACAACATTCAAAACGTTCTCTCAATAATTTTCTCTTTTAAAAGAATTTATTAAATTATACATTAAAAAAAATATCATTAATTTTCTGTTTTAAGAGAAACTTTCAAGAACTTTCTCTTTTCAGAAAAATTTCATTAATTTTAATTGTTTACAGAAATTTTATTAATATTATTTTATAGTGAAAACTTCAATATATGTCTCTTTTAATAGAAAACATTAACAATTTTATCTTCTAAATGAAAGAGGTAATAATTTTTTTTAAGAGAATATTTAGAGAACATTATTATGAAGCTTTAATCCAGAATGAATTTTTTCTATGTTAAAAAAATCTAATAGAGAATTAAAAAAATTACAAAAAAAAACTAAACAAAATAAGAAGTGGGTAATATCTCGGTAAATTTATAGAATTTTCTCTTAAAACCATTATTCTTTCAAGAGAGGATTTTATTTATTAATCTTTCTTTTTTAATTTTCTCCCAGAGAAAGCATTTTCAAAAAATTCTAATAGAAAAAAATTGATTTTTAATCCAATTTTCCATTGAGAGCATTTTCCTATTTTACTTAAAAAAGAGAGTATAAAATACTTTCTCTTAAAGCAATTATTTCCTGCCAATAAAAGGACGATGTGAGAAATTTAAAGAAGTTTTTAATTTAGAGGCATTCAACGAAAATTTTTTGAAAATGAGGATTCTGTCAGATTTTTATTTTAATCATAAATTTTCTATTTTTTTAAAGAAAATTTTTCAAAGCCTTTTTAAGAGCGGAAAAAAAGAGTATTTTGTATTTTTTTAATATTCTCTTTTCAAAAATCTCTTAATTTTTTTATTTTGCTCCCACTGTTTTTTATATTTTTTAATTTCGTATTTGCTTTTTTTTAATTTATTCGTCCAAATTAAAGTTTGTTTTTTTTCTGTGCAGGAATTTATAGCAATTTCTCTGATTGTTTTCTATTATAATTCTTAACAAAAAAATCGTTATCACTGACGGTTTTTATTTAAAAAGAGGGAAATTAATAACAATTGGTTTTTGTGGTTAGAAATTTAAATTGTTTTTCCTTTATACCCTCCAAAACTACATGTGTGATTAACTTTGTCATTCAGTGTGTAATGATAAGAAGAGATCATCTCAAACCCCATAATGTATATACATTCTAGTATTAAAGCAAAATCTGACTCGATTTAGACATGTCCGTCTTTCTGTCTATCTTTAGCACGCTCCCATCAACAACAACTAAGAGAACTCAATGAAATTTGACATGAGTTTGGCATTAAAATAGCCCTGAGAAATTTCCTATCTGAAAGCAGTCAAATCGGTTCACTATATTTAAAGATATAGGGCGATATCTGAGACAACCTCTAAAATCAAGCGAAGTTATGGCCAAAAATATAACTCATTTTTGACTCATTAAGGGTTCCAGAGTTATTTTTAAGAAGAACTTTTATATAAAGTAGGTGTTTGTGAGTGTATGTGTGACTTCACGATCATGTGAGGTGGAGGGTATTGAAGATTCGGCATAGCCGAATATACCATTCTAACTTGTTTTTTTTTTTTGTTAAACAGACAGATTTTAATAAAAATTTGCAAAATTAATCCGCTTAAAAGAAAATATCACTAAAATGCAGTTATTTAATAAAAAAGTGCCAGATTTAAATAATTTTTTTTTTATTAAAAAGGAATGAAAAGTGAAATTGTATTTATTATATGAATCCCCTTGGGATTAAGTTAAGAATAGCAAATCGTGAAAATGACTTGGAGGTATAGAATTTCGAGTTTATGTTTCTTTAAACAAAAAAAACTTTGTTAAGGGACCAATATTTTTTTCCGGTTTTATTTCAAAAAACTTTTTATTTTTTATTAAAATTTACAGCTAAAGCTACTGAAGAAACCCACCTTTAATATACAACAAAATAATTGGAAATTTTGGTAAGTAAAATTAAAACTAAAAGAAAATCTGTAAAAAATATATATTTTAAAAATATTTATTTAATTTTGTGAAAAATTCTATACCAAATTTTTTTATATCAACAAATCTTAATTTCAATTTAACTAAACAATTAAAAGAAAATTAAACAAAATAAATACAAGACAAATAATTAAAAAATATATATATTTAAAAAATTAAAAAAAATAATAATAAAATAATCTTTTAAAAATTGCATGCATTTACTCGTTCATCTAGTAGATTTCTAAAAAAAGAAAATTATAAAAAAGGGAAAACTTAAATTTGTAAATGAAAATATTTTCAAAAAAAAAAAAGCTTCCAAGCTCCAAAAACTTTAAATTAAGAAAAATTAAAAATAAAAAAAATATTAAAAATTATAAAAAAATTGTAAATTTAACAAAGCAATATTTAGGGAAATTTTTTTTAAAACAAAAAAAAAAACATAAATTATAAAAATAAAATAAAATTAAGTAATTTATACACAATTTGCAAAATAGCAAAAATATTAATAAAATATATTTAAATATTTAAAAAATATGAAATAAACAATAAATAAAATTTACTTTTGCACTTAGTTTTAACAAAAAAAACAATTTAATTTTTGCTTAAATATATTTTTTAGCAAAATTTTATTTAGAAATCAAAATTTTTTCTAAAAATATTATTATAAAAATAAACATATTATTTTTGCCAGTATTATATAAACAATAATATATATTACATATAATATATATAAAAAAATTATATATATAAAAAACAAAACGATCCTAATGTCAATTTCAAGTTAAACTTACAACAAATGTAGTTGTTAAAATAAATAATAAATTTAAATAAAATTAAATTTAAAAAATAAATTAAAAAAATTAATATTAATTAATATATAATTAGTTTTAAAATACATATACATATATGAACAAAGAAGTTGATAAGCTTATATAACTATAATTTTGTTAAATTTATTATAGTCAACATTTTAAACTGAAAATAGTCAAAAAGAAGCAAAATGCAAGATTTTCTTATAAAATAATTTTTAATTTGTAAAAATAATAAAAAATCCAAAAGCTTCGAAGTTATTTTCATAAGAGAGCAGGCAAGACTATATGATAGATACTCGAATCTAAACATACTAATTGATAGTCTTAACTATAGACTTTTTGTTGTATCAACTCTAAACTAGTTTACGGACTCAACTATAGACTAGTTTACAGTGTGAACTATAGACTAGTTTACAGTGTGAACTATAGACTAGTTTACAGTGTGAACTATAGACTAGTTTACAGTGTGAACTATAGACTAGATTACAGTGTGAACAATAGACTAGTTTACAGTGTGAACAATAGACTAGTTTACAGTGTGAACTATAGACTAGTTTATAGTTTTTAGAGTCTAAACTGCAGACTAGTTTATAATCTAAACTGTAGACTAGTTTATAGTTTGAATTAAGTACTTATAGTTTAAACTATAAATAGTCAAGTTAAGTCTAGTCTAGTTCATTGTTTGTAGTCTTGACGATAGTCTTTTAACACACCTATAGAATAGTTTACAATCTTGTATGTAAGATTAACTATAAAATGCTTTCTATTCCTGTGTATAGACTATGTAATATTTTAGTCTAAAAAAGAGATTTTTATAACGTCTACGCATTTATTAATAGTTGTGTCTATTGACTAGTTTTTAGTCATTTCTATAAATTGTTAAATTTTAGACCAGGTTTAAGATTAGAATGTAATCTGGTTTACGGAGAACTTATAGTCTTATATATGGACTTATTTATAGTCTGGTTATAGATCTCTTGCTTGCAATCAATTTTTCTTAAGAAAAACTATTTTTCAAAATTTTATAATATTTGACTACCGAAATTATGTTTTATTATAAAATTTGGTTCAATGAAAAAAAACTACAAATAAAGTAAAATGGTATAATAAATATTATAATTGTAAAATGAGTCCAAATAAAGCCACCGCCTTTACTAAAACTGTATTTGTAAACTATATAAAAAATATATATTTAAAAAAAAATAAATAAATAAAATTAATTTAAAAACATAAATTATTACACACAAATACTTACAGCTTAATACTTTCTGAATACTTAACCCAACACCATAAAAACTACTTACTTAATCACTTACTTAAACAACACCTAAACTAATACATAACCAAACTTAAACACAAATACTTACTAACACTTATATGAATTATTATAAAATAAAATTAAATATTTTATAAAAAATATTTATATGAAAAAAGAAAAGAAAATAAAATAAATAATCCTTCTAAATCTAACGCTGACTGCAATATACCACCATGAAAATTTAACTTTAAAAAAATAATAATAATATTATTATTAAAATATATATTAATTAATTTTTAAATAAAATTTATTGAAAATGTAATATTTAAAAAAAATAACAAGAAAAACAAAATATGCAAATGAAAAATTCTAAATAAAAAACAAAACATAAAATATGATATTTATTTTAATAAAATAAAATAAAGCATACATAAAGGGATTTGTTAAATTAAATGAAGAGAGTTTAATAATTTTTGTGAAAACTGTAGCATAGTTTTGTGAGTTGTTGTATAAAAATATTACAACATACTTTTAGGTAAAAAAAATTAACTTTTTTAAACTCTTTTTGTTTCACTTTATCAAATCCCTTTTATTACAATTTTAGTTTACTAGGTAATATTTTAGTCTAAAAAAGAGATTTTTTATAACGTCTACGCATTTATTAATAGTTGTGTCTATTGACTAGTTTTTAGTCATTTCTATAAATTGTTAAATTTTAGTCCAGGTTTAAGATTAGTATGTAATCTGGTTTACGGAGAACTTATAGTCTTATATATGGACTTATTTATAGTCTGGTTATAGATCTCTTGCTTGCAATCAATTTTTCTTAAGAAAAACTATTTTTCAAAATTTTATAATATTTGACTACGAAATTATGTTTTATTATAAAATTTAGTTCAATGAAAAAAAAACTACAAATAAAGTAAAATGGTATAATAAATATATAATTGTAAAATGAGTCCAAATAAAGCCACCGCCTTTACTAAAACTGTATTTGTAAACTATATAAAAAATATATATTTAAAAAAAAAATAAATAAATAAAATTAAATTAAAAAACATAAATTATTACAACACAAATACTTACAGCTTAATACTTTCTGAATACTTAACCCAACACCATAAAAACTACTTACTTAATCACTTACTTAAACAACACCTAAACTAATACATAACCAAACTTAAACACAAATACTTACTAACACTTATATGAATTATTATAAAATAAAATTAAATATTTTATAAAAATATTTATATGAAAAAAAAGAAAATAAAATAAATAATCCTTCTAAATCTAACGCTGACTGCAATATACCACCATGAAAATTTAACTTTAAAAAAATAATAATATTATTATTAAAATATATATTAATTAATTTTTAAATAAAATTTATTGAAAATGTAATATTTAAAAAAAAATAACAAGAAAAACAAAATATGCAAATGAAAAATTCTAAATAAAAAACAAAACATAAAATATGATATTTATTTTAATAAAATAAAAAATGAAGCATACATAAGGGGATTTGTTAAATTAAATGAAGAGAGTTTAATAATTTTTGTGAAAACTGTAGCATAATTTTGTGAGTTGTTGTATAAAAATAAAACAACATACTTTTAGGTAAAAAATTAACTTTTTTAAACTCTTTTTGTTTCACTTTATCAAATCCCTTTTATTACAATTTTAGTTTAAAAAGAGCGAAAAATGTGAAATATTTTTTTCTAAATTAATTTTATAAAAATAATTATATACTTCTAATATATATACCATCCCTACCCAAACTGCTTTATGTGTCAAATTAGTGATATTTATATAAAATTAAAAAAACAAACGAATAAAATTATTAGAAAATAATTAAAATTTTTAAAAAAGTATTAATAAAATAAATTAAATTATTATTGAAAAATATTAAAATTTTTATTTTAATTTAATTAAATTGATAATATTTTTTTATTTTTCACTACAAAGAACTAGTTTAGTCTATTAATTTATTTCACAGTTTAACAGATAAACTAGTTGATAAACTAGTTTATAAAGTAGTCCATAATATAGTTTATAAACTAATCGATAATCTAGTTTAATAGACAATTCGATCTTATCTAGTTTAAAAAGTTCTTGACTTTCTAGTTTACAGACTATTTTTGAATCTAAATTATATACTACTTGATAATCTAGTTTTGGGCTAGACAGTAATCTAGATTAGAGAGTCAATTTATAGACTAGTTTATGGTCAAGTTTATAGATTAGTTAAATATCTGGTTTGTAAACTAGTCGATAGTCTGGTTAGTCGAAAGTCTATTTCATTAATTAGTCAAAAATTTTCTACAGCTTTCTTTATGAATAAGTCGATAGTCTAGTTCACCGAATGGTTGAGTCTTCTCTTAATCTAATTAGAGAAATCTATTTGATGGTCTATTTTAAGAAAATTCTTTCATCTTTTTTATCACAACCATAAAAAAAATTTGAAAATCAATTAGAAAAAAATTCATTAAACTTAACAAAACCTTTGTAAATTTGTTTTAACAATTGTATAATTTTAAATATAGAAATTTGTTAATAAAATATTCAACTTTTATAAATAATTTTTATTAATTAGTTTCATAACAACAAAAATAATAAATAAATCAAATTAATGAAAATGAATATTTTAACTTTAATTAATATTTCAAATAATTTATGTAAAATAAAACACAAAATTAATTAATTTAAAAATAAATAAATAGATTTTCATTTTTTAAACACATAAAATTTAAATTAAGAGCAAATTAAAGAGAAACGAATAAAATTCTATACAAAAAGATAAAGAATAAAATAAAATAAAAAATATGATTTGTTATATATCAAGGGAAATTAAAATAAAAAATTATAAAAACAAATAATGAATAAAATTGTTAATTAATTGCTATAAAATAAAAATTAAAAAAATTGTTATTTTAAAAATAAAAATATTCTTAATTGAAATGGAAAAGAAATTAACTTAAATATGAGTAAAACAACAATAACAAGAGAAAAAGAAAACAGTATTAGCGGCAACAATAACAAAGAAAATTATTTTAAAAAATGAATTAAAAAAAATAAAAAAATTGCCTAAAGAAAACATAATGAAAATGTAATAAAACATACAAATTTAATTTTAATTATTATTAAAACTTAAAAAAACAACAACAAAATTATTAAATCTTAAATATAAAACTTTTAAGAAATATTTGAGAAGAAAACCATACATAATAAAATATTATTGAAATAAAGAGAGACATTACAAAAAAAATCAAGAGAGTGTTTTTAAATTATTTTTTATGAGAGAAAATTATAAGGTAAGTTTTCTTTGTACCTTTAAGAAGAGAGTTTATTTGCTAGTCTATAGTCGAGTTTATCGACAAGTTTATAGTCGAGTTTATCGACTAGTCTATAGTCGAAATTATCGACTAGTCTATAGTTGAGTTTATCGACTAGTCTATAGTCGAGTTTATCGACTAGTCTATAGTCGAGTTTATCGACTAGTCTATAGTCGAGTTTATCGACTAGTCTATAGTCGAGTTTATCGACTAGTCTATAGTCGAGTTTATCGACTAGTCTATAGTCGAGTTTATCGACTAGTCTATATGTCGAGTTTATCGACTAGTCTATAGTCGAGTTTATCGACTAGTCTATAGTCGAGTTTATCGACTAGTCTATAGTCGAGTTTATCGACTAGTCTATAGTCGAGTTTATCGACTAGTCTATAGTCGAGTTTATCGACTAGTCTATAGTCGAGTTTATTCGGACCTAGTCTATAGTCGAGTTTATCGACTAGTCTATAGTCGAGTTTATCGACTAGTCTATAGCGAGTTTATCGACTAGTCTATAGTCGAGTTTATCGACTAGTCTAAGTCGAGTTTCGACTAGTCTATATCGGTATCGACTAGTCTATAGTCGAGTTTATCGACTAGTCTATAGTCGAGTTTATCGACTAGTCTATAGTCGAAGTTTATCGACTAGTCTATAGTCGAGTTTATCGACTAGTCTATAGTCGAGTTCTAGTCTATAGTCGAGTTTATCGACTAGTCTATAGTCGAGTTCAGGACTAGTCTATAGTCGAGTTCACGACTAGTCTATAGCGAGTTTATCGACTAGTCTATAGTCTACCAAACTATATGATACTCTAATATATAAAATAATCTAGTCTAGACTATCAACTAGACTAAATATTTGAGTATCATATAGTTCACAAAGTAGACTATCGACCCGTGGACTAGAGAGTGGTCTAGTCTATTTAAATAATTCTAAAACTAATCATATTAATTGACTTGTATAATTTACTTTAAAGATTGACTATTAAATAAATTGCTAAGAGTTGACTTTGTAGACTAGTCGATTTTCCAGTTTGTCGGTTAGTTGATAGTCTACTTTTGAAATGGTCCACTTTATGTTTTAGTCTTGATTAGAATTAATTATACTTTATGTTTAACCTTGATTATTAAAATAATTCATAATGTAATATATTGACAACAAAATAGTCTAATTTATTGACAAGACGATTGCCAAATCTGTAGTCCATTGCATTGACTAGTAAATAGTTAATATATAATGGACAAGTCGAGAGTTTTTGTTTTTCGTGGTTTCTTGTTTGACAGTTTGGTTTGGTTGATTTAATGAAAGTCTTCCTGATAATTAGCAATTAGTTTTCTTTGTACACAAATTGGTAGTCTATTTTTATAAGAAAATATAAATAATGATTTTTTAACAAACTACATTGTAATCATAAAATTATGAACCCTTTAATATGACTAATTTTACAGTTTAAAGGTCTTATTAAAGAGTAATAAACTGTTTTGCGTGTTTGGCAACAATTCTACATTTTTTTAGTTAAAGTCTTTTTTCAGTTATTACTGTATTTAAATTATAAACCGGATAAATGTTACAATTTTAAAACTAATATTAAATATTTTGTAGTTTAAGGACAAAAATATTTAAAAAAAAAAATTAAGGAAAAAAATATTTAAAATCTGTTTCAAGGAAATAAAATTCAAAAAAACTATTTTAATTTAAAAATAAAAGATTCTTTTTAAAATCAATTATATCCATATGGTAGCCTATAGATATAAATAATTTTATGATTTTATCTTCCTTATATACCCTACACTCACCTTTAAGTTCCACTCAGAATCACTTTCAGAGTCGATTTAACGATGTCGGTCCGCCCCGTCTGTCTCTTCGGCTGGCTGTCCATGTAAATATTGTGAACGCAGTCTACAGGTCGCAAACATATTATTTTAGCTTAAGGACGAAGCGTATTGAAATTGGCCATGTTGGGTCCAGTATTTCAAGTACATCCCATATTAAAGTTCTTAAGATCATAAAAGTTCCAAATTCAGAGCGATTTAAAGAAATTTGGAAGTCTCATAATATTCTAAAGCGATGTGCCAAAATGTGGTCCCATACAAGCCCCCTTCCAAATATCAATTTAGTGGGCAAAAATCTTACATATACATTGATACTGTGATAATAATTGGTGAAATTAAGATAAATATAGACAAAAGTCAATGTGCAAAATTATACGTTCTTGTAGATCCCATTTAACCCCCAGAAAAATTAAAAAATCTTAGTGTCACAATAGTGTACTACATAATTTAGAATAAATCAGAATATTAAATTATACGAGGGTCGTTTATTAATTTTTCATAACTACCTTTTTTAACCAACAATGTGTTGTAGGGTATTATATAGTCGGCCTTTACCGACTAAACATTCTTACTTGTTTTTTTTGTTATATTTGTAAGAAATAAAAAAAAATGAAAAAGTGATTCTGAATTTTATTCACATTGTCATGCTATTTACTGCTCATTGCACTTGAATTTGTGTCAATTTCATTAATCTTGAACTTGAAAACATTTCAAGCACAAAATTATTGATTTAGAGTTTATTTCCGGAAATATTTGCTGTCTGTATTATATAAATTATTTGGAGAAAAAATTTGATCACAAAAAGTTTGATTACATTTTGTTTGACAGTCCAAGAGATGGGACTGTATATATAAAAGAGAGAGAACAAAAAAAACTCTGTCATTCGATTGTAATACGAAGAAGGGGTTTATTTAGAAATTATATAAAATTTTAAGGCCCAATTTATAATTTTGTCCTTCTGTTTTGTCCATCGGTCTGGTCTGTAGTGGGCATTATTACTTCCTTTAATTGTTGAAGATGTATAAGTCGAGTCAGATTTCTCTTTAAAGCAAAAATTATCATTATCAGTTGTAATGCAAAAAGCTTACAAGCTTCAGGCCAATAATATAAACAATGTTTCAGTTAATAAAAAAATGTGTTCTAATTTCAGATTAATTGAACTTCCTTAAAATTTATTAATTTATATGATTCTGGCAGCAAATAGTAAGTAAACTTTTTAGAAATGAATCTGACATATAATTTAAAAATTTTAGGGGCCATAAAAAAAAAAACTAAATTGAAAATGGTTATTAAATTTATTCGACATGAATATTTCCGTAACTATAAAAGTTACAGGACAACCTTTCATATTATAATTTTCAAAAATTCAATCATTCAACATATCTTAGATGACGCACTTTGCGAGTCAACCCACTACTTCCCCTAACGTACAGGATTTTCATAGTTCTCCAACCTGATCCAACTGGAGATACCTTAGTTGTTAATCATATTAATTTCTATTTAGATAACTTTAACTTGTTCAAAAGTTTACTGATTATCAGGCCCTCTAGAAGGCCGATCCGATAAGGAACTGTTAGTCTTCCAAATTAAACTCTAAAGCATATCACTAACGGGCTTCAATATTCAAATATTGACTAAATATAGTTTTTAAACCACTGAATTACCAAGAAAGTTAGAAATGTATAATACCCTACACCACATCGTCGCTTAAAAATGGTAGTTATGAAAAATTAATGAACGACCCTCGGATAATTTGATTTTGGGGCTACAAGAAATTATGAACCGACCCTCATATAATTTTGCACATCGACTTTTGCTTATATTTATCTCAATTTGACAAATTATTTTTACAATAAAAGTAACATTTGGACAGGGGTTTGTATGGAATCTATGAGAAATAATTAACCGACTCTCGCATATTTTTTACTTGTGCCAAATTTCGTTTAAATTGCTTTATATTTAGGAATTTTATGAATCTAAAACCTTATTCCGGGAAGAAAATTTATATGGGAGGTACCTGAAATAATAGACCGAACATAGACAATTTCAATGGGCTTCGTCCTTAGGGAAAAATAGTAATATGAACCAAATTTCATCGCAATATTTCAAAAATTGCAATTCGTATACTGTTCACAACGTTTACATGGACTGCCAGCCGACCAGACGGACGGACATTATTAAATCGATTCAGAAAGTGATTCTGAGTCAATACCATTTTTTCTGCATCTTACAAGCATCAGCACAAACGCACAATACCTCAACCACCTTCGGTGGTGTAGAGTATAAATAGCCAAGTTTGGAGGTTTATCCTCCATTCCCCTGATTAGCTAAAGACTGGTCATCTTCCTAATCAAGTCGAAGGTGCCTTAGCTGTAACCATGTTCAATATTATTTAGAAAATCATTACGTTTCAAAAATTACAGAATTATTCACCTGGAAGAAAATTTGGTATTCACATCTAAGACTCTGAAATATGAAAAATTTAATACAAAATATTCAATTTTTCATTCCATAGTGCACAATAATTTGTTTTGAAAATTTACCGTACCCTTAAATATCATAAAATATAATATCATATAATTATATAATTAAATTTCGCAAAAATACTTGGTCGCCAGGACAAAAAAAAACTATTCACTTGATTTTTTGTGTTAAGAAACATAAATTTTTAGTTTCAGTTGTTCAGTCACATTTACGACAACCAGGAAAGACTTAAACATGTCACTAAATAATAGTCTCAATCTATTGCTATTGGCCTCTACAGCATCACATTGGAATAATAGCGAAAAAGCATTTCCGCAATTGGTTAATAGTTCATTTGTGATTGATGTTGTGAGTAAATTACACGCACAAGTGGGTTTTCGAAATTTTGTATTTTATATATCGGAACGTTTACACAGAGATACAGATACGGCTACCGTGTTCTTTCAAGATTTTTGGGATGCTTTCCCCATCGCACCTACGGTTATTATAAATAATAATTCCAAGTCCATGAGAGGTATATTAAGTAAACCGTCTTTGTGTTTGATTATGACCACCGAATGGAATGATCCAATAATGGAATTGGCCGCCTTAAGTCTAAAGAGAGTACGTTATTTTGAGACAATGTTCCTGTTATTTCCCATAGGGATCAGCGATAAGTTTTATATTAATTATAAGGATTTTACGCAGTTTAATGATAACATACGTTTTATTTATGAATGGTCCTGGAGAAAACAGTTCCTTAATACCATGCTAATCACCATTCACAATAATATATATCTCTATGATCCCTTTCCCAAGGGAACAGTAGTGAATAAAACTGATAATTGGACTATAGAGGATTTTATATTACCTGATAAGTTGAATATCAAGGGCAGGGAAATTAAAACACCTATACGTTTTGATTTGCCACGAGTGTTTTGCTTAAGGCGTTTTCCCAATAAGGGACGTATTACCAGATTGACTGGTTCCTCGGGTAAACTTTTGGAGGCTTTTATAACTTACATAAATGGCACCTTTAATGATAGTCTAATCCATGAGCAGGAATTTGAACCATACGATGTTACCACATTTATGAAACAGGTGGAAACCAAACAATTGGAAATAAGTGTTCATTCTTACACCTCATGATGAATTCCACCGTGGGCACCAGTTATCCCATAGGCATTAATGATTGGTGCATTATGGTACCCTTCCGTAATAGTTCTCCCGAACATATGTATTTGGAGAGAAGTTTCCATCGCAACAGCTGGTTTCTCTTATGTTTTGCTGTTCTCTACATTACAATGGGCATATGGTTGTGTTCTCCTTTGCAGCAACATGATCTTTCTTTATCATTTCTTCAGTCAATTTGCTCTCTCTTGCTAATAGCTCCTTTGAAAGTGATTACTTTACCAATCGCTCGTTTACGTTTCCTGTTTGTGTTGCTATTTGTGGTGGGTTTTTGTATTACCAATATGTATTTATCCAAAATGGCCAGTTATTTAACAGCCTCCAGTGACCAAGATCAAATTGATACGGAACAGGATATTGTGGAAGCCAATCTGAACATAATGATGTTACATGATGAATACAATATGATGTTAAGGAAAAACTATACTAACGCTTTTTTGGATTTAATAGTCCCCGTTTCCAAACAAATATTGAGTAAACATCGTGATGCTTTAAATACCAGTTATGGTTATACGGTATCCTCGGATCGTTGGGTGTTTCTCAATAAACAACAGGACTATTTGAAGAAACCTTTATTTCGTTTAACCTCTATGTGTATTGGTCCCTACTATCATGTGTTTCCCTTACAAAAGGATTCATATCTTATGCAACCTTTAAAGGATTTCATATTGGCTGTCCAACAAACAGGTTACATGTTTTTTTGGGAGAATGAGGCTTTCGATGATGCTCTCTTTTTGGGTTATGTACAAATGTTTAAAATCGATTATAACTTTACTCCTTTATCCATAGATTTTTTTCGTTCTTTATGTTATGTCTGGTGGCTGGGATTAACTTTGGCTACTCTGACATTTATTTTGGAGGTGAAAGGTTTTACTAAGGCCACGCTTAATAGAGCAGCTGAAAAATTTTTAAATTGGCTTAAAGGCATATAAAGTTAATTAATTCAATAAAATTTTAATTATTTATTTTATAAAGTTGAGTTTGGTTTTTTGGGGGTTTTAAGAAAAATGCAGCAAAGTGTTATAAATTATTGATGGATTATCCGAAAACGATGTTTTTCGGTCAGAGTCATGGGGTTTTAGAAATTAGTAACACGGACTTCAAAATTATATTTTTATTTATTAAAAAGTGTCAAAATATTATTATTTAATTAAACATTTAATAAATTTAAAACTACTCTGAAAGAATTTTTTAATCAATTTTTGGAAAAAATATTGACAACCAAGTCCAGACTCCCTCGAATTTGAAAATGTTCTTAAATCAAAATTTTAATTTTAACTCATATATTTTAAAATTCCAAAGTCTGAATTTTAAAACATAATGCAGTTTTGAAACTCCAAATATGTTGTTAGTCATGCGATTATGGCATTTTTGAGATCTCCAAAAATGTGGACTCTATGGAGCAAAATACAACATAAGAATATTTTGGAATTTTTCTTCAGCTCAAGATATGAAAACTTAAATATTTTCTAGAAATCATTTTGTAACTTTTGTACCGTCAGATATACCTAAATTAATTTCTGAAGGATTTTCGATTTGTTCGAAAGATAACATTTCCCTCGATATTCTAATTTGTGAATAATGTCGCTGCAAGAATCTTCTAAAAAGTTATATCAATCTGAAGGTAGAACTTTTAAAAATTCTATTTTTTGTTAAGTTTTTTTGAAAAGGTGGCATCAACAAATCTTAACGGACATGAATATAAATTTAATTTAGATGAGCTTGAGGTAAAGATCAGTGAACCGGATCTATCTAAAAAAAGAAAACTTAATTCTTTTTTGTTAAATTCTCCGAATAAAGTTGAAATCATCTTTGAGTAACATTTTTTATACAACTACATGTGATAACAACTACAGGGTGATAATTTTAATGATTATATTTTATTAATGGGGAGAAAATTTTACTCCCCATAAATAAAAAGCAAACAGCGAGAATTTGATCCCAATTACAGTTGATAGTGAAATTTACTGAAATTTTCACAGAATGATTCCCATGTACCCGAAAGTAACATAGACATTTAAAAAATTTTCGATAGGAGCAGGGGGAAATGTAGCCCCCATACAAAACAAATATTAATTAGAAAATATCTAAAGAATTATAACAGATAGAATTTTCAAAATTGGTCCCAATAACTTTTTCAAGGAACTATTTTACAAAATTTAGAACGGATAAAATCCGGGAAGAACTATAACAGCAAGAATTTTCAAATTTGGTTCAAACAACTTTTTCTAGAAACTTTCTTTTAAGGCATTTTTATGAGGTGAGACGGATAGGATCATGGGAAGAGCTCGTCGAATATTTCAAGAACTATAACAGCGAGAATTTTCAAATTTGGTCCCAATAATTTTTTCAACAATTTTTTTACAATGAAAAATGAGAGACGGAAAGGATCAGTTGAAGAGGTAACCCCCATCGTCGAAAATTTAAAGAACTATGACAGCGAAAATTTTCGACTTCGGTCCCAACCACTTTATCAAGGAAGACAAAATGAAGGACAGATAGGATCAGGGCCAGAGGTATCCTTCATATAAATAAAATGTTGATAATCGAATATCTAAAGAACCACTACACCGAGAATTTTCAAAATTGGTTCCAATCAATTTTTCAAGTAACTGTTTTACTGAACAGAATGAAGGGCGGATAGTATTATGGGGAGATGTTCCCCCATATAAAGAAAATGTTGATTATCGAAAAAAACTATAACAGCAATAGTTGTCAAATTCGACCGCAATCACTTTCTCAAGAATTTGTTTTACTGATCAAAATATAGGACGGTTAGGATCAAGGGGAAAGGTACTTCCATAAAAATGAAGTATTATTACCAATTATTTCAATAACTGTAAAAGCGGAAGTATTCAAATCGGTTCTAATTACTTTTCCAAGGATACTTTTTACAGGCCAAAATGTAGGACGGATAACACCATGGGGAGGGTTACCACTCACTTTATAAAAGCGACAAAACGCACCGGGTCTTAGCTAGTGTTCTATAAAATATGGTCCTCCTTAGATTTCTATATTCAGTTTACATTTTCTTTGTCATATTTCTTTTAATATGACAATGAAAATATACAAAATGGATTGACGAAAAAAGTTGTTAAATTAACACAAATTTTATTTAAATTAACGTCATTTTAGTCTGTAGAATTGCATAAATTTGTGTGTTATTTTAATTACTGCCGTTTATACTAAATATTAGTTGATATAACATATTTTTTACCAAAATTTTATTTTTTTAACTTTTACTAAATTTTTTGATTAATTTTGTTTATTATATTTGAAGAAAATTCTTTAATTTGAAGAAAGAGTTTTGTTAATTAGAACAAAAATCTTTTTATTTAACACCTTTTTTTCGTTAAAGTTCTACGAACATTTTTTGTTAATATTACCTACGACATTTGCTTTGAGTTGATCAAAATATCCAAAATTCCGGTCATGGAAAAAAATTACTTCGATTTATTTTTAAAAAATTTTTATTATTTTTATTAAAACATTTCTTTCACTCTAAAAGTATTTTGAAGTACTAAACTTAAATCGATTCACATTTATTTAAACAATGTTCAGTTTAATTGTTATATCTAAACTATATCTTATGAATTTGAACGCCTACTTGTAACAATGTATTTGTATTTAAAATAAAACAAATGATTTGCATGATATAAAATCAAATATTTACAATTATATTATCAACTAACACTAATATATTTGTACACTCTAATAGGAGGGAGGTTCGAAAAGTTTATTTATTGCAAAATCATTTTTCTTTTTTTTTGTTAAAATAAAAATAAATTCTCTTTTAATATAAATCTTTATACTCATGATGTTATTTAAAAAATCTCCTAAAATCTTCTAAAAAGAGTGTTCTATTGAGATTAAAAAATCTTACGAGACTGCTCTTAAAACGAAACTTAATTTTCTCTTAAATTTTAAATTTTCTCTTAAATATATATTCATTCAAGTAATTTTTTCTAATTCAAATTTTAAGAATTTTTTTAATTGAAAGTTTAATTTTCTCTTAAAAATTTTTTAAGATTTAAATTTTCTCTTCAAATCATAAAATCATAAGAAAAATTTATCTCTTCACTTTAAATGTCAACCTTTCACTTTAAATGTTGCTTTTAAATCTTAAATTTTTTTCTTTTCAAATTCAAAATTTCTTGAAACTCAAGTCTGCAAAGAATGTTTTCTTTTAAATTTATCAAAATTATTTTTTTGTAATTTACTCTTTAAAATTTAAGAAAAATATTTAAATTTTCTCTTAAAAATGTGATTTCCTACAAAAATAAGTTTCTTGAATTTTCTCTTAAAATTTGAGTTCCTCCAAAACATAATTTTTAAAAGTTTCTCTTAAAATTTTGAGAAATATTTAATTTTGTTCTTGATATAAAAATTTTCTCTGAATATTCCTTTCAAAAATTTATTTTTATTAAATTTAATTTTAAATTTTTAAATCGTAAATGATTTATTTTTTTAATAAAAAATTTTAATTTCATAAATTTTCTCTTAATTAATATATTTCTCTTAAATTTTAAAATTTCTGTTAAATTATCCCAAACTCTCTTAAAATTTAAATTTTCTCTTAAAATGTTTTCTTTTTGAATTTAAAAGTTTTTAAAAAAATGACTTAAATTAAAATAAATTTCACTTTTCTCTAAAATTTTAGAGAGAAAATAAATATTTTGCTCTTTAAATTTAGATCTTCTCATAAAAATGTTAATTTCCTCTTTAGATTTAAATGTTCTCTTAAGTTTGATGTTTAATTTAAATATTTATTCAGAATAAAAATTTTCTTTGAAAAATATATTTTATCTTTGAGAAAAAAATATTTTTCTTATAAAATTTTTATTTATTTTTCTCTTAAAATTCCAATTTGTTTACAATTTGATTTTAATTTTCTCTTAAGGTTGGGGTACTTTGCGCTTCATGATGTGACATGCAGTGGTGTTACTGTTACCTTTAAGTTTACCGTTCTACTCAAAATCACTTTCTGAGAAGATTTAACGATGTCTTATTGAAATTGACCATGTTCGGTCCAATATTTCAGGTATCTTCCATATAAATTTTCTTCCCGCTTTAAGGTCATTAAAGTCCTAAACACAAAGCAATTTAAAAGAAATTTGGCACAAGTAAGTCTTATAGTATTCTAAAATGATCAGCCAAAATATGCGAGAGTCGGTGCATTATTTCTCATAGGTCACATACAAAATCCCTTTCACATTTAAAGGAAATTCTCTTGAATTTAACTCCTCAAATTTTCTTTTCAATTATTGTCACTCTTAAATTTTTAACATCTCTTAAAATATATATTTTTATAAAAATTCTACTTAAAATTTAGTTTCCACTTTAAGATTCAAATATTCCATAGAATTCAACTTTTCTCTGAAAATTCAACTTTTCTCTGAAAATTTAAATTTTCTCTAAAAGTTCAAAAAATTCAAATCTCATTTTTCTCTTAAAATTTTAATTTTCTCTTAAAATATTTATACACAATGTTTATTAGTAAATTAACCCTTTCGATCACAAGTTCACCCTACATTTTCAGTAATTAACCCAAAATTCTAAATTGGATTTGTCTCTTTATCTTAAATTTTGATTATCAAAGAGACAGAAGATTAAATCCTGATACGTCCTTAAATTAAATCTCTTAAATACCTTTTCTGTCCAACTCTCTTAACATAGTTAATTAAAAATTCCATAAATATCATGACACCAATAGAATTATTTACGATATAGAAATTAAACGTTTAAGTACTCTGTGCTACTTGATATTTAAAGTGAAATACAAATAACTGAATAAACGGGCTGACATTTAGTTAACAAAACTCCATTCAACCGTTCAGTCATCTAACACATTGGACCAGATTCGATTAACATGATTTTAAATACCGCAATGACCATGTTGATGTTAACCTCATCGGCCAGTTTGCATAAGAATCATACAAAACCTCATCCACAAATGGTTAATAGCACGTTCGTGATAGAAGTGGTGAGCGGTTTACATGATGTGCATAATTTCAAAAATTTTGTTTTCTTTATTTCGGAACGTTTGGCCCGTCATACGGATACTTCTACCATATTCTTTGAAGATTTTTGGGATGCTTTTCCCACAGCCCCAGTAACAATAATAATAAATAATCCTTGTAGAATGGCTGGTTTCCTAAGTACACCGTCATTGTGTTTGGTGCTGACTACTGAGAAGGATGATCCGATAATGGAATTGGCTTCTTTAAGCATGAAGGAAGTACGTTATCTCAAGACTATATTTATATTATTTCCCATTGTGAATACGGACAAGTTCTTTAATAGCTTTGCGGATTACACCATATTCAATGATAACATACGTGAGCTATACAGTTGGGTGTGGAAGAATCAATTCCTTAACACCATGCTCATCACGATAAGGAAAAATATTTATATACTTGATCCTTATCCCACTCCGGATATAGTGAATAAAACTAATAATTGGAAAGTTGAAGAATTTTTTATAGATTATTCCCAAGATTTCAAAGGTTATGAGGTGCAAACTATGGTGCGGCATGATTTGCCAAGGG
Source organism: Cochliomyia hominivorax (assembly GCA_004302925.2). NCBI lineage: Eukaryota > Metazoa > Arthropoda > Insecta > Diptera > Calliphoridae > Cochliomyia > Cochliomyia hominivorax. Next base: position 10,684,214 of record PYHX02000494.1, read on the forward strand.
TATTTCGTGTGACTCATAATGCTCGAGGTCGTCGGAAGGGGGAAGTAAGTGGAATATCGGGTAAAATATTTATGGCCTTTTTACAAGCCATTAATGCCACTTTCAATGATACCCTTAAATATAAAGCGGATCTAGAAACTGTAGATATTAATAATATCATTAATTTGGTGGAAAAGCAAAATCTGGAAATTGGTGTTAATTCGTATACGGCCATGTTGACATCTATGGTGGGTTCCAGTTATCCCATAGGCATAAATGATTGGTGTATAATGGTGCCCTTTCAAAATCGTTCTCCAGAACATATGTATGTGCAAAGGGGTTTCAATGACTCCAGTTGGTTTCTAATAATGTTCAGTGTTTTCTACATAACTGTATGTATATGGATCTGTTCTCCCAGCTGGGAACGTGACTTAAGTTTATCCTTTCTTCAGTCTATATGTTCGATTATATTAATATCACCGTTAAGAATTTTATCCCTGCCCTATTTTCGTTTGCGTTATTTATTTATTTTACTATTTGTAATGGGATTTTTCCTAACCAACTCGTATACCTCAAAAATGGCCAGTTATTTAACGACACCTACAGCCCAACAACAAATCGATACAGTGGAAGATGTTATTGAAGCGAAATTGCACATAATGATGATGGATTATGAATATGAAAAACTTTTCAATATGAATTATCCGAAAAAGTTTTTAGACTTAATTATAGTGGGCACAAAAAGTGATTTAGATAATCATCGTGATCGTTTTAACAGTTCCTTTGGCTATAGCACACAATCCGATCGTTGGTTCTTTTTGAATAAACAACAAATTTACTTAAAGAAGCCTTTATTTCGGCTTTCAACCATTTGCATTGGTCCCTATTACCATGTGTTTCCCATACAACGTGATTCTCATTTGGACAAACCGTTACAGAATTTCATAATGACTGCCTCACAAGTTGGCCTTATGTCCCATTGGGAATCGGAGGCCTTTATCGATGCCATATATATGCATTATGTTCATATGATATTGATTGATTTGACTCCACTACCCTTGACAATGACATTTTTCCGTTTGGTATGGATTGTTTGGTGGTTGGGTTTGATATTGGCGGGTTTGGCATTCATTTTTGAAGTTAAGGGAATTACATGGAAGAAAGTGAAAAAGGTTGTATTTAAGGGATTTGCATGGCTTAAAGTTAAAATAAGTGAATTGTAATTATAATTTTACAAATGAATAAAATTTATAATTAAAAAATATAAAATTAAATGTTGATGTTATTTTGTTTGATCGTAAAATTTCGTTGGAATTCGTTTTTAGTATTTTCAGAAAAATCCTTAATCGCAAGAGGAAAATTGTTAAATACAAACTCGAATAAGTATTTCAGTTGCCATTTGGTTCAATTCCTACAGCTCATAATAAGCGACAGGGAAGCAAGAGCACCAAATAAGCAGTTTGTTTCTGTTCATGGTGAAATTCTTCGTACAATATTCAGCTTCATCACATTTAAATTTAACTTAATTCTGATGGTTTAAGTCGGATTTAAAATACTCAGACAAAATCGCTCTGAAATTTTAATTTTTGGAAAATTCGCCAAAAATTCACTTTATTTATGAGACCAAGGAAATTTTGTACATAAGAAGTCTTTTGGAAAGGCACCTACTCACTTCCCGACCAGCAGCGGCCCTGAAGTCCTCCGAATCAACTCATGTAAACTTAAAATATTTTCAATGGTTCACTGACTTTTTTTGAAAATCGGTTTGTCATAAAAGCTGATATCGGAAATAGCATTGTAACGAGCCTCTAATTAATTTTTCGCTTCGATATGGATTCAGACAACAACTAATGATTCATTTAGTTTAAGATCCCATCGCTTAAAGAATACCCTCAATACCTTTGAATCTCAAACAATATCTCGACAAAATCTTTTTAGGATCCTTCGATTCGTTTTAGCCAACAATAAGAAAATCTAAACTACTCTCTTATAGCTGAAATCTGGCATAAATAGAGATCCGAAGGAATATCAATATTTAGATTTCAATTAACTCATAAGAAAAAAATCACTTCAAAGTTATTTTATTTTCTAAATTTCCATTTTATTTCAGACCATTTGTTCACATAACTTAAATTTACTGCCCTTCTTAATCTATAATGCAAACATTCGACCAAAAATATAATGAAACATAAAGCACTTGCTATCAATAGCATTAAGAATACCATAGAGACGTGACTGAGAGCAGCTGCCTGATATTCATTATCTGGTGTAAAACGTTGTACATAACCAGCATGTATCGCATGTTCAAATGAAATACTCTCATAGTAATGCAACATACCCGATGAATGGACGCGATAGATAAAATATTCCAAATTACGCCATAAAGGAGAATCAGTTTCCATGGGAAAAGCCAAATGAAACGAACCAAAACATATGTCCGTTAATTTGAAAAGTCCCTGCTTTAAACTTTTTTGTTGTAACTCCAGAAAATGCCAACGATCATCGGTAACAAAATACGCAAAGGATTGATTTAAGGCAGATTGGTGATGATTAAATGTACCTGGTTTGACGGGTTTTATTAGTCTGAGAAATTCATATGGTAAATCCATATTGCCCGAGAGTAAAAAATCAAATTCATAGTCTATAATCATGGTAGAAATATTGGCGGCTATTAGATCATCCAGGGTATTAATCTCTTCGCGAAAGAGAGTTACCGTTAAAATACTACCCAACAGAGAGGTATAGCCCACCGATAGAAAGAAAGCCTGGAAAAATACGCCGCTATATAATATAAATCTTACTATGGAAGGACGTTTTATATTTCTGGAAGCAGCAATATTAAACAAATAACAAAGATTATCCAAAATACGAACTCGAATTTCCCACACGAGATCTTGATATAGTTCCGGATTCTTCCAGTGCTCCCATATAGTCCATAATGCATCAATAGCAGATAGACATATGAGAGTGAAAAGGACCATATACCAAACATTTTTTTCAAAAGGCATTAGGGGGTAATAAAATGCTGAAATTGTATTTCTAATGGGAACCATTAAACACCATCTCACCACCATTAGGGGATAACTCTTATCAATCTCATCATCGGCATTAAATAAAGCATAAGCATGGGCAGTTAATAGAATTTCCTTGGAACGAATTAAATCCAAAGTATCTTTCATATTCACGACTACACCACCTATATCATCGTAATCCATAGGATAGGGTTCTATAGAGCCATTTATATAGTTTATGAATAAATTTAAAATACGATAAGCTGTACCTTGTCTTACGACTATATCCTGTTTGTTGATATAACGAAAAACACCCGGCATATCCAAACGTAAGGGAGTATAAAATTTATAACCCATACAATCCATGCCACCCGATAGATATTTACTTAAGGCCGATTTTAAGCCTCTTAAGAAATAAGTGCGCCGTTCTAACGTTGCATTGGGGTAAGGATTAACACCCCATAAATCCGAGGTACCATTTCTGGCATAATAGACGTATAAAAAAGTATTTTGAAAATTGTTGCGATGTAAATTATTTAATAACTCCTCGGCTGCAGTAAAACCTTCTAAGGGTTTCACCAGGATAACAAAATTCATATAAAAATGACGACCCAACAATACACGATCATGAACTCTCATTATGGGATCCGATGGTCCAGTAGTCAATACCAAACCCAGGTAATTACGTTTACTAGAAGTTTTTAAAATTCTTATATCACTGTTATTGGTCAAAACCATTTGGGTTATGAAAGTTTTGCGATGTATGGTATTGAAGAACTCTTGCAAATTTTCACTGCTTTCGGTATCCATTTGTTCGGATATAAACCAGTTAATTTCCTGAGTTTGAATTAGACTAGTCAAAGGCAATATATTTCGCAACATAAATTGTATATCCCACATTAAGGCGGTACGCAAAAATGCCACTATTACCAAGAGCCAATGAAGAACTTTTAAGATGTTCATATCGAAAAAGTTAACAAAGAACTGAAGAATTTTATGGGTCTTTTGATTCGTAGAATAAAACCTAAAATATATAAAGTTATTTATAAATCATGTTAATACGTCTATGTAGATCATGTTAACATTCCCATAAGGAATTGCGTGTTACAAGGAATATGACAACGTTTATGTTTTCATTGGTATTTCGAAATTGAAAGTCATTAACTCGCTGACCTGTGTCCCTGTGTTAAGTATAGTAAATTTTTTAATATTAAGTGAATTTAGTTAATAAAATTATTTCATTAAAATAACATTTTTGTGAAGAATATAATTTATTTCATAAATTCAATTGGAGATAATAATAAATGAATTTCTAAAGTCGGTGCAAAAAATACAGCATATAATTTAAGACTTTCCCATTATTACCTTCCAAACTTTAATATTCATCTGAACGTCAGATAATCTCAGGTATTAAATGGATACCTTCAACCCTTTCTATTTTCTTTGGTTACATTGTAAAGGTTTTTCCATAACCTGTTCATTAATACTGAAATGCCACCACTCTTTTCTTCAAGTTGAAACTAGTTCGGCAATTTATATCTAAGAATTATCTAGCAGTAGAATTCCTCTCCAGTTTCCGCTCACAATGTGGTAAAATATCACTCAGTTTCAGTAGTTCTCCTAAATATATCCTCCAAATTCGAATGTCCGAATGAGTACCGTCGAGCTTTCTGCATATACACAACGCATACTTGATTGCACCGCACATACACTACATAAAAGCTCAAGGGTTAGTTCCTTCCAACTTTAGTCTTCTTTGATTGCTGAAAGAAAATTTTACCGAGATTTAATCAATTCGTGCGTTAATCCTCCAATAAATTTTGATGAGTTGAGATTTTCAGCGAAATGAAATTTTATTCAACTTCATAGAAGGTAATTCAACTACGACATCACTATCTTTGGAGTGGTGAATGCTAAGTTGTCGCTTTGCTTTACTTAGACCAAAGTTCCCTTTTAAATTTAGAATTATTTATTAGTTTTAGTAAATAGTTTCCTAATATCACGTAAACACTTTCAAAAGTCAATTCAAAGTCATTGAAAATATTTGATTTCACTTAAGTGACCGTGGAAAATGAATCTTCTTGAAATGCCTTATCTGCCATTATCTTCAAAGTCTAATATTAAAGAAAGATGTTGTTGCTTCGGACTGGATTTTCATCAAGCTGTTTATTGTTTTTGAAATGGATTCTAATTCTATTTCAGCTTATTTGAAGGTTTTTGACTTATCTTCATGCAGATAAACTTATTTCACTAAAGGAACACCCCGGTTCCAATGTTAAGTGAATTACTTGCAATGATTTCTATTAAGAAAAGTCTTTAAAATTCTTTGCTTTGAATTCACTCCAAACACATTTTATCGTTTTAAAAATTATCATTTGGTGTACAACACATTTTTTTCCATCAATGTCTCCCTGCACATGTCAGTCTTTAAAGATTTTCGACATATGTTCCAGAGAATTTTGCTAAATTTTAAATAATCTTGGATCCACATGCGGTATATTGTTTCACTTAAAAAACAACTGAGTTAATTGTCTAAGCTTTTTTCATCGCAAATAAGAATCCTTAGAAAATCAATCTTTCTTTAGACAAGAAAGAGTTTTGGTGAATAACTTCAAGAATGTGTTTTTCTTTAAGGACACTTTGAACACGAATCAGTTGACATTTTCTTCGAATGATGAGAAAATCAAGAGTAACGCCAAAACATATCAATGCAATTTATTAACATGGTGAAATCATGATCTTTTAAATATTTCAAAACTCTTCGAAACTCTACCAATTATAATATAAAATCTCTCCCACTAAACAAGCGAAGGCGATTACATGCATTGAAATTAAAAAATAAAATATCACTTGTAAATGATCCCAACCCACTGTTGCATAACTTTCTGTCTTTTCCAAACGTTTAAGATATTCCCCCTTGAAAGCATAATTCACAGCTCGACGTTCATATTTGTGGAACAAACCCGATGAATGTAAATAAAAAAGAAAATATTCCAAATCACGCCATATTGGAGAGTCGGGATACATGGGATACGCCAAATGATAGGAGCCAAAGCAAATATCACTAAATTTAAATAATTTTTGTTTTAAACGATGCTGGGACTCTTCTAAAAACTGCCATCTATCCTCGGTTACAAAGTAAGCAAACGTAGTATTTAAGGCCATTTGATGTTTATAAAATGTTGATGGGTTTTCGGGCTGTAGAAGTTGCATAAATTCTGGTGAAATGCTATAACCTTCGGATAAAAGGAATTCAAGTTCATAATCTATAATCATAACTGTTTGATTGGCTTTTATAAGATCTTGCAAAGAGTTAATTTGATCGATAAATAGGTTAACTGTCAGAGAGCTACCCAAAAATGAAGTATATAAGGCACTTAAGAAAAATCCGAAAATAAATATACAGCAATAATATAGGAAACCTTGAAGGTTAGATGAAGTGATAGATTGAGTTGGTGAAATATTTATAAGATGACAAACATTATTTAACCAGTTGATTTTTACGGTAGCCCAATAGATTTTGTATCGATGGTTTAAATAATCCCTGAAGCACATAGCTGCAAAGGCTACCAATGCCAACATCCAAGTTTTCCCTTCAAAAGGCTGCAGAGTATAGAAAAATGTTGAGATACTATTACGCAAAGGTATCATAAGGCACCATTTAACAACCATTAAGGGATAACTTTTATCCACTTCATTATTAGAGTGGAACAGCGCATAGGCATGGGCTGAGATATCAATCTTTTTGAGTCTGATCAAATCGATAACTTCTTTCATATTGACAATTTTCGATAAACCTTCTTCTTTATCTTTAGTTTGATTTTCATAGGCCTCCAATGTACCATTAATGGAATTGGTAAAGGTTTTTAGTAGTGAATAGCTGATACCTTGTATCTGTTTTCGGCCTTGAATATCTTTAAATTCAAATACACTTGGTATATCCTCCTTCAGGGGTGTACGAAATTTATATCCCTTAACATCTTGTGAAGCTGAAGATATCGCTTTATTCATCTCTTTATAGTATTGTGCATAGTTTGTACTATTTATAATTTTAAACTCCGGATACATCTGTATACTGTAGACCATAACTTGACCGAGAGAAGTTTTAAAATATACCACGGTATTAGCAAAATTGCCTTGATATATCATGTAACAGAGTTCCTTTATCGGTTCCATAGCATTATCCACTTTTCCCATATATATCACAAAATTAAGATTATAATGACGTCCTATTAAGATATCATTATGAACTTTCATTATAGGATCTTTGGGACCAGTTGTAATCAAGACACCTACATAGGCTCTTTTCGATTGTATATTAATCATGCGCACTTCGCTCGGTTTAGTCCAAACAAAAAAAGATAATTGTTTAAAATTACGGAAGTAATTTATTAATTGATTGGTCCGAGCAATTTGTTCCCCATCTAATTGTTGACTAATAAACCATACTGTGTCATGCATAGCAGGCATATATGGAAATGCTGATATGTATTCGTAAAGATAATTATCATATCCGGTTACGGCAGATGTTGTGGGTTGTAGGAAGAGTAAGATGGAACCGAGTGTTAATAGACTGGTTAATATCATGGTTAAATTTAACTATTTTGTAGTTGGATTTTTCAGTTGCAGTTTGTTTGAGGATTAGAATTTTCAAAACGAGGGAGGTTAAAGAAATCTCTTTATAGACTCATTGCGTTTTTTTGAAGTTTTGAAATTTGATGGATCTAGGCCAAAAAGCCAAAGTGATTCCGATTACTCAAGGAGGAATCCCTGAATTCTTGTTTTAAATTTGAAGTTTTTTATGGTCTTCACCAGTGGTATTCCAATTAAAAGCGAGTGCATGTGGTGAATGGAGAGAACACCTAAAAGCGTAGAAGTTTACTCACCCAGTGCTGCTTTACGACTGTAGACTCATCGCTTCATATTTCTTAGGACTCCGAAAGTAGCTCTGGGTGAGTAAACACCTATCGCGTCATCGCCGTTATTTCTAAAGGGCGGTCAGGCTTCCTTCCTTTGCTAACCTTCGAGAGTTTTGTGTCTTGCTTTTACGCATTGGTTAATGTTGAGGCGTTAAGTAGCGATGTTCGTTTACCGTTGTCCGGGATTTTACACATTTAACACATACGTTTTTAATTGAATACTACTGGTGAAGACCATAAATAACCTAGAATTTTAAGCATGGATTCAAGAACCCCTCCTTCCTATACAAAGTGATAGGTCGTGATTTAAAGTAATCGGAATCATTTGGCTTAGAGCCCTTGCCATCAAATCTCAAATTCTAAAAAATAAAATGTCGTTTTCAATTCTGTCATATTTGTTAAATGTCAATTTGTTTTAAGTCATTATTTTACTGTACTCCTCCATATGATATTAAAAAATCTATTCACATATTTCCCTTAGGACTTTTTGCATTTCAAGTTAATTAGATTTTCATCTTTGATGTAAATTTGCCGCTAATTAATTACAACTTATCCAATATTATGAAGACAACCTGGAGTCCCTAAAGTTACTATGTGTTGTCGCCATCAATTGACACAACCAAGCCCTGCACAAAAACAAATCACATTTCTTTTCGATGTCACGTTGTCTGAAGATTTCTGAATATATCTTGATTTCAATACATCATTCTGGTAGTACAGCTATTGGAAAAGAGTGATCAATATAAGTGTAATTACATAAATTCTAGTCCATAAAAGTTAACCAGGATAATTTTTAAAAATATCGATCCATAAATGACCGTTGTTCCCAAACAAAACCAAGAACCTATAAACACTTTAAAGAACAAATTTTGATGTTTAGACAGAAAACCCTGATCCTAATCTCACGAAAATTTATGCATAATTTCATACAGCTCTCAGATGTGACAAAGGATTAAGATCAGGGACACAAGTACCTCTCATACAAAGCAATCGCTAGTTGTCGCATTTGTAAAGAATTAATTCTATGATAGATTTTTATTAAGACCTAAGGACAGATAAGTTAGAACAGATGGGACTGCGTAGTAGAAGACATTTGAATATACAGATTTATAAAAATGACTCCATATCATATTAAATATATCATTCTGGAAGCAAGCTCGTAGGTTCATTACACTTCCTCTACACGTTGTGAGGGGTAACCCACACAAACGATTAATGTACTCATCTGTGAAGTTCCCTGTAGTTTTATAAGTCATAAGTTCGTAAACCCAGGACAGTGTTCGAATGCTCAGTGATATCACTTAGTAATGTATGGCCTTCTCGCATAAGATTCACACCTATAGGGAACGAATTGCGGCTTTGATGTCGGTAAATATCATATCTCGTCCGTATATCCAACTGCTCGCTTTTTAACAGCTCAGCCTGTAAAATATTGCTTCATCGGGAAGTCTGAATGATATCCGAATGCTAAATTTCTCATAAGTCTACCCTGTCCCTATTATTAAAGCCATCAGCGTAGATGCTTATTATATGCCCATGAGTAACGACTACGTTAACCCCAACTACATGGCAAATTCAAGTGAGTTGAATACAATAGTCAATGAGTTTACTCACAACTTACTAGCAAATCATACATACTGTGGCTCTAGTTCAAAATTTCGGTCCATGTGATCCATATAAACGTTCTAGTGAAATGCAGCCACATTCACCGAAGGACTTTATCAATTTTCGAGCGGATTTTATTATAGATTCGTAAAATCAATTAATATTTCTGGGATCCAGTCACCATTTGGCTCCTCTGCCCTACTACAGATACAAATAACAGTCATAGAATTGGACATCCTAACATTTGTGTTGGAGCACTACGTAGGTAGTAAATCATTAGCAAACAGTAAATGTACACAAGCACACCCATTGTGTAGCGCAAAGTGACTATAAATAGTTCATGTTAAAATGACTAGTCGAGAGCTTAGTTAATTGAATAACAGTGTCTCTTTTCAATTTAATGTTAATTTAATTATGTAATTAAATTGTTAAGCAAAAAAATATTTTATTATTCCCTTCAGAATTTAATATTTTTTGTAACATACAACAAATTTAATACCGTAATTGTTACTCTTAAGGATTCAATTTTAACAAAATCCTTAGAAGGATTAAAAGTGACAGATCCAAAATCCTTTTTGTATTAAAACAACATTTAAAGTGTCATATTAGTTTGCTTCAAATCAATGTATATAAAAATAAATCTGTGTTTGTTTGTCGATTTTATTGGGACTTATAGACAGCAACAGAAACTACTGTACCGTTTTTCCTGAAAATTTCAAAGAATGATCCCAATATACCCGAAAATAACATAGTCCATTAGGACCAAAACAAATATTGATTAGCGAATACCAATTACTTTCTAAACGATCTGTTTTACTTGCAAAAATGTAGAATTGAGAGGATCAAGGGGAGGAGTACCGAGAGTACTCAAATTTGATCTTAATGACTTCCTCAAGAAACTGTTTTACTAAAAAGAACATAGGACGGATAGGACCAGGGTGAAGTACACTCCATACAAAGCAAATATTGTTTATCGAATGTACAAAGAACTATAACAACGATATTTCTCTAATTCGGTCTCAGTGACTTCCTCAAGAAACTGTTTCATTGAACAAAATGTAAAACGAATAGGAGCAGGGAGGAGAGGTAGCACTTATACGAACAAAATTTAATTATCGAATTCTAAATAATAATTTAAGAAGAATATTAATATTTCATCACAATTACTTTTCCAAGGATTTATTCTATAGAACGAATAGTATAGGGGGAGAGGAAGTCCCGATCAAAAGCAAATATTAGTTATCTAAGTGAGAGTCCATACTAATTACTTTTTTAAGAAAACAATATTACTGTAAAAAATAAAGGACGATTAGAAAGAGAGGGCTAGCCCCCATGCTATGCAAATATTTAATATCTTTTATCTGTAGAATTTTTTAAGTTAGAATTAGGAAAATGGACTTATTTTTTCACTTTCTTAAAGAATTGCTGTGGTAAAGAAATATGGACCATATAAGACCATGGTACAATAAGTTTTACGTTAGAAAATAGATGGTAGATGTAATCATACAAAGGAAATAGGAGAGGCGACCCTATATAAACCAATTATAAATTACCGAATACCTGAAAAACCATTTCACCCAGAGTTTCCAAATTTGGTAACTTTCCTATGAAACGATTTCATTGAAAAAAATTTAGAACTTCGCAATAATAAACATCGTGATTTGTAAAATTCCTTTCGAGATCTTGGACTAAAGAGAAATTTTGTGCAGCAAAGGTCACCGGGTAAATGGTAGTTGTCTGTTATATAGTTTGAACTTGTGGCTGTTATTTTATTGACATTCAATATATTAAATTAAAGTAAACAAATCATTTTTTATTATTTTGATGACATTTGGTGTCATAACCTTATGGTGTTTATAAAATGGGTACCTGTGTGTGTGAGTGTGTCAAACAGTAAATCCAATATTTCTCACTTTATTGTTGATTTGATGTTATTTAAACTGTGCTAATGTGTCAAATATATTATAACAGATTTTCTGTTGTTATTGTTATTACTTTTGCAATAAATAGTCAATAATAAAACAACAAAAAAAGGTTTGGATGGTGTGATGACATGTTGACAGTTTTTAGAATATTTTAACTGTTCTTTATTCTTCATTACCCTGATGTGATATTTGGTGCAGATGTTTGTAAATGGATAGAAAAAATAGTGCTTCCATTACTTTTGGGTGTAATGTTCGATTCAGAATCTCTTGCTGAATCGAGCCGGATGGGCGGACATCTCTAGATCCGGTTGATTGTCTGTTTAGGTAAACTTTATTAACACTTAAGAGGTCTCTCGATGAAATCTGGATTAAATACGAAGCTTTCTGATATTGCTGATGATCGTTGCAATATCTAAGGTGGCACCCATACAAATATTCTCCCGGATTGGGGTTTTTAAGCTTAAAAACAAATTTGAAAATGTTTTAATTTAATTTAACAAAAATAAATTCTATATAGTCCAAATCCACGTGATAGATTTCAAAAAGATTGGTATTCAAATTATCGTAGCTTTCCTGCAGACCAATGCAACCAGAAAATATATTATATATTCCATTTTATATATACGACCTTAATTGGCTTTAACACTCTTGATTTTTACAATGTTCTACTTTAAATTACGAAGTTACAGAACGATTGATAAGTTCCCATAATTCTGCGAAAACTTAACATTTTGTTCCCTGGTGCTATTATTTTACCCCTAACTGGAACCTTTCCTTTAGGGGGTGTGTCTATAAGGCTATTTTAAATTGATTAAAGCGACTTTAATTATTTAGTTATTACTATAATATGTGGCAAAGTCACGACACAATTATTATCAAAGAGTATTTATGTTATAGGAATCTCTGGGACTTTGATTTAGTAGAAAAACTATCCGACAACAAAAATCACATAATAAATTTTAAAGCGCTTAAAACGAAAAACAAATTTTAAAGAATATATACCGGAAAATGACTAGATATATCCTAGTCCTTGTACTAATATATCTAATAAACCCAACTTACACTTGGAATGTGGACTATGTTGGTCAGAAATTGGTATTACCCATAGCTCGTGGCACCCAAGAAACTCTATTTTGTATTTGTGCCGATTGTTATGATGAAAAATTGGATTTGCTAATGAAATGGATAATGGAGGCTACTATGCATCCTTAACTAGTGGTTTCCCAGCCCACAGGTCTGGTGTTAAAAAATAGTATTATTAAACGTAATATTTTTACTTTGATTGTGGTGAAAAGTTTCCAGGATTATATATTTGAAATACATCATAATTTGGTAGCTGGAAGACATTTTTATATAAATATAATTTTAATGCTGGAACCGGTTCTAGATTTCCAATTAGTGGTTGCCATAGTGAGATATTTGTATGAAGAGAAATTTGTAAGCACCGATGTATATTATGTGAATGCCACCACCAAACGCAATGAGGTGTTTAGCTATGATGCTTTCCCCATATTTAAGGTGATAAATAAAACTCACTTGGTGGGTGATGTGCAAAAATTTTATTATAAAATTATAGCCAAAACCGATTTAAAGGGCTATCACTTTAAAACACCTCTAATGCAAGATCCGCCAAAAGTTATAAGATATCAAAATAAACAGGGATTAACTCGTATTCAAGGAGTAACATTTAATATAATGAATATGACTCTGGGCTATTTGAATGGCACTTTAAGTGAAACTAAAACTGGAAATAGTAACAACGATATCGTTAATATGAAATATGTTTTGCAGGAAGTGCGTGAAAGGAAAGTGGAATTGGCAGCTCATGCGTATGCTTTATTCCATAACGATAAATATGTGCAAAAAAGTTATCCTCTACTAGTGGTCAATTGGTGTTTAATGTTGCCCATATTCAAAACAGAATTCACCATGTTTTATCCCTTAACACCATTCCAATGGAAAGTGTGGTTGATTGTATGGCTGACATTTGTAGTTGTTAATTTTGTTACTTATGAATTCTTCAAGCTGCATGGCATCGATAACCAAAATTTCCTTTTAATAAATTTTTGTAAATTCATAAATACTGCTCCTCCCAGGCCAACGCAGAATCCCACAAAATTATGGTTTGATATGATTTTAAATGGTTTCGTTTTTGTACAAGGATTTATTCTTTCTGCTTTCTATACCTCTACCCTGGGCAGTTTCCTGGCGGTGACAGTAATACGTTCCCAGATAAATTCATTGCCAGAATTAATAGAAGCCCAAATTCCAATTATGATCATTGATTATGAACTCAATTTTTTGCTCCAGGCCAAGTTTTCTTTGCCCGACAAATTTCTAGATCTCATAAAACCAGTTGATTCCACTACATTCTATAAACATCAAGTAAATTTGAACAAATCATTTGGTTATTTTACCACTTACGATACGTGGCATTTCCTCAATCTACAACAGAAACATTTAAAGCCTCCCCTATTTCATTATTCGGATATATGTTTTGGTGATTATCATTTGGCCTTTCCCATGATTACCGAATCACCTATATGGCGTGATGTGGAGTATTTAATGTTTCGTATACATTCATCGGGCTTGTATTTCTATCATGAGAAGAAATCATTTGAATATGCTCAGCGAGCCGGATTATTGCGTTATCGCAACAAAAAGTCGTCATTTCATACGGTTGGATTAATGCATTTGAAATTGGTTTTAGGATTTTGGTTATTTGGCTTAATGGTGGCTTTTATTAGGTTTCTATATGAGCTGAGGCAGCAACGTAAACTAAAAGAAAAAAAGCATTTGGAAGTGGTAAAAATGGAATCTAATTAATGCTAAGAATCCAAAAATCTTTAAAAGTGTTAATAAATCTTTAAGCAAAATTAACAAGCGAAATGGTTATTAAATGTTTCTTGTGGAAATTATTACTTAAGGTAAGTTCCATTCCCTCAATTACGATCAAAAATTGGGGTTGAATCATGAAAATTGGACTGTCCACGCTTTCAAAGATTTAGATTTCACTTTTCCTTACTTTCTAAAGAACTAAAATATTTTGGTTTTAAGGTCCTCTCTATTAAGATTCAATTAACTTTTTAAAGTTGCATAAGATTAATCTTCCAAGTTCGTCAATATAAGAGTGCGATTAAAAGTGTTGGTTAATGTCATTGCACGAAAGTAGGAACTGAAAGATGCTGCATTTGAGGGTTTGCAGTGTGAGAAGCCATATAAAATTAAAAAAATCGAAGACGACAATTTCGTGGAACTAGTACAGCTGGCATTAACTCTATCCAAATTCAAAGAAAATTAAGTATCATTGTGTACCTTTAAATAACTGTTTCTTTCTATAAGAATTGAACCGAGAACTCAACGATACTGCTTCTAAGACTTTTCTTCTATATGAAACTTATACGTTAAGCAAAGCATAAATATCATTCATGACTTCGAGAAGTAAAGAAATATTTTTTATCGTTCTTTGACCTTGAAAAATGTCAAACCTTTGAAGACTCTGAACTCGACTAATTTCGGATGGAGGATTATGTCAAACAGTGCTCTAGAAGTAGGACCCTTAAAAAATTTCATATTTAAAAGTTATGCCAAATTTTATTACAGCTTGCTTCAGTACTATTATAATCCGTTGAACCTCTCTGTGGCATCACAAAATATCAAAGAGGATCATGTCATACTCCTATAGCTCGTTTTCCGACTGTTAAAAGCCAAAATACTTCAAAGATTTTGGAGTCAAGGCATATGTCACATAAATAATCAGAACACAAAAAAATTTTAGGTTCCATCTTTCCACAATTTAAACAACCGCTCCATCGGCAATAACGTTTTTTCTTTGTTTGAAGTACAACAACCTTGTGGAGTTAATGCGTGAGAATCAATATCAGGATCCAGTGCTTTCTATGATCTCGTTTGATTCTAGTTATTCCTCCATTTGAAAGAGAACTTTCAGCTAGAGGTACGACCTCCTTCGTTTGTTAAACAATTCACGTAATGAGTTATTTAACTTTGAATATTCATGTAGCGAATCATTATAAAATTATTGTACATTTTTTTGAATTATTATTTTGGAAAGAAGGTGGAAAATGGATGTAACAATTCCCTTCTCTTTGTAGAAATTACTTCTAATTTCGTGGGCGTATTCTAAAAGGAATATAAACACATTTAACTTCACATTAAATATTAATAAATTCGCTTGAATATAATCAAATTCGCTTTTATTTTCACGATATTGAAAGTATCATCTTTTAGAACTTTTATTGAGTGCAACAAAAATGTATGAATATTTTTCAAAGTTCAACATTTAACAATTCAATTTAAACCATATATGTTCCATGAAAAATATCATAGAAGCCATTAACATACCACCTACATATATATAGAATATATATAACATATGTACTATTGTCAATGGTACTGGATGTTCTAGAGTTTCCATCATTGATTCATTTACACCACTTTCTTTCTGTATTTGCCAAAATACCATATCGCTCCATTTAAGTTCCAAACCAGTTGATTGCATGCGTAAAATAAAATTTTTGATAGAATTATAAAAGGGCGAATTAAATTGTATGGGCCAATACATGTAGACATTAGGTATGCAAAGTTGGGGCACAATTCGAAAACGTGGTTTCCATAAATTCATTTGTAAACGTTCCATAACTTTCCACTCCTCCTTGAAGACTGTGTAGGCATAAGACGTATCTAATTTGTTCAGATGATGTGATACGGTTTCGGAATCAGTTATTATTAAATGATCACTAAAGTTAGAAGGTATTAAATCTAAATAATTATAAGTACTATACATATAATCCACCAACATTATGGAAAGATTAAATTTTCTCATATCTTCTATTGATTCAATTTGTGCTGGATACAAGGTGCTGCTTAGAAATGAAGTGAGGGCGGCAATTATAGTTTGCGAATAAATCATACCAGATAGTAGAACAAGCATATGAAGATAAATTTTTCTTCTACATGACAAACTATTCCTACTGATGGTCGTAAACTGGCCCATATTACCCACAGGCATATTGAGTAGACCTCTTAAAGTGGTTGATAATGCCAACCAAACGCATAGTTCACCATAATTGTCACGATTAATCAACATATAGACTAGAAGAAATATTATAAATAATATTAAGAGTTGATACCACATTTTAACACTAAGAGTTTTTGGTAGGTAAAGAGCTGGATATATTTCAGGATCTACGGGTACTACCACACAGCTATTGGTATTTGTGATGGGGTAACTTTTAAAGAAATTATTATAACTTAAGGCAGTTAAGGGATGAATGGAAATATCTACGTTGCGGGCATTTAGTAATTCATAAATATACTCCATTGTTGCCACCCAAGATGTATTAAATTCTTCATGTTCAATTGCCTCAAAAGATGCATTAATAAGCTTCACATATTGCATGTAATAAAAACTTGAGATGCCTGTTACTGTTTCTTTCCCAGTATAAGGATTTACAAACTGGAATCAAAAGTGTAATTAAAGTTATATAATCTTATATCGAAATGAAATACTCTCAAACTTACTTTAAACACGTGAGGTTTATCTGGATATATGGGGCTTCTAAATGTATAACCTTTCAAATCCTTTATACGATTTGGAAAGTAGTCCCCAACACGTTCGGGCGACAGTTGCATAATATCTATAGGATTTGGAAATGGTGTATATGTATAAACTTCCAATTTTAACTCGTCCAAGCTCTGCCGTATGTGATGTCTTTGAAACAGTAAAATAACATTCAATAGATTTTTAGACCAACACCAACGGAAAAATCTTTTCAATTTTTCCACACGTATGAAGGCAAAAACATCCGTTATTTCATGACCAATTAAAAGAAATACTATTTTAGTCTCCAAACTGGCTCCTAAAGAAATTGCAACAAACTCTTTTAGTTCTTTATTGAATATATCATTCAATACAACAACAGCTAAATTTCGATTTGTTAAAATATGACCCAAATTTGGTATGAACAATGGTTGATTGGACAAATACCAGGGCATTATAGTGAAAATCATTATGGGCTTTTCTATTTTCGATGAAAAAACATGTTCTGCCAACAAGTTGCCCACATTTTTGTATACAACTGAATTTGGTAGACTTTGATTTTCATTGAAAGATTTCAATAAAAGACCATTTTCCACAGGAGGTACATACAAATTATCAGGAGTACGATAAATAATTATATTATCGAAATTATGAATTTTATGTAATTCTACAATAAGATCCATGACAATGTGAACTTGTTTTTGGAAAATACTTTCCAGATTTGGATGAGCTTGTATGCGATTAATACCAGAGAGTAAGAGTAGAAGTAATCCGAAGAAGTTGTGATTATGAGCCATGTTGAAAGTATGTACAACTGAATTAGAAGTTGTTTCTTTGAGGGTATATATAGGTTTTTGAATTTTTAATCCATTAACGACTGTAAGGGTCATTTAAACATCACCAAATTTGGAATTATAATTAAATTATACTAAAATAACGTAATTGGAAACTCGTTAGTTTAATTTTTTAAGGGTTAATTGTTGCTTTTCCTCTTGCAAGTGAAAAATAATATTCACCTTCACCTGTTGACAATTATTTTCATTAGCAGGATTTTCTTTTTTGTAATAAAACTTTTGAAGACAAATTAATTCAATTAATTTTAGTTTTACTTAATTTCTTATACAATAAATGATTGTTAAAATGAGCTTTAATTTGGGTGATTTTAATTCCAATGAGTAACACTAATAAGGGTATTAAAATTGTTCGGAAATATATTGTTATTGCTTGCATTACTTGCGGTGTTTTGTGATACGATTTTCTGTTAGAAAATTCGCCTTTTAATAGGACCTTGAGTACTTTGCATGACATCAATCGAGGTATTTTAAATTATGAGAGTCTTGTATTATAGGTTAAGAGAGAATTTTATGCGTCAACGAAATTCGCACTTTTTTTAAGGGATACATTTCACCTAATTATCAAAATTTGTTGGGTTATAGTTTCCATATTTGCGGCAAATAAATCATCGCCTCTGGAATAAAAACTCAAATGGTTTTGTATTACGGATTATTTGGTACAGTTATTGTGGTACAACTGTATAAACTTCGCTTTCTCTTTCTGTTTTTAAGTTTTCAAATTTCTATTCCATCTCTATTTTTTAAGGAATACGTAATTTAGTATTCCCCCTTTCTCTCAGTTTTATCGAATTTAAATACAAATACATAACGGAGAAGTCTTAAGGTACTTGATCTCGACTCAACCAGTTCGATATGGTACAGCGATAAAATGCTATTGTGGCTAAACTTTTTGTTAGCGTTATTCTACCGAATCGGAATTTATTGGTACAACTGGAGTTACAATGATTTGAAAGATTTGTATTCTATATTTAAGATTGTTGAGTTTCAAAAGCGAAACATTATTCAATAATATTTGATAGGGACTTATGGAGTGAAGTATAATTATTACCAGTCAACAAATGAGACATTTGAAAATTTGCATTAAAATTTGCAACAAATGATGTTAGTGGTACGCATTTTTTCTCGCTTATGCTCGAGGAATGTTAAAGAAAGTTTAAGATCTAAAAGCAATCAAACACTCCCAAATAGTAGTGTGGCAAGCAATATGCAGTTGCGGCTCTAAAATACCGAAATTTACATTAAGAAATCATAACAAAAAAGGCTGCTGCCAATCAAAAGACTTCATTATGTGTCCACATATTTTTGGCCTGGTTTGACATCCTGTCTCTATGGTAAACAGGCCCTTGAGTGGTACAAGAACAATAATGTAGAGAGGCAAATTCACCAAACTGCCTGGAGCTAAGACCAGCTGAGATATATTGAACTCTTGTTAAAATAGAATTGAAGCGCACAAAAAATATTTAAAATTTTAAACGGAGATGGACTACCTGTTCGTGGAAAGCGGATGTAAGTACTATATAAAAACGTTAAGGGAAGGGTTTCGAAAAAGGTTCAAAACTATTTTACAAACACATTTAAATATAATAATTACAAAATGTTGTCTGTAAAACCAAAATGAGACCAAAACAAAAATAATACTGCATTTGCTTAATCAAGGCAAGTAAAATGTTTAGACAGGTTAAATAATGGAACGAAGTCGTGTCAAGTTTTCAAAGTTCGAATAGAACCGGACGACCTAAAGTTTAAGGCATTTTTCATGTGTTAATGATCACATACTGCCAACACTACTGGCAGTTTTTGATGATTCTTCCATTTAGTTATCCAACAGCCTTAAGAGGGACACCGCTATTTAATTTTTACTAAGCTTCTGTCTAATAACTTGTGAACTTTTAAACTTGTTCTAGGAGTTCACAAGTTATCTCTTCTATAATCTCTTCAATAGTGTCATTTTTTGCGCTTATTATCTCCCTACGATACTGCATGTGATAGTCAAGTGATTGAATCACTTTGCTACATATTTTGTGGTCGTGGGATACGAAATATTTTTTTTTTTTCAAAATAGCAGTTAACGGTTACTTAACGGCATTTTTTTGTCGTCAACAAGTTACGGAATTGCGCTACAGAGGAATTGTTATACGACATATCTGAGCCATTCTATGAAAAATTGTTAATTATAATTTAACAACTTTGTTTTTATTAGATACAATTTTATTAATTTTTATTTATCTTCTTCCATTTGTTTAAATATATGTAATTTATATATACAGATTGATATAGAGCTTTTTTATTTATATATAAATATTTATTTAATTTTATTATTTTAAAGTTTTCCATTATATAAGTGTATAAATTAAATTTTCTTTATATAAATTTATATTTCTTTTTAATTAAAAGTTTAAAACACTTAACGGCTTTTAAGCTCATGATGTGTTTATTTGTTTTTAATTTTTATTAATTTTTAATATAACTTTTTTTGTAGCAATAATTATTTTTGTTACTTAATTGAACTAAAATTTGAAGGTTAAAAACTTTAGACTAATTAACAAAATGGTGGAATGTTAAATTAAAAAAACCACCAAGTAATAAAAGTATTTTATAATAAAATTGTTATAATTTTTGTTTATGTTGCACTTTTTTTTAATAAACATACACATTTTTGACCCTCTAAGGGTCAAAGGGGAAAACTAGAGGTTGCTTTTTCATACAGTTTGTCAAATATGTCTTTGCAATCATAAAAATATGAAAAATTTAAACTTTATTAATGAAACTAAACTATAAACTCCATAAAAATCCATTTTATCTGTACACATTTCTTTGCTCTATACCTCTTAGCGATTAATTTAGATTAAAATAGACGGACAGAATACGCGATTACTTTGAAAAGTTTCAAATAAATGTTGGCCAAAAATATGTAAACGTTTTGAAAAAAAAATAAAATAAAACATTGCTGGTTCTAATTAAACAAAGTGCTATTAATAATTTAAATTTGCTTTATATGGTGGCGCCTCTTCCCCTGGACTTATCTGTCCTGCGGTAGAACATATTCATAGAAACTGATTTGACAACTCTCGCTGTTATAGTTCTTTACATATTCACTAATCAATATTTCCATTGTTTCGGGGTTACCCCTTCCCCCTGATCCTATCCGTCCTAGTTTGTTCATTAAAACAGGACCTTGGACAAATTCTTGGGATCAAATTTGAGAACTCTCACAATATTTGCTTTGCATGGAGTACCACTCCCCCTGGTCCTATCTTTACTTTTAGGTACAATGGAATCATTCTGAGAAAAATTCATGCAAATTGGTTTAGCTGTTTTAATATCTATACGTTACATACACACACACACATCCTATTTTATATATACAGATTGGAAATTTGGAATTTCTCGGCGAATTTTTTTGCAGTTCTTTTTCTTTTAAAAATGGAGTATAATTTTTTAGGAATAAGGAGTAATTCTTGTAAAATTAATATCTTTAAGTTACTAGTCCCCACATAATTGGATGTAAGAATTGTTTAAAAGGCATATTTCAAAAGATTGGAACATTTCAAGTATTATAAGGATAAATCCGTTAGTGAAATTGATGTGTTATCTTCGACCTAAGGGATTGCATACAATACCAATGCCAAATATTAAGGAAGGCCAATATTCCAATCATTCTGAAGTTGTTTTTAAACTGATGATCATAAGCACTAAAGCAAACCTCTTCCAGTGAAAAGGTTAAATGTTCAATGAAACTATCTAAAGTGTGATGATTTCTTTTTTGATTTCTATTGATGTTATCTGTATGTCTATTTGAAAATGTTGACATTTTGTAACGAAATGTGTACAGAATGAAATGGAAACTTTAAGGATTTCTGGTTGGAATGCATTAATGAAGTTAAATTTTTTAATATTTTTCTCATTGCAAAGATATATTTGACAAACTGTATATAAAATGCAATTACAGGCATTTTAACTCTTTTTGGGTTAAGAAATTTTATGGGAAAAATTTAAGCAAAGCTTTCTCTCTCTGTAACTCTTAGAAAATATTTTAAAATTTAGAACTATTGTGAATGATATAACGGGGACATACAAATTCATTCATTCAAAATTGTACTTTTTTAAATTTTTAGAATTGTTTATTAAAAATTAGTTAAGGTTTAAGTTGATTGTGAATCATTATTCTATAAAATTGAAAATAACAAAACATTATACGAATTAATTACTTATTGTGAATTAAAAATTTACTTCAAATTATTAACTAATTGGATATTAATGATTTAAATTAAATTCAATCGCTAAATATTCCAATTAGGGGTATAAGATGAACACATTTATGTTTAATATATTGTGAATTAAAATTTATTAAAAGCAAACTGAAACATTTCGAATATACCCAAATTATATAGAGTGACATAAATTTCACATTTGATATGAATTCTATATAAATATTACTTGAAATAACTTGAAGTTTTTGGTTCTCTACTATTGTGATTGATATTTTTTAGGAATTTTTATAGAAAGTTTTATGGATTTATTAGTTTATATTTTTTAAATGTTTGTAATATTTGAGTTAATAAATATTGCAATTAAATTGAATATTTGTTTAATATATTGAAATTAAAAATAATTATAATTTTAAAGTTATCACTTAAAACTGATCATAAAGCCCTAATCTAAGGGAAATATTTTTACTGACAAACATTTTATTTTCATTCTGTCTAAAAATCACTATTGTGATTGAATTTTGAAATTTTGAAAGCTATAATAAGTTTGGCAATTTTTTTAAACAGCTAGAGGATGACTGCTACATTTTTAATTTGTTATATTGAAAAAATTAATTAATTCATAATTAATAATTAATTCAAATTATTTATTCATAAAGTTCAAAATTCATTTCAAAAATTTTATAAATTTTAATTATATAAAACATTTTTTAAATCAATCGATCTTTTGAATGATTTTGAAAATAAATTGTATTTTTTACACAATCAAACTTTTAAAATTGTTCCATTCATATATTTGGAATAACTTATATTTAAGAAACGAGAGAGTATTTACATCTCAATTACTGTGAATGATTCTTGTTTGTTTTTAAACATTATCTTATTTACCTCATTTTTCTACCAAAACGAAATTATAACCAATTTTTAAGGACTTAACATTATTTTAAATTGCATTTTAGGGTTGACCAAATAACATTTCCGAACCGGGGGGTATGGAATTAGGATCCACAGTTGAGGTGAAATAATTGGCAGGGCTATTAAATGCTTCCGCAAAATTATTTGTTTGGGTAGGATTAGTAGGTGGTGTAGCTTGTGTTGAGGAAGGCTGCTGCTGTTGTTGTGATTGGTTATGCGTTTGTTGATGCTGCTGCTGTTGTTGTTGATATCGCATTTGTAATTGTCGCAAATTTTGTTGATGTTGTTCTATTGACACCAAAGGTGGTGGTATAGTAGTATTTCCTTGTTGCAATGTTAAGTTATAAGGATTTTGCACATATTCCTGATAGATATCATTACCCGTTTGATGCTGTTGAGTGTTGTGCACATAAACGGGAGCAAAACTTTGTACAATGGCAGTTGGTGGCGGTTTATGAAGTGAGGGATATTCATTACCGGCCAGCAAATGTGAAATTGGCACATTAGCATTTGAATTTGCAGCAGATGATGTTGATGCTGCTGTTGATGTTGTAGATGGAGGTGGTCTATAATCTTCGGCACTTTCTGCTATGGTTGATACTTCATCACCACTTAAGATGGAACTATTAAAAGTACTAGTATTGATTGCGTCCTTGCTAGTGTTCAACGAATCATTGGCCATTGTTTTCATATTTTGCATAAATTTTTGATGTTGTTGATAGTTTTGATAATATTGATTGTATTGTTGTTGCAGCAATTGTTGCATGCTTAAAGGTTTTTCAGAATTCTCAGTTGCTGGAGGATTTTGATGTTGATTGGTGTTTTCATTGGGCGCCTGCTGCTGTTGATGTTGGTGTTGTGAATGTTCAACTTCAGTTGTTGCACCTTGTGATGATGCGGTTGTTGGCTGTATTTGTGTTGTTGTTGTTGGTAATGTGGTATCGAAAAGATCTATGGAATACGAATTACAACCTGCAGTTAATTCTGTCATTGTGGAGCACAATGGCATTGTGTTAATGCTTGTAGGAACATTATTATCAGCTTGATTTGTCATCTGATGTTGGTCGTTATTCTTAGAACTTGTGGTAATTGTTTCTGGCTCTATAGTTTGTGTTAGTAAAATATCACTAGTAGACGCTGTATCTGCTAAGTTAGAAGGATTTATAGTGTTATGATTTTGATGCTGCTCCTGATGCTGCTGAGGTTGTTGTGGCACAATCATGGGCATAGGGGCCATAGAAGTATTAGGCGGTAACTTAATTTTTATCACAAAAAAAAAAAAAAAAAAAAAAAAAACAAATAATTATTTTCTCTCTAAAGAAAACTTAATCTATCAGTCACTTCTTACTTGTCCCAATATAAAAGCAGGTTTTTGTAAAATTTCCGCTTCTGGTGGTTGTAAAATAATGCTATGACGTGGTGACTCCATTGGTGACATTAATAAAGGTGAATGTACTCCCTGAAGAGTTGGAGCTACAGTAGCTGTTTGTTGCTGTGTAACAGTAGGTATATCTTGCTGCTGCTGTTGTTGTTGCTGTTGTGGTACTATAGCTACCGTGGGTATTCTATTTATGTCAGCGTTTGTTGAAGCTTGCGATTGATGCATAACATGAGCTCGATTTCCTTAAAGTTTGTAATAAATAATTTATTTATATTGTCAATATTTTTTATAATTAAAAATCGTTTAAGCTTACACTAGGACTTTATGATAAAGATGTTTAATGTGTTGCATTTACAAAAATGTGGGACAAGGAAATGGAGGATGAAAATTTGTCAAATAAAAATGTAGTAAATTATTTTTGTTTAAAAATTGTAAAACGACGAAAAATATTTAAATCGTTCATTATAACTAATAAGAACATGCGTTATAATTAATAAGAACATGTTTATATAATATTATAATAAGTTATAATACATAAAAACACATGTTATAATTGGTTATAACATAAAAAACGATATATAATAGATAATAACAATACTTATAAATATTAAAACAATATTACAATGCGTTATAATATATTATAACACAGTTAAACATTGTTATAATACATTATAACACAATTATAGTGCGTTATAACACATTATGGTACAATCATAAAGTTTTATAATATATAATAACGCAATTATAAAGTATTATAATACGTTATAACAGTATTATATGTATTATAATAAATTATAATAATTATAAAAAATTATAACATAATTATAATTCGTTATAATACATTATAATACAATCGTAATGTTTATAATAAATAATAATACAAATATAGTGTGTTATAATTATATATAACACACTATAATTGTTTTATATATATTATAAAAACATTATAACCGAATTATATAGTATTATAGTACATTATAACAAAATTATAAAATTTTATAAAACATTATAAAACTGTTAAAAACTGTTATAATACATTATAATAAACTTATAATGCTTTACAATATTATAAAATAAGTTTTAATACATTTGATGAATTTTGAATTACAAAAAATTTTAAAATAACAATATTTATTATCAATATATTAAAAAGCACCAACAATAATATTTTTAAACAAATGAATTAAATCTCTTCGTAGTTCAATTTTTTCTCAAGAAAATTATTTGTAAACTTCAATAACTTCTTCAACAATTTCTTCTTGGAATCTTTTGTTAAAGGTTTTTCATATTCTAAAATTATTTCACTATCGGGAAAATCTCTATTAGAATTGGTTTTACATATGGTTATCCTATTATCTATTTTCCATTTCTGATATGCTTGATTACATTTATTTTTATTTAATGTTAATTTTAAGGACCTTTCAAAATTTCCTAATAAACACAGAATTTGAATTGATAATTAATATTGTTAAAATAAATAAATAAATGTGATATTTAAATGAAAAAACAAAAATAATCTTCACTTACCCTCATCACGGAATAATTCATCCTTAAGATTTGGTAAAAATTCCCCTATACGTTTCCAAGTCAACTCCCATAATGCCATGTGCAACGAACCATCATTATTATGGAATACTCGTACGGAGTGCATGACCAGCAGCATATTTTTTAAAATCTCTTGCATTTGTTCGGACAACATATCGGAACCAACTTTCATAAATTTCTCGATATAATCTAATATTTGTATCCACAATTCATTAAAGGCATTACCCAACTCTATGAGCGGTGTTAAATGATGTAAAAATACTTTAGACATAATTGTGGCGGTACGAATGCGGGATTCTTCCAAAAGAATGGGATCTAGGAGAGCAACAGCAGGACTATCGGGTAATAGCTCGTTGAGAAGAGGGAAAAGCACCTGTTGGAAACAGGAAGCCCATTCAGTGCCCGATAATGTTTGTAGATCGTGTACAAGTAAAGCTCTTTGTTGTAAACAGGAAATTGCATAGGTGCGAACTTCTCGGCGTCTATCCATAGCCAAGCGCGCAATACCTTGCAATAAGGGGCACCAACCTTGGGCCCACAACGCCGAACACTGGGGTACAGCACAACCTTCTTCAGCCCACCAACGGAATATTTGGGCAGTTCGAGTATACAAAGTGTACATTAGATCCAACAATTGTATGGATAAAGTTTCATAACGCTGAGCTAAATCTGATTCATCACCTTCATCTCCAACATCTGGACCATTATCCAAATGACCATGTGGGCCATGGGAATCATGTTTGGAGCGATCACTAGATCGATCATTACGTTTATTGGTTGACTTTTTCCTTTGATTTTGAGTACCTGCAGCTAAGGCGGCATCATATTTACGCCGTTGGCGTATGCCACCATCACGACAAGCTTCCACAAACGTGCGTATACATCTGACACAACTTTCAAAGTTGTAGGGAGTTATGTGGGCCACATTGCGTACAATGAAAGCTAGTGAATCCCAACATTTGAATAAGGCAAATGGCTTATGATCCTTGAGTTTGCAATTATAAACAAGATTAGATAATGGTGGGATTCCAGCAATGGATTCTGGTGGCGATTGGGGCCGAGAGGAGGCTGCTGTTAAATCCGTATCTTTATTAACCAATATCCAATTTTCCGCGGTTGGGCTGGATGGGAATGGACTACTAGTATTGGAATTTTGTTGTTGTTGTTGAATCTTTTGAGGTTTTGTTTGTTTGCCAGCTAATTCAGAATCGGAAATATAACCCCTATCAGGAAGACCAGAATCATCTTCACTACTTAAGGCGCCATCCGATTTGGCAGCCATGCCATTGGGTTGCGGCAAAGAAGTATCTTCGTATTCGGGAGGTTCTGCGCCCGCCCCTACACATTCCAATATTGTAAATACTATTTGCCAATCCTGTTCAGTATGTATATTTTGAGCTGAGGTTTTGAGTAATTCGTACATGCCTATCGAAATCTGTTTCGAGATACGCAATATAACGCTTGGCTTTAGCATAAGCAACATTTTCAGAGATTTCAATACCACCGGACATAATTCTTCATTGCGCATTAGATAAATGGCCAACTTAAGCATGGCAACTATGCAACGATTTAACAAATAATCATAGCCACAGGATGAACTGCCCATAAGAAGTAAATACATTTGATCTCTAACGGCTGGCCATAGGGGAATCATACGATCTCGATTGTAAATAACAATTTTTACCAAAAATTCCATCCAGAATACCACAATATCCTCAGCATAAGGCATGCCAATGGATTTGTGTGCATTGGGAGCCTTTAAGGAACCCAACACCTGTTTCAATAACTCTTGCAATGATTCTAATTGTACAAATTTGGATTCTTGTATCATTTGATCTAATTGACATTCTTTGATGCATTTTTTGCCAATTTTTATAAATTCTTGTTCTTCATAAGAAGGTTCACGTTGACCCTCAGAGGAGAGATAGGAATATAAGCTAGAGAATAAACCAGATTCTTGTTTTTGACAAGGTTTCTCTAATACTAACTGAGCCTTGCCCGAAGGTTCACAAAAATCTTCAACTTCCATCAAAGATTTGGGTAATAATTTCAGACGGAAAAGTTGTAAATAAATATCCAGAATATGACGCCAGCCATCTCTTAAACAATCTCCATAATCATGAACCAAAGCGAATACAGTACGCATTGCAGCCTGGGCTTTGGGATTAAGGCCAAAATTAACAGCCTGAACAATTTCATTTAAGGCAGGATTTTGAGCCTCCTGTTGAGCACTACTTAAAATTGTGGTAAATTTGCAAAGTGTCAAAATTAAAGCATCAAAATCTTCATGGAGATTATAAAATGCCGAAATGCCCGCACATTTAGTAAAACCTTAAATTTATTAATAAATTATAAGTATTATTGTAAATATTTTATTCTCTCTTCTTACCCGTTAAAGTCCTTTGATAACCATTTTCGCTACTCTTATCAAACATAAAACTTAAGGAGGACAATGAAGGTCCCCAAATAACGTTAAAGATTTCCATATCATAAGTAGCATCAAATACATAATTGAAAGCACCGTCCGAAGTGGCACCACGTCTTAGTAACACTTTCCACAAATAGTTTTCACGCACTAGACCAGTCTGCTCGGCAGGCATAACAATTTCTTCATTTCTATGAGATATCGAAAAGATGATATCGAATAGTAAAGCAAATATTCTTTGTATTACGTTTTTTAATAAGAAACTTACTTGATAGCTTGGAATATGGTAGCTAATATTTCTTGATCAAAATCGGTGCCACCATTAAGGCCTCTTAGATTTTTAAGAAAATCTTCCTGTGTCATGGGTACATTTAGGCGTTTAGCATTTGAATTATGCTGATCCATATTTAACATTATTATAGCATAGGCCACACTAAAGGCAGCATCAGTATTGGCAAAAGGTTCACCATTTTGTTTCTATATTGAAGATGTTTAAATTAAAAATATTATTTGTATTTTTTTATTTTTATTCTCGTCCACTACAAAGGGTGAAATTATTATCCTACTTACATGCCAATGATCTGCAAAATGTTCCAAAACCAAAAATATTAATGGTGCCTCACCGGGCAAACGGAATGTTTCCAAATACAAACGTAAGGCCTGATCGACCCGCAAACCATGAAAATCAAATGATTCCACAAAATTCATAAGAATTTTTGAATCAACATTCTTCTTCTTCGATATATATTCACCAATCATTTTCTTATCTAAACCAGGATTTTCACGTAAAAATAATGCCACCTCCATGGGATCCAATTGTGGATTTAATATTCCATTCTCTTGTAAAAATTGTATACCCTTATCGGGTCTTTGATTGAAAAGTTCAGTACCCTGACTCAATATGCGTTTCTTATTTTTGACATCTTTTAGATATTCACGTGTTATAGCTTTTTCTGCAGCCGTATCACCCGATAGGAGACGCAAACGTGATGAGGTATTTATAAATTTGGAAATATTTTCTATTTTCGTATCTTCCAAATTATTAGGATCATCTATGACTATGCCTTCGAGGCCGGAATTATGGCGAGAATGTCTAAGAGCTGTAGAAGGAGTGTTAGTATTTTCACCTGCATTCGAGGCATTCGTTGCGGAATTAGTATTTTTAGCCGCTGCACAATTACTCTCTATGCTGTCAACCACAGAAATCAACGTGTCCATGGCTATGATATGAGTATTGTAAATGGCATTTGTAGCGGACAGTGTGTATTTCGACAATAAATTGGTAATACTTTCGAATAAATCACTACAATATAAATCACAATCATAATTGATATAAAGTTCTGTAACAAAACCAGGAATACGCCATAAAAGCAATAGATTGTCTAAAGCTAATTCACGCATTTCATAGGGTGTTTTGGGATTATCACTGGCTATAATTTCCGAGAGTTTTTTCAAATAAAATTCCAATTGAAATTTCAAATGGCCTCTAAGGGATTCAAACAGTAAAAAACAAACTTGCAAATCAGCCGCAAAAATTGTAAGACGTTCAGAGTTCATAAGCTAAAAAGGAGAAAAATCCAATAAGTATTTCAGTTGATTTAGATTGTTATTTAAATTATACTTACCGCAAACAAATTACGGCACAAATCATCCTTGACCAATTGCAAGAGGGTATCATATTTTCCAATATTATCTGCACCCACTTCAAAGGCCACTGTAAGCAAACTCAAGCCCATGTGCATCATGGTGTCAGTATTTTGTTTATCCAAGGGATTACACAATAAAATCAAGAAACGAAATAATTCTTGAATACAAGGTAAACCATAGGGCACCATAGGTGCCATACCCTCAGAACCATCCACCGAATTTTGCTGGGTAAAACGTACACCTACAGAATTTATGTATTCACTACTTCCCATCTGCGATTGTGGTGATTGAGGACGATTTTCTTGTTCATTTTCCAAATTATTTGATGCTGGTGAGGCCGGCTCTACCGATATTAAAGGGTTTGTTGTATCAGAATTATTGTTAAGTGTTGGTGTGCTATCACTTGTCGTATCTGTTGGATCCGATTGTGTTAAAGCCGAAGTGGGTGTTTGGGTAATTTTTCCCTGCAAATCCACTATATTACCAGCAGGTGTAGCTGGTGTGGTAGCCAGTGGTGGCGCTTTTAAATGATTATGAGTCATTCCGGGAGTTTGCAAAGAGTTAACATCTTCTCCTGGCTGTGAGTGTGTCGATATCTTACGTTGTTGTTCTTCTGTACCGACTTTAGTCAAATCATTACCCCTTAAACTTTGACTACGTTTTAAATTTGTCGTTTCACTTGTTTGACCCTTAATAGACTTTTTACGTTGTTTCTTATCATTTTCCATGGAGGCAGCCATCATTTGGAACTTTTTCAATAGACCTGATTCACTGCGATCATCGGCAAATTGTGGTAAACGCATAAATAATAGAAGAACCATATCTTTTAAAGCCTGTTCAGCTGATCTTCTCAAAAGTTCATTGAGACGAGGTTCAAAGCAAATTTTAAAACAGCTCAACATTACTTCACACACTGCTTCGTTGGTGAGTACTGATCCTTCAGGACTGCGCATTAACGTGTGTAATACTTCAACTACACGAAAAAGTGTAACACCATCAGAGGATTGATCGGTGCCCATGAAACGGGCATGTGTCACAGCATCAGCTATGTTTTCTATGATTACAGCTAGATTGGGCGATGTGGGATCTAGCAGGAGAAAATTCACAAATGTTAAATTTTCTATAAAAATTTAAATTTTCACTAAAAATTGAAATTTTCACTAAAATTGAAATTTCACTAAAATTAAAAATTTAAATTTTACTAAAAATTAGATTTTCACAAATTTTTTTCACTAAAAATTTAAATTTTCACTAAATATTTAAATTCTTACTAGAATTGATTCTTTTTTAATTTGAAATTTTCACTCAAAGTTTAAAAAATTTAGGTTTTCACTAAAAATTGAAATTTTCACTAGAAATTGAAATTTTCACTAGAAATTTAAATTTTCACTAAAATTAAATTTCACTAAATGAATTTAAAATTTTCACTAAAATTGAAATTTTCACTAAAAATTGAAATTTTCACTAAAAATTGAAATTTTCACTAAAAATTGAAATTTTCACTAAAAATTGAAATTTTCACTAAAAATTGAAATTTTCACTAAAAATTGAAATTTTCACTAAAAATTGAAATTTCACTAAAAATTGAAATTTTCACTAAAATGAAATTTTCACTAAAAATTGAAATTTTCACTAAAAATTGAAATTTTCACTAAAATTGAAATTTTCACTAAAAATTGAAATTTTCACTAAAAATTGAAATTTTCACTAAAAATTGAAATTTTCACTAAAATTGAAATTTTCACTAAAAATTGAAATTTTCACTAAAAATTGAAATTTTCACTAAAAATTGAATTTTCACTAAAATTAATTTTCACTAAAAATTGAAATTTTCACTAAAAATTGAAATTTTCACTAAAAATTGAAATTTTCACTAAAATTAAATTTTCACTAAAATGAAATTTTCACTAAAAATTGAAATTTTCACTAAAAATTGAAATTTTCACTAAAAATTGAAATTTTCACTAAAAATTGAAATTTTCACTAAAAATTGAAATTTTCACTAAAAATTGAAATTTTCACTAAAAATTGAAATTTTCACTAAAAATTGAAATTTTCACTAAAAATTGAAATTTTCACTAAAAATTGAAATTTTCTCTAAAAATTTAATTTTACTTAAAATTGAATATTTAAGTAAAGTTTGAAATTTTCACTAAAATTTAAATTTCCACTAAAAATTGAAATTTTCACTTAAAATTTTTAATTTTCAAGAAAAATCAAAATTTTCACTCAGAATTAAAATTTTCAACTAAAAATTAAAATTTCTCTAAAAAGAAAAATTTTTAACACAAATGGAAATTTTCGCTAAAAATAAAATATTCCCTAAAAATCTAAATCTTCATTAATAATTTAAATTATTAAAAAAATTATCTCAAAATTTTACTTTTTGGAAAATTAAATATGCAGTAATGAGAACTAGAAAATATAATTGGTTTAATATGTATTTTTTTCTAAATTAAAAACGAATCAAATTCGCTTTTAAAATATCATATTTAAACAATTCAACTTCCTGCTTACCTATTAAACCATATGATAGAAATTTGTTTATAGCTGATAAAGCTAAGCTTGTGACAGCACCAGTTGTTTCCTCTGTGCGTATGACCTCAAGAAATGGTGCCAAAAAGACATTAGGATCTATTAAACGTAAATCCTCAATACGATTAAGCACTTGCTTTAAATCCATAAACAATTTCAATAAAGCATCCTTTTCTTCATCCTAAGGGAAATACAAATCCATTAAAATATATCCCCAAACAGAAAAAATATAAAGATAATAACAAAATATATAAACGTTCTACTCTTTTAAAAAGTATATAGATTAAATATGTGTGTGCAGATGTATGTAAATAAACGAATACAAACTTACCACGTATGCGGTGGCATTCCATCGGGAGCCTCTACGCATAGCGGTCATCAATGTGGACATTTCGCCCCGCACCACAAATATGCCATTGCCAGGCAAAGACATTTTCGAGGAAATTTTCAATCCTTTTTTTTCCAGCAAATTAAAGAAAAACCTTGATATAAATTTTTCTTAGTGTAAAGAAATTATTTCAAGATTTTTTCTTTAAAAAAACACACACACTATCATACACTACAATTCGTAAAGGGTGTCGTTAGAAGTTTTTAACAATATTTTCTTGTTTTTTAGGAATTAATTGTATTAAACTTTGTGTCAAAAGAGGAATTTTATTAATTTACATTTTATTTTTAAGGAAATTTATTGAATTTTCTATTAAAAATTATAACACGCAACCACAAATTAACACAAAAAAATTCAATTCTTCTTTTCTGCTTGTTTTCGTTCGCTTCTTTTATTTCTGTGGTGTTTTTTCTTTTTAATAAGTGATGACGTTTCGTAAAGCAAAATAAACTGTCAAAAGAGTGAGTTGAATATTGCCAGACAATAAAAATTAACAATAAAAATATATTTTTTTGTAAGATTTAGAAATTCTTAACATACATATATTTTTAGTAAAAACGAAACCATTGAACTTATAGTTTTAATTTTTTATTTAATTAAATTAATCTATTTTTACAGTTTTAATGACTTGTTATGAAATTTTGAACTGTTTTCAGAAACTCTTCAGCTAATGTAGTCAAACTTCGTTTTAAATCCATTACAATTTTAGACACCTTTTTTGTACACTTTAACAAGAGTCCAAAATCTATTCATTGGCCCTAGTTCCAGGCAGTTTGGAGGATTTTCCTCTCTTGATACAAATATCACATTACTGCTCTTTCACCACTCAAGGGCTTGTTTACTATAGTGATAGGATGCCAAGTCAAGACATAAATAAGTGGACACATTATGAAGTCTTGATTATGTAAGTTATAATATTTATAGAACCTGTTAAAACAAACGACTGAATTTATTTGCCACAGTTGCATATTGCGTGCCATTCCAAAAAAGAGAAATTTTGACTGATTTGGATCCTAAAAAAATATCTGTTACTTTTTATTTCATAGAGTACTTAGTTTAAAAGTAAATTAAAATTATTAGATTGTGTTTTTAACGTTATTTGGGAGAATGTTTAGGTAATAATTGTTAAAAGGCTCGTAATTTCAATCTGACCCAAAAGAAAAGGCACCCTCCCTGAATTTATATATATATCCTTGGTATCAAATGAATTGTTAAACTTAATATACCATTTTGTTTTGTAAATTGTAAACAAATAATAATCAGCTGTGCTCTGACACTTTGTAAAGAAACATAATGTGGTAACACCTTAAATCATCAAAATAAAAACTAATTTTTCTATCTGGCAACTTTAATAATAAGAAAATATTGACTTTTGGTTTGACCAATAAGAATAGGAAGATGAAAGTGTAAGAAGAAAAAAATTATGTGTCAAAGAGAAAAATTTTTTCTTTCAGTACGTGTTTTGATTAAAATAGAAAAAAAGAGTTTTGGGTGAAAAATTTAGGAAAAAGTTAAAATATTTTAAGAAAAAATCAATAAATTTAATAAAAGTTATTAATTAAACATAAAAGAAAGACGAACTTTATTCAAATAATTAAATAAAAGAAGAAAATTCTTACAATATGGGTAATACGGACTCGAAGTTAAACTTTCGCAAAGCTATTGTCCAGTTGACGCAAAAAAATCAAAAGATCGATGCTGATGACCCATTTTGGGATCAATTCTGGTCTGGCCACCAGACCACATTGGAGGATGTGTTTGCTTTGGTAACAGCTGCTGAAATACGAAATATACGCAATGAAAATCCTGCAAATTTGGCCACCTTATGTTACAAGGCAGTGGAAAAACTTGCGGAGGCGGTGGATAGTAGTTGTCGTACACAAGCCGAACAGCAATGTGTTTTAAATTGTGTGCGTTTGTTAATACGCATTTTGCCTTACATTTTCGAAGATGATAAATGGCGACATTTTTTCTGGAGCAGTCTGCCAGCTACCCAGGATAATAGAACACAGCATAAAAATGTAGTGGGTGGGGGTGAGATAGATGATGCTGAACGTGAGCATTTGGCATCCCAGCAACATACTATACCTTTGGCTCAATCGCTACTAAATGCTATATGTGATTTGTTATTCTGTCCAGATTTTACGGTAACTGCCACAAGACGTCCTGGTCCCGATAAAGCCGAAGAATTGGCGAATATAGACAGTTGTGAATATATATGGGAAGCTGGAGTGGGTTTTGCTCATTCACCACCTAAAAATGCCAATATGGAACGTAGGCGCACGGAATTGTTAAAACTATTACTGACTTGTTTTTCAGAACCCATGTATCGTACACCCCAACCTACAGAAGAACCTAATAAATGGATAGCTTATTTTACTTCTGCTGATAATCGCCACGCATTACCCTTGTTTACCTCTTTCCTTAACACAGTTTGCTCTTATGATCCAGTTGGTTTTGGTGTACCCTACAATCATTTGCTATTCACTGATACTACGGAACCTTTAGTGGAGGCTTGTTTACAGATACTTATAGTTACTTTAGATCATGACATGATTATGCAGCAACAACAAATGCAGCAACATCAACTAGAACTGCAACGACATGTTAAGGGCGGCTCCAACTCTGTGATGGCCGTTTCCCCCTATGATGATGTTTGTGGCGATAATTTGTTTATAAACTATTTGTCTCGAGTACATCGTGATGAAGATTTCCATTTCATTTTAAAAGGCATAACGCGTTTGCTTAATAATCCTCTCGTCCAAAACTATTTACCCAATTCCACCAAACGTTTGCATTGTCATCAGGAATTGTTGATTTTGTTTTGGAAAATTTGCGATTATAATAAGAAATTTCTTTATTTTGTTTTAAAAAGTTCGGATGTCTTGGATATATTGATACCTATTTTATATCATTTAAATTATTCACGTGCTGATCAATCTAAAGTAGGTTTAATGCATATTGGTGTTTTCATTTTGTTACTACTGTCGGGTAAGTTATCAATGGATTATTTCTTTTCAACGAAAATAAATTTTCATATTTATTTTCTTAGGTGAACGTAATTTTGGAGTACGTTTAAATAAACCCTATACCGCTACTGTACCCATGGATATACCCGTTTTTACTGGCACTCATGCTGATCTCTTAATTACAGTGTTTCATAAAATCATAGCCACAGGTCATCAACGTTTACAACCATTATTCGATTGTTTGCTCACTATTTTGGTAAATGTTTCTCCATATTTGAAAACCTTATCTATGGTGGCAAGTGTTAAACTATTGCATTTATTAGAGGCCTTTAGTACACCCTGGTTTTTATTATCTGCTCCCAGTAATCATCATTTAGTATTCTTTTTGCTTGAAATCTTTAATAACATTATTCAATATCAGTTTGATGGTAATTCCAATTTAGTTTACACTATCATACGCAAAAGGCATGTATTTCATGCTATGGCAAATTTGCCTTCAGATATGGCGGGTATAGCCAAGTGTTTAAGTGGCCGTAAAGTTGGTAAATTTAACTTGCCTCCAGTCAGGCAAAAAAAGCTAACTACGGTAGTGCAAAATTTCAACAGTCCATTACCAAATACTGCAGAAGATGAGGATGATGACGAGGATGATTTAGAAGAAGAAGAGGAGCATGATGTGAAAAAGATTTCCATTAAAACCAATAAAAGTGGAGATAATAATATTAACCTAGTGGAAGAATCTGAAACTGAGTCGCATAGTCAACAGGGCGAGCAACAAATGGAAGGAGCTTTTCCTGCTATGCCAGCAGAACCAGGTACTTTGAAGGCCTCTCTACCAGATACTCCAGGTATTAATCAAATGACCGAGCGTGAACAGGCTCATCCGGGTTCCGCGGATCAAACACCCACCATCGATGGTACCTCCGATATAGTACGTTTCGATAAAATCAATGATAAATCACCCTCAGAATCTAGGACAACCAGTCCCAATGGGCATTTAGAGCAACAAGATGACAAATCTCCTTTTAGCCGCCTTTCTGTGGCTCAACGTGGCAGTATACGTATGGTTCATCAACCCTCCGCAGAGGTATGGACTCCCACACCCGAATGGATTGTTTCGTGGCGCTCGAAATTACCTTTACAAACAATTATGCGTTTACTGCAAGTTTTAGTGCCACAAGTGGAGAAAATTTGCATTGACAAAGGACTTACCGATGAATCGGAAATATTGAAATTTTTACAACATGGCACATTGGTGGGCCTATTGCCGGTCCCCCATCCAATACTCATACGAAAATATCAAGCTAATGCGGGTACAACAGCCTGGTTCCGCACTTATATTTGGGGTGTTATCTACTTAAGGAATGTAGAGCCAGCTATTTGGTATGATACTGAAGTGAAATTATTCGAAATTCAAAGAGTCTAAAATAACGAATTAAAAACAAGTAGAATTAGGTAAGAGTTTTGAAATTATTAAGTATTTATGTTGAGGGAGAATTATTTACCGATAAAATCAACACAACACTACATAAAAATTAAAATATTTAAATACAAAATAACCCTAAACAAAAAAGCTTAACAGGACGTTCGCATATTAAGATTTTTTGTACTGAATCTGTATTTTAAAAATGTGAAAGTTATTACAACAAAATGAATCAAGTTACTGTTGTACCAAGTCAAAAGCTTGTTATTTCTAACAAAAAAGTTATCTATTCATAGAAAACTTTCGATACTTTATATGCTTTGTTCTAATCCTGATTTTTGTTACTTCAAATTTAATATTCTTTTAAATCAGATAACATCCACCATTTTTAAATTCTAGCCAAAAAATTATTCAAATATCAATCATTCATAAAATGTATACCGTATACCTCCATTTTAACCTTTAAGCATAACGATCGACTCTTCCAGGTCTATTTAACGAGTTCCCTTCGGCTGGCTGTCTATGCAATTGGTTTCTGAGCTTTTTAAACTAACTGATATTAACAAATTTTGTATTAGGTCAAATCCACAGATCTATTTCAAAAAGTAACTTCAAAGTGCAGAAATTTGTAAAAAAATTTAGAACTCTGATAATATTTTGCGAGGAATGGTCCATAATTGTCTGTTTAATACAACTACAAATCATAACATCAAATGTTTTAAGAGTCGCCCATAATTTTTCATGACTGCGTTGTCGGTCTGTACTTTAATTTTGCTTAATTTCAGTTAAAAAATTCTTAGCTATCGATAAGTTTATAGAATATTAAATGCCTTTTTCTATTAACAACAAATTTTGATATGAAATTATCGGTTTAAATAGGTAAATCTAATCCCTCTATATCATATATCAACAATTTAATGCTTATGTTAGGTTATCATAACTCAAAATTCTAAAATTTCGTCTTAACATCAGTGAGTACATAGTGAATAATGTATTTTTTTATCTAGCAAATTTTTTTAGGCGAACCATTCAGGATTTCATCAAAAATATATTATGCCAATTACATAATTCATTTACTATTGTCAGAAATAAAATGTTATTTCGATTGAACATCGATAGTTGATTAGTTTACATTACAGATTTTTTGTAAGCGTTTGAAAAATTAATCAAATATTAAGTTTTCTTTCATGAATTCCAAGTAATATGGTTTTGTGTCAAAAATATAAATACGTCTCCTGATTTTGAGTTATGACTACCTTGCAGCAAATGAGCGATATAACAACAACATTTAAAAATGTCTCAAGCTTATTGTATTTTATTCTAATTAAATTAAACATTTTCAAACTACAGCATTCCAATTGAAAAGAAATACATACATTCTGTTTCTCTTCCTCTACGAAAAAAAGAAGAAAATTATAATAAAACCCCAATTTGTAAAAATATTTTCTCTTATCGCTTATGAATGCAATGAATACACTTTTACATAGAAAATCAATTAACTTTATCAATTAAGTTTTTTTCCGAGATTTTTCTATTGTTATCATTTTAACACTAAATGTTTGTAACACGGGTGTATATACTATTAGTTTTTAGTGTTTTTTTTTTTTTTTCAAAATAAGTTTAATAGCATTTCTAAAATATGATAGTTTTTTTTTAATATTAAATATATATAATAACATATAATTTTATTTATTTATGTATTAAATATATTTATATGTATATGCTTAAGAATATTTAGCTTTTTTCTCTCTGTGTGTATTTAAATTTAAGTGCAATTTTTTTATTTAAAAAAATCGAACATAACCTTAAAAATCCCAAAAACCCAATTTCCATTATTATTAATCAAACAACTAAAGTATTTATTTTTAATTATGAAATAAACCAAACTATTAAGTGATTAATATAAAAAAGAGAAACTATATAAATATTCCAATCTAAGCAACTAAATAAATAAAATATTATAATAAACATTTAAAAAGCAAACAACTATAAATTATATATATAAATGCAAAATAAAAAACAAAATATATAAAAATCTCACCTAACGGTAAATTCAAAACTGATTTTTACTTTGTTTTCGAAATCCACAATATGGTTACTCTGATAAATATATGTTCAATGTGGCAACCTTTATTATATTTATTTTGTAAACAAATATCAGCTGTGAGAGTAATTATTATTGGTGGGAGAAAAAAGTAAGTTCGTGATGGATAAATATTATTAGAGTTTTTCTCAAATTCAAATTAGTTCATCCAGCCTTACACATCACTTAAATTCAGAAGAAGTCTAGTGAGTATTCGCATCGCCAAACGAGACGCAACTACGGATTAAGTCGCAAATAATTCTCATATCAGTATTCGCCAAATCCGTCAGGAATTGTAACGAGCCACTTACATGCAACATTGATGCATGTACAACGAATCAAAAATGTTCTCGAGATATTGAGTAGAAATAATGTACTTACCCCATTTAGTCGGCGACTCATCATCCTGGTTACCAAACACGACGGTTCGTTTATCCATCGGTGTTGCTTCTTAGCAGAGAGTTCTTAAAGTAAGTGCAGTTAACTTCTCAGTAATGGTGGATGTATGGCTGCGAAAGACAGACTGACAGACGAACATAACGACCCAGATTTTGATTTTTGAATTTTAAAAAATCATTTGGCTAACTTTGGAAGGTGACAGACTATTCTTCTGACCAGATAGAAGCTTTTACTCCACAAAATACCTCTGATCTAACTCTGAAAGTAGTAACTTTTATATAAGTAACCCAAAAAATGTTTAAATCGTGATTTCTTTCGAACATTAAAAGAGAGATAAGTGAAATTATTTGTTGCGAACATTAAATCACATCTATTGAAAAAATATTCAGTATTTAAAATATTCAATTTGAAGTTTTCTAACTCAAACTAATTATATTAATAAAATCATTTAGTTTTTATTTAATCCATATTATCTTTAAAAATAACGGTTATTTTACTTACCAATTGGCAACATTCCTAATTGGTCTTATTTACAATGTTTTTCCTTGACTTTTTCTCTCTCTCTCTCTCTCTCTTATAATTTTGTTTACAAACTACTTTATAATAATATGGCAACTCTTACGAAAACACATGCAAATACAAACACACAGCTGTTCATTGACATTGAAAGAGAAGAGCGAAATTTTGCACGGAATTGGAATTATAAAACAAATCTAAAAATTAAGACATAAAAATAAAAACCTGCTAAAATGGCATTTTTGCTTAGAAATTCATTAAAATTAGCTTTAAGGCAACAATTCCTTAAAGTTAATTGTCAGCAGACACAAATAATTCAACAGCTGGGTATTAAAACCACAAGTGTGTTCTTAGATCCCCATAAACAAAATCCGGATGCAACAGAACATAATGATAGCTCTACGAATGTACAGAAAAAACACAAGGAACAACTTAAGATAACATTGATACAGAATCAAAATATGACGGTAACCGCTTTGGAAGAAGCTAAACATTTGGCCAAACGTAGATCTATGCATTTGGTTAAAGTACAGGATATGGATACCAAAACCCAAAGACCGGTTTATAAGTAAGTAGAAGAACAATATCTTCAATATGACACTTGTATTAACTAACTTTGATTTAGGCTTTTAACTTCAGCTGAAATGTTGCAAAACGAATTGGCTGACTTGAAAAAAACTGATAAATCTTCCACAGCTGGTGAAAAATCCTCAGCTACTGGTGGGGCTAAGAAATCAGAGAAATCTTTAAATATAGGCGCACGCATTGCTGAACATGACTTAGCTTCCAGGTTGAAAAATATCTCTAAATGGTTAAATAAACAACATGAAGTACGTATTTTAATACAAGCCAATTCTGAGCAGGAATTGGTTAATTGTGAAAAAATACTCAAAACCATTGAGGAAAGCATTAAAACACCCCAAGTTATAGGAAAAATTGTACAAAAACGTACTAAGGGCACAATTGTTAAATTTAGCATTTTACCTGTTGCACCAGCTCCATCAGCAAATGAATCTGCTGACAAATCACAATGACTTGCAATAGAGCATTTTACCAAAAATGCCTTAAATATCAATATAAAATCAACAAAACGCTATTATTCTAGATTATGTACACAAAATGTTAATGATGAAAGACTTCTATCATCTTCAGCTTCATCTGGTGATGCTATTTCATCTGCTTACAGAGGACCTTTGACCTTAACATTTTTAGGTATTTTCTTTTTGACAGTTAAATACATGTTTGGTGGAATTATTTTGAAAACGAAGAATTAGAGGCAAAGCAGAATGATGGAACCACAGAGAAAATTATTTAAACGTTTTTAAAACGATCTAAAGTTAAGTGAATAATTGTTGTAATTTCGATTTATTTTTTATTTTTTAAATTAATATTGTTATTTGTAATAATTTATATTTATTTCTTTAATTTGCAAATTAAGAACGACTGATAGTTGAAGAAAAGTAATGAATGTTGTTTTTTTATTAATTTTTTATAACCTCAAATGTTAAATGATGAGGTTATATTTTATACTGATCATTCTGTGTGAAATTTGCGCTGCTATATCATAAAAACAGATTCTATATACAACAAAAATAATGATTTTAATTTTAAATAGAGAGGAACTTATTTTAAGGACTCAGTCCACTGACATCAAAATATAGCTAAATGACTGGTACTATTTGTTACGAAATGTTAAAGCTTTTTAAAATCATATAAAATCATACAATATTAAAAAAATTCCTGACAGGAACCCTAATTAAATTTTAGAGGCCAAAAACGGAGCACAGAAAAAACATTCTTGCTGCACAATGGCTGACGAAAGAATGTTGAGTAAGATTTTTTGTAATTTCATGGTCGAACATTATATGTTGTTTATGTTCGAGGGAACCCAGAAACAATTAAAATTTCCGAAATAGTTTTTAGTATGGCAACTAAGTTTCCATTCACCAAACTTCATAATGTGTCTATTTATTTTTGGCCTGACTTGGCATCTTGTCAGTATGGCAAACAATTTATTGAGTTGTATGGGAACAATAATATGGAATTTGTACAAAAAGAGGCAAATGTTCCTAACTGACCGGAGCTAAAACCAGTGGAGAGATATTGAGCTTTTGTTAAAATGAAAATTGAAGAGCTCAAAAAAATGAACTATAAAAACGTAAATGGAAGGGTTTCCGAAAAAAGGTTAAAATTTTCGAAATTTTTATTGAGTAAATAAACGGTGCAATTTTTAAGATTGAAATTATTTTTATTAACATTTCCTTAACACAATAATTAACATTTTCCTAAATTAATCATAAAATCACACATTCATTCAAAATAACAATAATTATAATTGTAACAACAAAAACCTTAAAACTATTTTTTATGATTCTTGATATTTAATAATAATCTTTTAATAACTTTTATTGAGTTGACCTCCTCGACAATCTTGTGCTTGTTTAAGTCTCAAAAATCTTGGTCTACTCCTCATGGGTCTGGCACAATGTTCTTCACATTGCTCCAAAGATGTGAACTTATTACGATTATTATCACAAATATCTGTTGCATACAACATACACTCATCGGTACAATAATTATAAAACCAGAAATTTCCCACAACTTTGGGATCAACGCATCCGTGTATAATATTTAAAGGTTGATAGCAAAACTGTGGTGGAGGTCTAAACAGTTGTTGGGTATTATAATTGGTTGGAGTTTGTAAAGCATTTAAAGGCTGATAAGTTGGTTGTAAGCGTGAATTTCGAGATTTTAAATTCGTAGACATTCTGTTGGGTTTATTGGGAGTATAATGAATATCTTCATTTGGTTCTTGTTTTAAATCTTCTGTTGGAATATTATAGCTAGGTAATTGTTCCTCTTCATCCTCCTCATCTGTCTCATTATTTTCAATATAATTAG
This sequence comes from Cochliomyia hominivorax, assembly GCA_004302925.2. Taxonomy (NCBI): domain Eukaryota; kingdom Metazoa; phylum Arthropoda; class Insecta; order Diptera; family Calliphoridae; genus Cochliomyia; species Cochliomyia hominivorax. The sequence goes on from PYHX02000494.1 coordinate 10,727,402, forward strand.
GATTAAAGGGTTCTAGAGAACGTGTCATATATGTTTGGGGTCTATTCGGATTATTGTAGGCAACATTATTTGGTAAACGTGGTCTTATGGGGTATTCAGGTTTATTAACAAAAGGTTCATAGGGTTTATGAGCTACTCTAAAAGGTGTTTTAAACGGTGGACCAACTGTTTCAAATTCTGTCTCATCAGTATTATATTCTTCATTAGGTTCAATCACACCCGGCAAATGCTGACGTATAGGATACTCCGGTTTATTATTAAAAGGTTCATAAGGTTTGCGAGCAGTTCTAAATGGCATTTTTAATGTCGGACCAGCAGCTGCAAATTCTGTATTATCGGCATTATATTCCTCATTAGTTTCAACAGCTCCCGGTATTCTATTTTTATAAGTTTTTAAAGGCATTTGTGGCAATTCAGCATTAAATAACTCCTCTTCATTATTCATATCAGACCATTGATTTGTGTCAAAATTGGTATAATCCATTGGTCCACATTTTTGTCCAAAACATGCTCTTTGTTGTTTTCTCTCTACCATTACATCACAATTATAGATTTTAGCTATATCCGCCTGTTTATAAACACGTGTACGATATTGTCTACCCTCTCCACATTCAGCTGTACATTCACTCCAAGCAGTCCAGGGATGTGTATAACATTCTCGGGGTATATTATCTGCATTGTTGGCTAAAAGAAGGGCATATTTTCAAAATTGCATACTATATATTTTTGGAAAATATACTTACAGTCTTCATCTTCACATTTTCTTTCATAGAGACGTTGTCTTTTTATAGTCAATGTGGCCAAAGGTTTCATGGGCACATGATTTTCATCGAAAAACGGTGACCGAGGATCTGGTGGATATTCTGAACTCATGCGTCTTATAACATCTGGTGGAAATTGTGGCTGATCGGGGGACTGTAAGAAGACATATGATTTAAATATAATCATTATCAGGGATTAATTAATAATTAACAAGTGAGGATAATAAATCCTGAAATAGACTTGTATTTTTAAAACCGATTTATACAGAAAAAAATTTGAATCGAATCCATAAAAATAAGATTAAAAAAATTTCAATTTTTAACAAAAATTCAGTTTTAATAAAAAGTGATTTTGCAAATAATTTTGTAGAAATTAGAAAAACAGATTTTGTTAAAAATTGGGAATCGCTTTAGTTGATGATTGTTCTCAGCAGCTGTCAGAATTGAAAATCAAAACATTCACTTACCGTATATGTTGGACCCCCATCTGTGCCAATATCCCAGGGATATAAATTGATCACTTTCTCCTCAAGCCAAGTGCAATTGCTAAAACATAATTCCAAACCTGGAACACCCACAATCCAATCAGGAGAAGGCATTATTTTCGAAGCAATCGATATCTGATGATGTAAAGGATCTACACGTACCGAAGCCATGGAGGGACTATTCAAATAAGGAAAGGCTGGTCCTCTAGCCTTAATAATGGTACGTATTTTTCCCTCCTGGAAAAAAATAATTATTAAATTATTCCTTTCCAAAATTTATAGTGAAACGTACCTTAAAATATTGATTAAATTCCCGTTCCAAACCTATTGAAGAACCATGTTCAGCAAATTCTTTCATTTCAGGCGAGGCTAGAACGCCCTTATCCCAAAAGCGATAATCAGAAGTATGAGCAGCTCCCAAAACATCTGTAAAACGCGTAAGCCAACTGCGGGCTGGAAAATCTTTGGGATGTAAATTACGCGACCAAAGACCCTCAAAAGTTATCTGAAAATAGGAACTTAATTATGAAAGGAAATATTTTTGGCATATTTTTCTCATGATTACCTCATAACGGGCCTCATCACAGGCGCAACAGGGCATTTCTTGAGAATCCTTCTTCTGACTCTCCACATCATCTACGATTTCCTCACATATTCTTTTCGTTAAACCACCATCATCCATAAACCAAACATCACGATGTTGCAGTACCGTGGCTCTTATAAGAACACAACCATTTCCTGGTTCTACAGGTGCGGTCCAAACCATATCCAATCTAGTTTTAGGATTTGAATTTGTACTTTCTATCATATTAACACATTCTTGACTATAACGTGTCTCTATGGGATCTACAACTTCCAAACGTCCCAAATCTTCATGGAAATTCTTTTCACCATTTTCATTTTCCAACACCAACTTAGCACTTATAAAGCGATGGCCATTAAACGCTTGTAAAGAAACTAATAGAAATTTCCAATTATTAATTAGTTGTAAAAACACATCACATGATTCACATGATTTTCAGAAGAAATTTCGAATGGCAAACAAACAAAAAAACCTAAACCCAAGAGAGAGACATAAACAAATCAGTCCTAAGCTTCAAGTTGTTTACATACGATTTGAAAAGAAATCTGTTATCAGTTTAGCGCCATAATTAACCTTAAAGAAAAACAAAATAAGTGATTTCAAAGAATTTAATCACTAACGTCCCAAAACAAAACAAAAAATTTAAACGATTAAACTTGTTGCCAATAAAAAACTTAGTGAGAGAGAGAGAGAGAGAGAGAGAGGGAGTGCTAATGACATATGCTATACACCATTTCCAAAAAAGTAGAGGAAGGGAAGTGGAAAACTAACGCATCCAAAGATCAACGTAACTGCTCTGTTCTGAAATAAAATGTATTTCTGTAATTGATTCAAACAAACTGTTGTCAGAATGGGCGGAAAAGTAAATGCATTTCTTCAAGCGCTGTAGTGATGACAGATTATGTCTTAGCCGAATGTCCCTTTCTAACCGTCTAAACCGATTTCTGCTGCAACATTTGGTTAAGCGCTGTCGTAATGACAGATTATGCTCTTCCGTCTAGTTGAATGTTTCGATCTGATCGTCTGACAGATCACCTGTTTTCGTCTGAACCGATTTTTAGCAGACCAAGTGATCCCACCACCCAAATGATCTCACCAAATACAGAGCTTTACCTTGATGTCATGGATACACTGCTTCGACATTGGTTTGACTTTAAAGCCCGGTTTACAAGATGAATTTTAACATATGCAAGTCATTTCAAGTCCCGTAAGTTTCCCTTTTTTCCTCGGGGAAATGGTGTAATTTTGTAAAACTTCTAGACTAATGTTATACCAACAAAAAAACATTTCGAAAAACATATTCAAGTCCGATTCAAAGTTAAGTTCAATGCCATCATAAAAAAAAACATTTTCATTACTGATGACGTCTCACGCCAGACATCGAGGCGTCTATTATTCTCTACGATTGCATTATAATATACTTATACATGAAATGCATTCGCATCAGTCCAAATAAAACTTACCATTATAACTCTGACCCAATATATAGTGTTGAGCATTTCCCGTTATAGATATAACAAAATTCTCATCAACCGGTGATTTGGGCGTGAACGTATTTGAAGGATAACGACTGCAACGTTTTACGAATTCATGTTCCGGTATTATAAATAATAAAATAAATAAAATTTGCAAACACTTCATTTTGTTTTTATTTTCCTCTTTCTTTATTCTTAAAAGATCTTTACAGTTGTATTGTTTATTTAAGACTGAAATAAAAATTTCATAATATTTTAAAACGAGATTAGAACTGAACAATTGAATGGAGAGTTTATTTCATAATCTGTCTTTGGTGAATTATGGTTTTGATGAAATTTGAGAAGAGAATTTGCAAATAATAATTTCTTATCGCTTTTTAAATTACTCTTCGAAGAGCGTTCCACGGGTTTTTCAAGGTTAGATTGGGGAAAGAAAGTATTTGAAAAAAGTATGAATGCTATATTCGGCTAAGCCGAATCTGCAATACTCACCACCATAAATGTGTGTGAAATAAGTACGTTTTGTGTTCTATAGAAATTATTTCTCAAATGTATCACTGGAACCCTAAATCAGTCATAAAATTAGTTATATTTTTGGCTATGACTTTTTACCAATTGAACCGATTCTTATTTGCCGATTTGTAATTGAAAATTTTACGATAGTTCTTCGCTGGAACGTAGTCTAAGATATCAGTATATGTCTTTTGATATACTGAATCGATGTTACTGGATTTATATAGGAAATTTCTGTCAATTATTGTGGATGTGAGCGTGTCAACAACAGACAGACGGACATAGCTAAATCGACACATTATGGGATCTGAGATCATTTCTTCTTAGCGTTACACACGGAATGACAAATTTAATATACCCACTTCGCTACTTGTGATGGTGCTGGTAGAGGGTATACTAATTTGATATGAAATAAGGGAAGACATGATTCAAATGGTTTTAAAATGAAGGGAATTTTTAATGAATTTAAAATTATCAGAGTTGTGGTTATCGGATGAGAGAATTTATATCAAAATTTTGTCATATAAGATTTTCAGCTGTGCTTCAGAGGAGGTTTTTTCTAGAACCAGACTTTGTTCAGACCTGAGAAAAAACATTGACATAACAAATATAAAATTCTTTAATTTGTAATTACTACACGTAGGTCTATTTCGTTAACCCTTCCATTAGAACTTTAAGGCATGTTTTACTTTTTTGGATCTGGTATTTTGAAATAGCTAAATTTGTGTAGAAGAAGCGTAGTTTATATTGGATTTCAGGCAAAGATTTAAAGAAAATTTTACTTTTTCTCGTTAAACGGTCACCTTATCGCTATAAGAGCCGCTTGCTATAAAATACACTAAAGATCGGAGTCATTTGAGGTAATTTTTGTTCCAATTTACTATTATTCATTTAATTAGGAATCATACTACATATTACCTTTCTTAGACCCTGCAGCTATCTCCGATTTTGAAATGTTATTTCGCGAACGAACTAAAGATAATAAATATTTATTTGAGTCTAAGCTTTATAAAATCGCATGTCGGCTACAGAAGTTATATCAAATAGTAATTGGGGTATTTTCATAAAAAGACGGATTTGGACAAACTCATTTACGATTCTTTATTTAAAATAAACTTTAAAAAGATACAAATTTTGTTCAAAAATATTTTGAACTTTTTTTATTCACTTAATTCCAACGTGATCTAAACATTGGCTTTTGTGTTACCTCAAAACCTCGGCGTCCATAACCTCCTCGATTATTGTAAGGCAACTCCTCTTGATTTTCCTGCAATACACCAAACTGTTCACAAGTCTCTAGACATTTTTCCATGCTAAGAAATTTATTTTTATTCTCATCACAATTATCGGCTGTAAATATTTTACATTCTCCATCGTCAGCATCATAAAACCAATAATTTTTCACTATTAAACGTGTTTTGGTACAGCGTTTGTGAGTGGCTATCGGTTTTTGGAAACAAAAGTTATCAGTTTGTTGTTGCTGCTGCTGTTCTTCCTCTATGGTCTTAAAGCCTCTATAAGGATCACGAGGATTGTTAAAAGTATTGCGGGGACTTGAAAACCCAGGACGTGTATTAAATAAATCTTTCTCTAGATTACTCTCTATGTTGGATTCAAAACCATATTTTTTGGTAGGCCTTAAAGAAGAGTTTCTGTTGTTGGTTAAACGTTTGTTATCGGAATATGGAGTTTCTAAGTCTCCAAAGAGGTTAGAATTTTCAATTTGTTCCTCTTCATAGGGGCGCCGAGTTTTGGTTCCCACTAATTTTTCATTACCATAGATATTGTTGATGTTAACAAACTCCTCTTGCCCGTTATCATTTAGATTGCTATTAAAGGGTCTTGAAACTTGAGAATTAAAATCGGGATTATCATAATTAAAATTCATATTATTAATTGGTTCCTCTTCTATATCTGGAGCTTTCCAGGAGGGACGTTGTTGTTCATTTCGGAAGGGGTTTCTTTCAAATTTATTAATGGAAAAAAGATTTTGTTCTAATTCCGGTTCTTCAAAATTTGGATTAAACATTTCGTTGTTATTAAAATCATAGACTGAGTTATGAATATTTCCACCACATTTTTCACCATTACAGGGACGAGTTTGTTGGAGGTCCAATGTTATACCAGCCTAAATAAACAAGGATTCATTATTAAATTTCAAATCGATTTAGCGATTAAGATTTTTGATACTACCTGACATTTCTCTTTGGCATAGGGATTTGTAAAGTCTCTGGTTCGTGTTTGAAAACCTTTGCCACATTTTTTTGAACATTCGGACCAAGGGGACCATTTTGATAGTTCACATTCTGGTCCGGGTAAATCAGGTTGTTGTATTCCACACTGTGTACCTATACAATTTTGATTTTGCCTTAATACAACTTTGCAATTGAAATTTTCGGCAACTTTTATATCTTTATAAGAACGAGTACGATATTGTGTACCGGCGCCACATTTAGCACTACATTCAGTCCAGCTGGACCATGGATGAGTCGAACATTCCAAAGGGCCAGTTTCTTCTAAGCAGAAATCACATTCTTTTCAATATAGAACAAGTCGATAATAGAAATACGATACTTACCAAAATCACATTCCCTTTCATAGGTTCTTTTTCTATTAACATGCAATGTAGCCAAAGGTTTCATCGGTGCGCCCGATTCATCAAAAAAGGGAGAGCGATAATCACTAGGAAATGTTGATGTAATACGTCTTACAACATCAGGAGGATTTTGAGCTTGATCGGGGGACTTCAGTATAAACAAAAGATATATATTTTTGATTGTTTGAATTCAGGTTATTAATTTACCATATATGAAGGTCCCGCATCTGTGCCTACATCCCAGGGATATAAATTTAAGACTTTTTTCTCTATCCAGGTACAATTACCTAAGCATAGTTCCAGACCAGCTACCCCTAAAATCCAGTCGGGTGAAGGATCTATTTTTGAAACTAATGATATCATATGATGATTTGGTCCCACTCTAACGGTTGCCAAAGTTTTGCCTATCACATTGGGACGATAAATAATACCAGGGGCCTTGATAATAGTGCGTATATTACCGGTCTAAGAAAAAAATGGATTAGAACTGATTAAAATTGTAAAATTATTTAAGATTTTACTAAAATTACCCCAGTATGTTCTTTAATTTCATTTTCCAACGTTTTGGTGGCACCATGTTCAGCCAATTCCTGTAGACCCTGACTGGCTCTGCCACCATATTCCCAAAAACGATAATCTACAGTATGTGAGGCACCTACCACCTCACCCAATCTGGTGCGCCAAGCTTCTGAAGGAAAATCTTTGGCATGAGTATTACGCATCCATTTACGTTCCAAAATAATCTAAATTATATAAAAATCCATAGATTAAGTATTATATGTTTAAGTCCATTTAAAAAATGTACCTCATATTTGGCTTCATCGCAGGCACAACATGGATTAACCTGAGGCGTTTGACTATTAATCTCATCAATTTCTTCGGGACATATACGTTTAGTTAGATAACCGTCATCTATAAACCAAACATTGCGATGCTGCAAAATGGCCGCTTTGAAAAGAACACAACCACTTTGAGAATCCGAGGGAGCCACCCAAGTAACATCTATACGATTTTTAGAATTCGTATTGCTGCTCTCTATCATATTCTCGCATAAAGTACTAAAACGAGTCTCAGCATTATCAATGATCTCAAAACGACCCAAAACATGATCATCCGAGGAAGAAGAGGGTAAAGAAGCAGGATCCTCAGCCTCCACCAATAAAGTGAAACTTATAAATTTTAAGCCATTGCCACTCGAAAGAGAAACTTATTAAGAGAACCATATTAAAAACGATCTATAGAAATGATCTTTAGTGTAAAAAAATAACAACAACTTACTGTTATATTGTTGCCCTGGTATATAGGTAGAAGGATTGCCATCAATTTGTATTTGATAATTTTCATCAACGGGCGAACGATCACCCGAAGCACCTTGTGGGTATCGATAGCAAGCCGCTTTAGTGAAATCCTTAAAATTTAAACTTAAAATTGTCAAGATTAAAAATAATCTCTTAAGCATTTCTTTTTGTGTTAAATTATTATTTTAAAACAGCGGAAGTATTTTACTATTCACCACGATCTTAACCACTTCACTCTCCAGCAATGACTGAATAAAAATAAACTCTTAATATTGATCATTAATTTAATCATATAAAAAAAAACTATGTCATAGTTTTATTTTATGATTCTTCTTTATTATTATTAATATTATTATTTCTTGATAGAGTAGATAACTAATAGTAGTTCCATGTCTATATATATGTACATTTGTCTGTCTATCTCTACAACTATTCATCAGTGAGTTGGTTGTCTTCCTAATTAAATTGTTTGGACAATAATTTCTTGTCATTTCAATTAATTGAGAGGAATTTTATTTTATTTAAAAATAAAATAATAAAGTTTTCTGTTTTGTCTCAAGACACTGTGTGGGAAAAGCACACAGATTTAGAACCGGCATTTTTTCATTATTCATTTGTAATCTTGTCTTTTGAATGGCGTTATTGTATTTGTTCTCTAAATTATTAAATAATTCATTCATAAAATTCATTCATAAGAATCTTTAGATGGAAAAAAGTGGGCACGCGTTTCAATTAATGCTGCGTCATAAAAAAAAACTAAAACTTAATCGCTCTAAATTGTTTATATGACTTTGTTTGTATTACAAATAATTATAAAGTAATAACTGAGTACACATGTATATATTTGATCAATATGTTTTCTCTCTCTCCCTCTCTCTCTCTCTCTCTTACTATAATTAAAACTCAGGCCAATGACCTTTTGTTTTAGAAATAAAGAGAATCAAAAAATCATTATGATTAAAATTTTCATCGAAAAGAACCTATAAGTTTCCTATATTTTTTTATGTCAAATTGGACCTTAATCTATTTCACCCTAAGTATACGGTTCAATTTAGAATTACTTCCCGATTCAATATAAGGATGTCCGTCCGTGTGGCTTGCTGTCCTTATAAAGTTTGTCATCAAATTACAGGTTGTAGTTTTCAAGATATCTCAGTGAAATTTGTCTTTTGAAGTTATTGTGTGTCCAAGGACAAAGCCTATTGAAATTGATTATGATCGTATAGCCTCCATACAAATGGATGAAGTTTAAAGTTCATAAATTTTAATGAAATTTGACAAAATATTTCGATCACGATCGATCTGCCAAAATCATTATTCTCATAGCTGCCATACAAAAGCTATTTTAAATGCATAAAATACTTTCGTTTTGTATTACAGAGAATTAACGAGGGTCGCTTAAACTCGTTTGAAAAAGCTTAGAATACTGAATTGTTCTCTTAAGCGAAATTAAGAAACATATTATACGAGGTTAATTCTGCTCTCTCTCTATATATCATACATGAAAGATCTATGAAGAAAATATTTCTTGACCAAACCGTTTTTTCTTTTTTTTTTGGAACCACTGCGGAACTACAGAATGCTTTCGAATAAATTTTCACATGTATTTTCCATACATTTTTATAATTTTCTTAAAATATTTTCAGGGGTTCAAAAGTTATCTGAAACTGTTTCATTTTTCATTAAATCATTCTGGAACCAGTGTGCTTCATAATTTATTGATCTCAAGCAGAGCTACGCATAATAGAGATTTCTTGTCTCGAGAGTCTCATCAATTTGAAACAGAGCGAGCATTAATTCAATGTTATTTTGTGTAGTGGTATAGGTGAGCACCACTGATCAAAAACAGTGCTGCAGATACAGATTTCCTAACTTGTGAGGTTCTATTACACATTTAGCTTATTCTACACGTACACTGCTACACTCTCATCAATTTGAGCCGAACAATGAAGCGTGGATGGGTATTTCTGCTCTAAAGGTAATAATGTCTTTTAGCAGTAGAAGAGAGTGAGAGAAGAGAGCAAAGGTTTCTCTGTCATACTTCATAAATACTACGACTTGTATGTCCTAAATAATGGCAAAACGAAAATTTTAAAAGATCTTCTTTGACTTTAAGCTTTAATTTAAATAGAAGATTTCATATATTTATTATTTATTAATTGGAATCTCATTTAAATGATATAAATTAATTTTAATAATTGTTAGTGATCTATTTTCTTATGCTTAGTAGAACTCTATATATCTAATACATATTATAGTTAATTGTAATTAATCTCTCTTAAATCGTTTGAAATTATTCGAAAACACTTTCTCTACCACTTGTCACGATCATCGTTTTCATTTAGTAGACACGGCAACACTTTGCATTTCTCAATTCTAACACGATCTTTGCACTTATAATTCATATCGGTATTGAGTAGAGAGCGTGTTCTTTGGCGAAAAGAATTATCACCACAACTGGCCGTGCAATGAGTCCATGGTGACCATTCGGAATATCGACATTCATTATTCTCATTGGTTTGCCATTTGTTATTATGGTGTTTATTGCTAAAACGTCTACGTTCTCCATAATGATTGGCACTGGAGGCATAACCATCCACTGAATAGATATCATCACAGCGTTGATAACAAGTTTCGAATTCGGTTAATATTTTGGGACAAGGTTTACCACCGTATTTGGGAGAACGTAAAACTTTTCGGGTTTTAATTAAAACACCTTTTCCACAAGTGGTATTGCAGGCATGTCGTATCCAATCGGATACCAAACAATCGATGGGATCTACTTTAGAATTTAGACTTTGTAATTCCATTTTCTGACGTGGTTGATGACAAGTTTCCTCACAAGCTTCTTTAGACTTAAACTTATTACGATTCCTGTCACATTTGTCAGCCCAAAAAATGGCACACTGATCACTCATATGATCGTAATACCAATAATTTGCCACATCACTATCACGACAAGAGCTCACTTTAAGATCTTCAAAACAATATGGTGGTACAATGGCATCACAACTGAGCATGGTACAATTCACTACCTCTCTTCTTCTAATGTGACGACAAGGATCTAGATTTGGATCATGATCCGGTTTACGTACACCATGGACTTCATCTTTATTATAGATAATACGTTGACGTTCGCTAGTGCCAGTACCGCCACAAGGACCCCAACATGGAGAAAAATCAGACCAGTCAGTTACCCCACATTCTGGTGGTATATAATCATCCAGCTGTTGACTCATACTCTCTAATTCTTGGTAACGTATCTCATCATCATCATCTTCGATATTGCCAAATAATGATTTGGTACCATCGACTTGATTCTGTTTGTCACGATTATTAATACTATTGTAACCGTTTATGTCACCACCACAATAAGTGCCTCTACATGTGCGTACTTCCTGGAGTCTAATACGGCGAATTTGCTGTAATGAAATGAGGAGGTAATAAATAATTTTGGGCTTTCTAAGTGAAACTTTACCCACCTGACACTTTTTCTTAACTCTGGGATTTAAATAATGTTTTACCCGTCTCTGCGTACCAATACCACAGGAGGCTGTACACGAGGACCATTCACTCCAACCCGATACCGCACATTCAGCCGTTTTATTGGTATGACCCAAATGTAGATTTTCCGTTTCCATGGCAACCGTGGCTTCTTTCTCAAATGCATCACACTGGGTGCCATTACAGTCACGTTCCTCTCTGAGGGTAGTGAGACATTTAAAACGTGACGCTAATTCGGGATTTCTAAATTCACGTGTATGATATTGTTTGCCAGGACCACACTGAGCAGTACAATCATCCCAAGGACTCCAAGGAGTGGTAGCACATTCTTGTGGTTCATTATCCTCTGAAAACAATGAGGAATTTTTATAACGATTTTTATGTGAAATTAATATTTTACTCACTGTCACTTTTTGTGCAGGTTTTCTCATACAAACGTCTTCTATTTATGTATAAAGTAGCTAAAGGTTTCATGGGTGCCCCGGAGGGATCGTAAAACGGTGAGCGCGGATCATTGGGAAAATTGGGTTTGATGCGTCTAACCACATCTGGTGGTTGCTGAGGCTCGGCAGGGGACTAAAAGAAAAAGATGAAGAGAAAGATGCCTTTTAACATAAATTTACTTACAGTATATGAGGGGCCACTATCTGTACCGGCATCCCAGGGATAAAGATTGTGAACTTTAGTTTCTACCCAAGTACCATTACTGAGGCATAGATCTAAACCCGAAACGCCTACAATCCAATCAGGTGAAGGATCTATTTTGGAAACAAATGAAATCAAATGATGCTGCGAATCAACACGAAATACTGCAAAAGTTTTGCCCGTTATATTGGGAAAAGTTATACCCCGGGCCTTTATAATGGTGCGTATTTGATCGCTCTGAATAATAAAAGAGAATGATAAGAAAAATATTGTAGTGTTTGATAAAAACATTGATACCTGATCTTTTAGTTCACTTTCAAGAGTCTTAGTAGAGCCATGCTCGGCCACCTCCCTTAAGCCATCGCTTACCAATTTACCATATTCCCAAAAACGATAGTCTATTGTATGTGATGCTCCTATTATGTCACTGAAACGTGTATACCACGTATTGGCGGGAAAATCTTTGGGGTGTGTATGCCTCGACCATTTACCCTCAAACACTAATTCATATTTGGCCTCATCACAGGCCGTGCAAGGATTTACTATACTGGGCTGACTGTCAATATCATCCACTTCTTCTTCACATAATTTTTTGGTTAGAAAACCATCATCCATATACCAAACATCACGGTGCTGAATTACAGTGGCCCTTAAAAGTATACAACCCATATTTGGTGCAGAAGGCGCAGTCCAAATTACATCTATGCGGGTTTTGACATTTGTATTAGTATTCTCCACTAAATTGACACATCGTGGACTATAACGAGTTTCGGCTAGATCTACTAATTCAAAAGAACCCACCGCCTCAGGACCACCACCCATTTCAGATTCCAAACCCAGCATGAAACTAATAAAGGTCTCATCATTGTTGGCTATAAGGGAAACTAGAGAAAAGTGGAACGATTATTAGAAATGAAAAAGGCTTTATGTTTCTCTTACTCACCATTATATTTTTGTCCCGGCACATAACTCTCAACATTGCCAGCCACTAAGATCATATAATTATCATCAACTGGGGATTTGGGTGCTGAGGTCCCTAAGGGTAAACGATTACAGGCTAACGCTATATTAAGTGTGGCTGATATTGAAATCGCTAACAACAACCAATTCATTTCGCTTCTTGAAAAAATAAAATGAAAATGAAAATAAAATTTGCGAAAATTAAAGAAAAAATATGAAAATAATTTTAATGTTTTTGTAACCTGAGATTTACATGGAAATTGATATTAATTATGGTCATTGACAATATTTTACTCTTGAATTAAAATTCATGCCGCGAAAAGAACAAAAACAAAAACTGCAATTAATTTGAAATAAATCGAACAGATTAACAAGACTGGAAGTGCTGACAGAACAAATTGTTTTTTTTGTTAGAAATTGATTTGGCGGTTCGAGCTGAAGCTATTTTCGAGTGACTTTCGAAAAGTATAGGTATGTAGTATATAGTCAGGGGCATAGTCGAAGAACCTCCAAAGTAGGGCATGTGGAGTATGAATTGATACGAAAGACTTCATAGAAATGAATAAAAAATAACAAAATTTCATTACATAAATTTAGTTTCGATAGGATTTACAGCCAAAGTTTTAACTTCTTACACAAATATTAAGTATCTATGAAAACGTTAGAACTTGAAGATTCAAAACTTTTAACTTTTTTTGAGGTCAAAAACTTATAAAGAATTTCAAATTTCGATTTTTTTCTTTTTTTCAAGAAATAAAATTTGAAATTTTAGTATGATATACATGTCGCTCATTTGTTGCAAGGTCGTCATAACTCGAAAAATCTATTTTTTTAGGAGACATATTTTATTTTTTAAACATATTTATTGGAATTCATGAAAGAAAATTTATTATTTGGTTAATTTTTTAAACAATTACAAAAAATATATAATGTAAGCTGAACAAATACTGATGCGCAACCGGAATAACGCTTTATTTCTGGCAATTATTAGTAAATTGAAAATCTAATTTTTTTATATTTTTTATAACGGAATTTTTAGGAAAATTTCAATAATTTAATACAAAATAGAAATTTTTAATTTTAAGTAAAAATTCCAATTTATAGTGAATCAATCTTAGTGAAAACTTGGAATTTTTAGTGAAAATTTAAATTCTTTCAATTTTAGTGAAAAAAAATTTTGAAATTTTTAATAAAATTTCAATATTTAAATTTTTAATAAAAATTGAAATTTTTAATGAAAATTTAAATTTTTAATAAAAATACCAATTTTTAACGAAAATTTCAATTTTTAACGAACATTTCAATTTTTAATGAAAATTTCAATTTTTAATAAAAATTTCAATTTTTAATGAAAATTTCAATTTTTAATGAAAATTTAAATTTTTAATGAAAACTTAAATTTTTAATGAACATTTAAATTTTTAATGAAAATTTAAATTTTTAATGAGAACATTTAATTTTAATGAAATTTCAATTTAGTAAAATATAAATTTTTAATGAAAATTGAAATTTTAATGAAAATTGAAATTTTTCAATGAAAATTGAAATTTTTCAATGAAAATTGAAATTTTTCAATGAAAATTGAAATTTTTAATGAAAATTTAAATTTTTAATGAAAATTTCAATTTTTAATGAAAATTTCAATTTTTAATGAAAATTTCAATTTTTAATGAAAATTTCAATTTTTAATGAAAATTTCAATTTTTAATGAAATTTCAATTTTTAATGAAAATTTTAATTTTAATGAAAACTTAAATTTTTAATGAAAATTTAAATTTTTAGTGAAAATTTTTAATAGAAATTTGAATTCAAAAAAATGAACTTTTAGTGAAAATTTCAATTAAAAAAAATTGGAATGTTTAGTGAAAATTTTAATCTTAAAAAATCGTTAATATTTTTTTTTTTTTTTTGTATTCAAAATTTTTTCTGTCTTTATATTTTTAGCACCCACTGTACTGTTATATGCAAACAATTTAAGAGATTTAAATTAAACCCTCTTTCATTTTTTTAAAACAAACGCAAAATCGTAAATTGCGCTCTTTTTTTTTAATAAATTCTATTTGATCCCTGATTCAACGAAATATTTCCATTAATCTATTAAATTCTAGACTTAAAAAAAATACTCACTTGTAAGGTTTCCCGAAATTACAATATGAATTAGATGATTTAAAATATTTCAAAATAAAATTACGAAAATAATATTTTTTGTTTTTGTTGTTGTATTAAATTCACTTCAATTGATTCAATTAATTGAAATAATGAAAAAGTGACAAAAAAAAAACACTTAACAGATGTGAATTAAATTTCTCCTGAATTATTTATAACTATTAATTCACTTTTACTTTTCCTGTCACCGTGGCACTGCTTCTGCTGCTGGTACTGGCCTCTAGTGTTCACTGTTATTCCCGTTGCAATGTCTCGAGTGCTCAACGTTTAACGGTCAACTGAATATAAAATTCAAGTGCGATGCATTTCATTTGTTTAGAATATTGATGGGGTTGAGGAAATGATGATGATGAAGAAAAAAAATAAATGAAATAAATAATAGAATAAATGCAAGAGGGGCATTAAAAAAAAGACATTTTAATACAAAAGGGAGGAGTACAAGTGTCATTTTCAGTATTTTAAATTTTACATTCAAACGAAAGGGCTGAAATGAGCAGAATTTCTGTATTTTCTCATATTCGGCCAGTGGTCATGCTGTGTGCAGGAGAATAAATTAGAATTAGAAAGAGGTTGGCCACTCTTTGTCTCTCTGTTTTTGTGTGGTCAATTAATCATTTATATTCTTTTGGCTCATTTTCATGTTCCGGCTTTTACATGTATTTCAGATTATGTTTTTACTTTTGTTTTTATTGTAAATTTTCTGTTTTTATTTAGATTTTCTAAACAAACAAAATTATTGTTCAAGAAAAATACACGCTACAGTCAGTAATTAGAGATATTTTGAAGGCAAAATTTAAATTTTTACTAAAAATGTAACAATTAAATGAAAATTTCAATTTTTGTCGAAAATTTTCATTTTAATGGAAAAATTTAGATTTTAAGTGAAAATTTTGATTTTTTAGTGAAAATTTCATTTAAGCGAAAATTTCAGTTTTTAGTGAAAAAAAATAATTTTAGTGAAAATTTTCAATTTTTAATGAAAATTTGAGTTTTTGGGTGAAATAAAAATTTTTGGGAAAATTTTAAATGTTAAAAAATTTTTAGTGAAAATTTCAAATTTTAGTGAAAATTTCAAATTTTAGTGAAAATTTCAAATTTTAGTGAAAATTTAAAATTTTAATGAAAATTTCAAATTTTAATGAAAATTTTAATGAAAATTTCAAATTTTAATGAAAATTTAAAATTTTAATGAAAATTTCAAAATTTAGTGAAAATTTCAAATTTTAATGAAAATTTCAATATTTAGTGAAAATTCAGTATTTAATAATAATTTAAATTTTAAGTTAAAATTTCAATTTTAAGTGAAAATTACAATTTTAAATGAAAATTTCAAGTTTAAGTGAAAATTTTAATTCTTTAGTGAATTTTTTAATTTTAGTACAAATTTCAATTTCTAGTGAAAATTTCGATTTTTATTAAAATTTGAATTTTTTTGTGAAATATTAAATTTTAGTGAAAATTTCAATTTTTAGTGAAAATTTTATTTTTTTTCGTAAACATATTAATTTTAAGTGAACATTTTTAGTAAAATTTTAAATTTCTGGTGAAAATTTAGATTTTTAGTAAAATTTTATTTTTAAAGTAAAATTTTAAATTTGAATGAAAAATTCATTTTTAAGTAAAAAATTTTAATTATTTTTTTGTAAAAATTTCAATTTTTTTTTGTGAAAAAACAGTGAAAACTTAAATTTTTTAAATATTTAATGAAAATTTATATTTTAAGAAAAAATATATTTTTAATGAAAATGTAAAATTTGTAATAAAAATTTTTACAAATTTTAATGAAGATTATAGTTTTTTTGTCGAAAATTAAAAAAAATTGGATTTTTTAATAAAAATTTTAAATTTTTGGCGAAAATGTCTATTTTGGTGAAAATAAAATTTCTGGGTGAAAAATTCAGATTTTTAGTATAATTTTAACTTTTAGAGAATATTGAATTTGTGAAATAAAATATTTAAAGCTTTAAAGAGTCTAAAAGCTTTTTTTGTGTTTATTACCAAAAGTGGTCAAAGAAACAAGAAATGTATGTTTTATGGTGCCAAAATCTTACAAGAAAGCTTTTTATAATTTAATTTCAAAACTTTTAAATTATTATAAAAATATTTTATGATAAAAATCTAACAATTCAAAAGTTTAAGTTTACAAATGACTTTGAAATAAAAGCTTTAACTCTTAATTCAAAAACACTATTAAAGTGCAGAACACCAAACATAAAGAAAACTTTTTAAATTATGATCTTACGGACATTGGAGAGTGGTTTTTTGAGATAAACTGAAAATTAAAAAATTGAATTAATTGAAAATTTTAACCAAAGATTTCTTAAAGCTTTCAAGACTTAATGTTTGAAAAAAGTTTTTATGCAAAAATATGAAAAATTTTGCGAAAATTTTGTCGAAAAACTTGTTTTTTTATTTAATGAAAAAGATTTTTAAAAAAGCTTTCAAAACTTAAGAGCTTTGTAGAAAGCTCTAATATACAAAAATATGAAAACTTTTGTAGCTTTTTAATTCTATTAAACATTTTTTAAATTAAAAAGCTTTAAATACTTCAAATATACTATAACGATTGATTAAAATTATTGTGCTTAGAAGCTTTTGTTATAAACTTCATGTAAAACCTCAAATTTGTCTAAATAAAATTATATTTTTAAATAAGTATATTTTTTATATAAAAAAATATTTTAATAAAATTTTCCTGTTAACTGTTAGGAATTTTTTTTAAAGAAAATCTCCACATAAATAAAATTACAGCAAAAAATAAATTCAGAGAAAAATCAAAACCAAAAAGCTTTTAATTTCTGCAAAATATGGACAATTCGGCAATTGTATTGGCAGAGAAAACTGAAGATCATTTAGGTGGGTAAAGATGGTAATTTTCATAATAAACTTTTATATGTTTTCCATTAAATTAGATGTAATGAAACTAAAAGCTCAAGATCATGTTAAACCTTTAGATCAATCCCCCACAAGATCAAGTATAAAAAGCTTTAAAACAAGTAAGCGATTTTTTATTTGAACTCTCCAGGGATTTTGAAAACTTATTAGAATGTTTTTTCTATCATTTAGCAGATATTGGATCAAGAGCTAGCGTTAAATCTATACCAAAACCTTCTGTTAATATGTCGCCCCTGAAAGTTGAAAATAAAAGTTTAACGAATTTGAGAAAATCGGAAAGTCCTAAGATGTCTTCTACAATTCAGCCCATTAATAAGAAAACAGTAAAATTCTATGATTTTTCAAATGAAAAAATTAATATTTCATTATTTTTCTCTTTTAAGAAGATTTCACCCGTTATTTCCAAGTCTCAAAATTCTGCGGCGAAATCAAAAATACCAGCCAGAACGGTAAATATTCAAATCAAATTTCAGAACATCATTTCAAAATTTAACTCTTTCTTATTACTTTAGTCCTTAAACAATTTGACTACAAAAACTAAAACTCAATTACAACAAAAACCTCCTGAATTAATTCAACAACCGGCGAAAAGACCTTTAGCGGAAAAGAAGACATTGGAACAGAAAATTCAACAAAATACTCGATCAAATTCTAAAGCCAGTTTAAGCAGATCGGAAACTTTACAGTGTAATAAAATCGTACCGAATATATCGAAAGCCAGTTTTATTACTACACCTTCTTTGCCACTACAAAAAGCGAAAAAGATGGTCAAAAGTCAATCAGCTCGTTCAAGTTCACAAACACCGGTACCGGTAACCAGTAAACGAAGTGGTAAGATTTTGTTAAAAATATATTAGATCATGAATACGTTATATAATTTTTAACGAAAAAAATCTATTCATTACTTTAGCTTCAAATATATCAGCTCGCAGTATTCCCTATTCCAATAAAAAATCGGAATATATAACCAATTTACGTAAAATGATTTCAACTGCTGGAGATCATGAGAAATTAAAAGACTTAAAACCAAAACAATCGGAAGTTCTACCAAAACGAGAAAATCTTATAGAGGCTGTTGAATTTTGTAACTTAAAAGGTAAATATACAATTTTGATACACCCCTGCGTAATCATAAAAAAATGAAACTTTTTTTACCAAAGTTTCTCAAACTGTAGACGATTTTAAAAATAAAGTTCAAAATCATATTAAAGAATGGTTTTCCGAAGTTAAGGGTGAATTAAATGATCCAGGAGATAAAGATAAATTGGAACATTTAGAGGTTCATATTTCAGAAATGAATTCTATTATATATATTTTCACTATATTTTCATTACAGATCTTGGAATCCCATGATCTTTTAAATCTTATAGATGATTTTTGCAAAATTTGTAATGAGAATAGAAATTTACAAATTGATAAATTGGAGAGTGAATTGAAGGTATAAAAAGTTTTGGTGAAAAAGGGCAGGACGAGAGATATTTACAAGTTTCATATATATTTATTACAGGAATCTGGTAAAACTTTAAAGAAAGAACAAGAAAAATATAATGATTTGAAGCGGCAAATTGAAGAAGAACGTTTTCAATTTGTAAAGGAAATAGAGGATAAGGCCCAAGTGGATATAACAAGAAAATTAGAGGAAATCAAAGAGGTATTAAAAAAATAATAAACGAGATATCAAATAAAACTATATATTTTCTATTTGGAAAAGCTCCAAAAGAAGTTAAAACTTTGTGAAAAGGAATTAAATAATTTGAAAGCCTCAGTATCAAATCTGAAAAAGGAAAAAGAAAATGTATTAAACGAAAATGAAAAACTTCAGGAAGAACTCACAATGTCCAGAGAAAGGTAAGTTGATGCCTTTATACAGGAACTAACTATCGGAAATGTTTCAAAAAAAAAAAAAATAATCCCGATTAAAGCATTACTTCCACAAACAAAAAACTCCAACAAGTTGAACAGCAATTGGGACACGATAAAAAGGAATTAAAAGTCAAAATGGAATTAATTAAGAAACTGGAAATTGATCTTGAAGATAAAAAGAAATTAGAAATTGATTTAAAGGAAAAGTCCAAAAAATTAGAAGATCTTGAAATAAAACTAAAAAATAAAACATACAATGAGTGTCTGGATCATTTAAAACAAATATCGGATCTTAACAGCCAACTGAAATGTTTGGAAAGTGAAAAGGAGGAATTTAAGCAACAAAATGAGTCTTTAGAGCAGGAAGTTCGAGAAATGGGTAAAATAAATCAGAAACTTAAAGAAGCCGAAAATAAAATTCAGTAAGTTTTTCTTTCTAACTGAAATTATTAGAAATAAAAAAAATTATTTTATTTTCTTTTAAGATCCCTACAAAAAGAAATTGAAGCAAAGGAAAAGCTTTCAGAAATCCTACCCGAATCCGCCAAAGATTTACAAATGGAGGTAATGAAAGAAAAAATTAAAAAAAAATAAAAATAACATCTCTCACAATTTTCTCCTTAGATTGCCAAATTACATCAATCCGATGCTGAAAAACGTCGTGAAATCGAAAAGCTTAAAATAGAACTTTCCAAAGCTCATTTCAATATCTCTCAATTGGATCAACAAATACAACGTGATACACAATTATTAGAAGTGCGCAGTGAACTTATTAAATCTCTGCAAGCCAATGAAAAAACTCATCGCATACATATGGAGGAATTATTTGCTCAAGTTGGTGAAAAGAATACCACCATAAATGAGGTAAACTTAAAAGCTTTATAAAGCTTTATTTTATATAATTTTTGTTTTGTTCATTTTATAAATTTTAGCTTAATTGTGAATTACAAGTAAAATCGGAAGAATTTCGAAATCTATTTAATAGTCTGAGTGCTAAACAAGTGGAAGCCTCTAACCAGGAACATATAATAAAGCTTTTAGAGGAGAGCAATGAGAGAAGTCAACTATTGCGCGTGAAGCAAGAGGAAAAAATTGGTAGAATGGAAGAAGAATTGGCCCATTTAAAGCAGACAATGTAAGAAATGGAATTAGAAAATGTTGTAAACCAGACAATTAACATTAATTTAAGGGGACGAGTTTATAGACGAGTTTATAGACGAGTTTATAGACGAGTTTATAGACGAGTTTATAGACGAGTTTATAGACGAGTTTATAGACGAGTTTATAGACGAGTTTATAGACGAGTTTATAGACGAGTTTATAGACGAGTTTATAGACGAGTTAGGTTATAGACGAGTTTTAGACGAGTTTATAGACGAGTTTATAGACGAGTTTATAGACGAGTTTATAGACGGTTTAGACGAGTTTATAGACGAGTTTATAGACGAGTTTATAGACGAGTTTATAGACGAGTTTATAGACGAGTTTATAGACGAGTTTAGTTTATAGACGAGTTATAGACGAGTTTATAGACGAGTTTAGGTTATAGACGAGTTTATAGACGAGTTTATAGACGAGTTTATAGACGAGTTTATAGACGAGTTTATAGACGAGTTTATAGACGAGTTTATAGACGAGTTTATAGACGAGTTTATAGACGAGTTTATAGACGAGTTTATAGACGAGTTTATAGACGAGTTTATAGACGAGTTTATAGACGAGTTTATAGACGAGTTTATAGACGAGTTTATAGACGAGTTTATAGACGAGTTTTAGGTTATAGACGAGTTTATAGACGAGTTTATAGACGAGTTTATAGACGAGTTTATAGACGAGTTTATAGACGAGTTTAGTTATAGACGAGTTTATAGACGAGTTAAGTTTATAGACGAGTTTATAGACGAGTTTATAGACGAGTTTATAGACGAGTTTATTTATAGACGAGTTTATAGACGAGTTTATAGACGAGTTTATAGACGAGTTTATAGACGAGTTTATAGACGAGTTTATAGACGAGTTTATAGACGAGTTTATAGACGAGTTTATAGACGAGTTTATAGACGAGTTTATAGACGAGTTTATAGACGAGTTTATAGACGAGTTTATAGACGAGTTTATAGACGAGTTTATAGACGAGTTTATAGACGAGTTTATAGACGAGTTTATAGACGAGTTTATAGACGAGTTTATAGACGAGTTTATAGACGAGTTTATAGACGAGTTTATAGACGAGTTTATAGACGAGTTTATAGACGAGTTTATAGACGAGTTTATAGACGAGTTTATAGACGAGTTTATAGACGAGTTTATAGACGAGTTTATAGACGAGTTTATAGACGAGTTTATAGACGAGTTTATAGACGAGTTTATAGACGAGTTTATAGACGAGTTTATAGACGAGTTTATAGACGAGTTTATAGACGAGTTTATAGACGAGTTTATAGACGAGTTTATAGACGAGTTTATAGACGAGTTTATAGACGAGTTTATAGACGAGTTTATAGACGAGTTTATAGACGAGTTTATAGACGAGTTTATAGACGAGTTTATAGACGAGTTTATAGACGAGTTTATAGACGAGTTTATAGACGAGTTTATAGACGAGTTTATAGACGAGTTTATAGACGAGTTTATAGACGAGTTTATAGACGAGTTTATAGACTAGTTTATAGACTAGATTATAGGCTAGTTGCTAGTCTATATTATAGACAAAGAGTATACACAAGACGAAATTAATGACATAAAGTGGACTACATTTCGGTTTATATTAAGGACCAGACTGTAGTAAAACACGTTTCACTTTATTTTTATTTTGTTAATTCCAAAATTTACTTTATTTAGAAAAATCTACCAACAACACTGTCAAAATACATTTTTCATGCCGTATTAAAGCTGAATTAACATAAAAGCTTTTTATTCTCCTTATAAACGGAAAACTTTGTCAAGCTTTAACAAATTTTTTTAATTTATATAAATTTGAAACCTTAAAGTAAGCTTTTGATTTTTTTAAATAAATTGTTAAAGAAAAGCTTTATTGAAAATTTTATGTGGCAAAGTTTTTCGTTTTTAATTATTTTTGATTGCTGCCAAAGGCATAAAGCTTTCAATTAAGCTTTTTATTTTGCTGATTATTATTAAAGTTTAAATCTTAACTTTTAATTACAGTGCAATTTATCACGGTAATCTTTTGATGCAAAATAATGGAAAGCCTTTTCTACTTGCACCAGTTTTACCACCCAGTAATGTGGACTATAATGAAAATTTCTATTATTATGTAAATCAACGTAAACGAAAGCGTCAAGTGGATATAAATGTTAAAAAATATGAAGCTTAAAGCTTTCTAAAGCTTCACAAAAAATTATTATTTTAATGTAATAAAAAATTAAATTAAATTTGTCAAAATTCATCAATTATGAGTATGATTTTGGTTAAAGCTTTACGTTTTAGCTGTAAGGAATTAAACGAGAACTATTTTTTGTCTCTAACTGTAGATTTATGTTGCAACATGTTGTAGTTTAAATGAATTTGTCTAGTTTTCTGTACCCTCAAATGATGAAGAGGGTATATTAACTTTGTTATTCTGTGTGTAACGTTAAATAGGAAGAAGATCCCTTAAGGTATATATATTCGTGCATCAAATCAAAATCTAATTCTGATTAAATTGGTGCAGTAGAAAACAGTTATTGCGCTTCTAAAAAGAAATTTCACTAATCACAACGTGTATTAAATTATTTTATGCAATGGACATTTTGTTAAACGCCGCTGTCCTCTATCTTTTCCAAAATTTAATTTAATATTTGCAGAGCATGAGAGCTACCTTCTCCTATGATACAAATCGTTTTGTCCAGTAAAACTTTTTAGAACTTTCGCTGTTAAAGTTGTTTGAATATTCGATTATCATTATTTCCTTTATATGGGGGATATCCCACCCCCCGGTCCTATCGGCTCTACATTTTACTCACTAAAATAGATCTTTGAGAAGGTGATTGGGACAAAATTTCTTTAGATATTTAATAATCATTATTTTCTTTATATGGGGTGTATCTCCCCATATGTCAATCATTCTATGGAAATTTCAGCAAAATCAGTCCAGTAGTTCAGCTGTCTATAAGTGCCAAACAAACAAACACAGATTCATTTTTATATGTATATTTGAGTGTATCGTACATACAAAACGCATTTGTAGTGCAGGGTTTCTAAAACTTCGGCATATAGCGTATATAGCATTCTTTCTTGTTTATATATACAAAAGGGCTTTAATTAATCTACAATTACTTTAGCATATTTGCATAGATTTTAAATAATTGAGACTAAAATTAGAACAGGGACAAATTAGTCATTTAAGCGGAACATCAATTAATAAAATTAATAATGAATGGAAAAATATGCAAAAACAACTAAAATGAAATATAAATTCCGCATTTTTTAAATTTTTACAATTAAAATCTCGATTTTATACTTTTGGTAGAAAAACGTTATGGGATGGTTTTAGTTGCATTTTGTAGGAGAAAGAGGTGGCTTAGCATCTCTTACCATTTCGAGAGTAAGAATTAGAAAAACATCATGGGAGCACATTATGCGAGATCATCTCCCTCTTCTATTTACCAGGTGTTCAATGAAAAATATGATAATTTCAAGTTATAAACTGGATTATGAATAATATTTGTAACGAATTAGTTTTTGTCTAATGAACATTTTAACATTTTAACAGACAAATCCATATATAACATGACATTTCATTGTTTTCTATCGCTCATTTCCTGCAAGATCATCATAACTCAATAAATGCTAAATTCAACTTGGCACCAGCAGTAGTAAGAAGTAAATAAACTTTTTTATTCCTAAATTTAAGTAAACTGTTCAGATATTACACAGTATCACACAAAAATATTTTACACCAAATAAATAACCTGTAAATTGTTGTTCATTCTTAGTTTTGGAATAATTCTGAACTTAACTAATGAATATTTTTAATCAAGATGATATTTTGAGAGTTTACAGTTTTAAGTGAGTCACGGAATCATTATTCGCATCGGTATGACATTAGCAAAAACCAAAAAAATCTTTTTCGGATAAGCCAACTCTCAATCTGGAGCCCCCATTCCTAGGCATTTGAGTAAATAATAGAAATAATAGTTCCGTTTTCCACTCCTCAGTGTCCTAATCCAAATTATGTTGTCTAAAATATTATCGCTTCATTCTTGCGACAAATTTAATAAAATTTCTATAACAGAGATATGTTGATTTTAAAAATATGTTTTATAAGGGGGATATAACTTCCCCGTGCCCTATCCGAAAAAACTTAAATATAAATTATTTTGTTATTCATGTTCCAAAAATTCATGCAATTTTGTTTAACAGTTTCAGAGATATTCTATATGAAAAATTCCTTTTGAAAGGAATGTACCACTCCTACATGCCCTATCCAAAATTTTGTTAGTCCTTAATATTTTGTTATTAAGGCTGTATGTCCGTGTGAAATTTCAAGAAATTTGTTTTAAAAGTTTCAGAGATATGCGATATGAAAAGTTTCTTTGGTTAAACTATCCGTAAATTTTGAGCTCTACAAAAAAGCATTATCAAAGCAATATTCATGTGCCAAATTACATGAGGTTTCCTGTATATATGGATATGCTATATTAACTGTTTCTTTTGTATGTGAGATTTCTTTTGTGCACTGTCAATTAATGTAGATGTGAGCGTGCCAACAACAGATAGACGGACATAGTAAAACTGACTCAAATTTTGATTTGATTTAAGAATATATATATACTATATGAGGTCTTGATTTATTCTGTTTTGACGTTACTAACGGAATGACAATGTGTTGGCGAGGGTTTAAAAATAATGATAAAAATGGGTTAATATTTTATATCGGCTACAATATCTCAGAAACTATAAGAGATAACATGTATAAGTTTTATAAAGATTTACAAGGACTATCTTCAGGCAAAATTTCTTATATGTCAATTCATTGATAGGGGCTTGAACTCATCCAAATTAAGTCAAGAACATTTTATCTATAATCCTGTCAAATTTTATTAGGTTATCTAAAGGTCGGTGAGACCAATAGACATCATTACATCGAGTCTGAAAGTGATTCTTTCTCTTGATTGATAGACTTAAAGGTATAACATCATTTAATCTCTATGTTGCAAACATCAGTACAACACATAATACCCCATACACATATCCAGAAGTGGATTGAAAATCCATGTCAATATCACTGTCCATCGGTAGATATCTATTTCAGATCTATACTCCTATAAATACATTTAACTTTAATGACATTTTACATCTCTGTTGATTGTAAAAGACATCAGATAAGTCTCTTGAAAAAATAATGATTTTAGAGTTACGTCTTTCTTGTTACAAATGATCAATATATAGAGTAAAAAAATCTTAAATGATGTTTTTCTTTTTCATTATTTCATAATAAAATATTTCACAGTTATAGAGAAAAATTATAGAGATATTTATTTACTAAAATATACTCAATAACCGTAGAATTATTAGGGCGACTTCATAACAATGAAACATTATTAGAAAAATGTACAATTGATTAAATTACACTTATGTGGTTTTCATAATTAGCGAAATTTAATCGGCTCTAAATATGTCAACCCTAATTTACATTTATTAGACATTAATACGCTGTTCATTATAAATTAACTTTAGTTATAGTTTAGTAATTTATAGTTTAATACATTTATTTTATTATTGAAAAAGTAAAAGTTATGAAATTTTTCTCTTTTTAGAACAGAGTCAGATCAGGTGAATATTTTTTGAAAGCAAATCTACGGATGAGAAAATTGTGGACATTAAGAGGGAAATCGCTAAGCTTATATCTCTTAAACAATCGTATATCAGAAAGTAATTTTGTACTGTTTGGTGTTTAGTACTTCTTTGCCTTTTCTATTAAGGTAGAAAAATTGGTACTTTCTTTGGCATCCGATATGACTTTTACATCAGAAAATATAGAAATAAAATTCAAAATTCGAAATCTAAAATCAAAAAATTAATTGAATATTAAAGCATTTTGGGTACAAACTTATGTTTGGTACTTTTTTTTAGGAAATTGTTTTCGTACTAATTAACAATCGATTGAAAATTAATGGAAAGATAATGTTGAATACCTTACATTATGGCACTGACACCTTAAAGTGATTTTGCTCTGTATGGGTGTCATTTCAATTTGTCGAAAATCTAAATATAACCTTAAAACCAAGACTTCAACCTTGGTCCAATATTGATAATTCATTCTAAATTACATCATGTAGGTGTTCACAATATGGACAGCCTGCAATACGACGAGCATCGTTAAAGATAATGTTATAATATTATAAGATTTAAATGACCTTTGACTTTTTGGGCTTAGCAGCAAATAAGCGATATGTTATTGATAACGAAATTATTGACATGTATACCCAATATAAGCGTACACTGTGTTCAAATCGATTTCTTTGGAGATAATTTTTAAGCATTTGAACCTCTAAAAATATCCCAATGAAACTTCACATGGTTAAGGCAGAGGTGTTTTCAAGTTAATTTGGGAGAACTATAAGCTTCTATGTGTTAAGCAGGGTAGTAGATAACTCTCCAAATTTAGCCACCTCCCTTGATAGCCCTTGTAGGTTATCTTTTATAGTTTCAGAGATATTTAAGTCGAATTTTTTTAGCGGACTTAATATGGATCCCTTAATAATTGGAAATATATGCCGAATTCTTACATAATTCTTTAATAATTTTAATGAAATAACGTATATGAATCCATTAAAATGTTATATCAACCTAAAGTTGAAACTTTAAAAAGTTCTAAAGTTGGGGATTTTTTTCCAAAAATTTGGCAACATTTATTAGGTCACAAAACCGTTCTGAACTTTATAACTTTTTTGTTATTTTTAAAAGAAGTCTTAACAAGAATGGGGGTAAACTAAATTTTGTTAAACATGCGGCAAAGATCTGCCCACAAGTCCTGTTCAAATTTTAATTTAATTAAAAGCACAAATTGTAACGTTTTGCTTAAACTTCTTAAATCGCTAAAATGGAATCATCTTTAGATTACCCTTAATATATAGTTAATATATGTAAGTAAAACATCCAAAAAATATTTTCTTCCGGACAGAACATTTAATGACAGGATGATCATTAAAAGCTAAATTCTTTAAAATTGATTTATACGGATGTTTCATAGGGATTTTAAGTCCCGATTGGAAAAGTGTTTAATCTAATCTGTTTAATTCTCTGATTCATAATAATGAGACTTAATCCTTAAATCTAATTTTACAGTTTTATATATTTTCACATAAAATTGTCATGATTTATTTAATTAAATAAAAAGAAAATCACATGGAAATTTGTCAAAAAACCTCAAGGTAAAAGTCCATAATACATAAAAATAAATAGGTGATATAATAAAACCACTTAGACTAAACAGTGATAAGAAAATATTTAAAATTTATTTCAATCAGAAAACTCATAAAATTGTAAAAAATTGAAACCCACATTTTTAAAACTTTCAAGATTCTAAGGACTAAAAAGGATTAGAAGTTTTAAGACCCGGTGCACTTTGCCGCTCATATCAATTAAAACAAAAATTATTTTGGGACCGACCTCCCAATACCCCCAACTTCTCTCCATGATCCTATCCGCCCTTCATTCTGTCCAGTAAAATGGTTATTTGAAAAAAATTATTGGGTCCAAATTTGAAAATTCGATTCTACATTTTGTCTTGTAAAATAGTTCCTTAAAAAAGTTATTGGGATCAAAAATTCTCAATGAAGTGGTTCTCTAGATATTCGATAATCAATATTTTCTATGTATGGGGTTTACCTTTCCCCCTGATCCTAATCCTCCCCACATTTTGCCCATAAAAACTGTTCCTTGAAGAAGTGATTGAAACTAAATTTGAAAATTCTCGCTTTCTTTAGATATTCAATAATCAATATTTGCTTTGTATGGAGGGGGGGGGGTACCTCTAACCCTGATCCTATCGAAATTTTTTATAGCTTAAGATCATTCTGTGAAAATTTCAGCAAAATCAGATTCATTTTTATGTATATATAGAAGCAGGGGAGCTTTAAATAAAACTACCTTACAAGTATTTATAGATCACTCATTTATATTATGATCCAATTTTGGACTCTATAATTTAATTCCCGCCCTTTTTTATTTAACCCTTAAACTATTTTGTTAAAAATTGTCTAGTTTTTCTATTAACTTTTAACTTATTTGTTGAATTAATTAATTTGTCTTTGAATATTAGAATTTTATGTTGTTCCTTTTTCATTTATCTCAATATTCAAGCAAAAGTATCTCAATACGTTTTTATATATTTTTTTCAGTAGATTAATCTCATTATTTTGTTTTTGTTTAGTAGTTACAGCCACTGTTGCCAGATTTGAGAAATTATTGGCATTTTAACGATTTATGAGCCCAAAATGGCATTTTGACGATTTGGCGACTTATGTGCCAAATTTTATACGATTTTCAAGGACTTTTTTTTTTGAGACGAATTGGTTCAAGGGAAAGGGTAGCCCTCATACAAAAAAAATATTGATAATCGAATATCTAAAGAACCACTACATCGAGAATTTTCCAATTTTGGTCCCAAAAGATTTTTCAGCTGTTCTACTAGACAGCCCATAAAAAGTTGATTATCGAATATCTAAAACTGTAAGAACTATAACAGCAATAGTTCTCAAATTCGACCTAATCACTTTCTGAATAATTTGATTTACTAATCAAAACATAGGACGATTATTCCTATGGTTTTACTTTCTTTCCAAAGGATCTTTTTTCTGGCCAAAATTTGGATGGATAGGACCATGGGAAAGGTTACCACCCACTTAATAACAGTCTTAACTAGTTAATTGTAATGACTGAGTTAATAGAAGACCTCTTGAACTATACTGTGCCATTTTGTTGCCCCAAGAATTGAATTATTTTGCGTTTTAGCGAAAAAGAAGGAATTTTCAGCAAATTTTCCGGATCATGTTTGAAGTTAATCAAAACTCTTAAAATTTTTGTCACAACTGTTAATTAATACTTTTTGGAAAAACAACTGTATTTATAAATCATTTTTTATGTTGGCGATTTGACGTTTTTTGTCCAAATTTATCTGGCAACTTTGGCTGCAGCTCAGATTTAATAAAAAAACAATTAAAATAACGTTAAGCTTCATCATCACATCTTATCAATCATTCAGTCGATCATCTCTTTTTGTAGTTAACGGTTTAGTTGTAACGGAAATTTAAAAAAAGAAAAAAAAACGTTTAACGATTTAGTGCTAACAAAATAACGAATATAAATGTAATTTGTTTTTAATGAATTTTTAATAATAAAAAGGATAAAATATATAAAGATATAAAAGATTTAAACCCAAAAAAGGATTTAGAAAAGTTTGAAATTTAAAAAAAAATTCGAAATAAAATTCTAAAATATGAATTTTAAAATAAATATTTTTTTTATCCAAAAATCCTTAAAAAAATTAATAAAAATAATTCGTTAATTAAACGATTTAAAAGTGATGTGGAAAATATGGATTCGGACTATATTTTTTTTTAAATTTAAAAAAGAAACTTTGTTTCTGTACCCTGTTTTTATAATTGTCCGTTTTTATATATACTAGCTAAGGCCCGGTGCGCTTTGCCGCTTTATAAGTTGGAACAACATTATTTTTGGATCAACCTTTCAATGGTCTCTACCTTTCTACATGATCTTATCCGCCCTTCATTTTGTCCAGTAGAACTTAAAAAAAATTTATTGGGATCAAATTTGAAAATTCTCGGTGTAGTAATTTTTAAAATATTCGATGATTAATATTTTCTTTGTGTGGGGGTTACATCTCCCCCTAATCCCATCTGTCCTAAATTTGGTCCAGTAAAATAGTTCTTTGAAAATGTGATTGAAACCAAATTTATAAATTAAAATGTGAGTTTTCTTTTGGTCCAAATTTGAAAATTTAAATGCGTTTTTTTTTTTGGTCCAAGGACAAAGCAAGATAGCCTCTATATTAATTTCCTTCAGCAGGGCTTTCAAACCTATAAAATACACAAATACTATGTTATTTTAATTAAATTTGGCAAAAATAAATTCAGTTCTTTGTCCAAATCCATATGCCAATTTTTTGAGAAAATCAGTCCACAAATTATCTTAGACCTATTTCAGAGAAATCGCTTTAAAATAAATAAATAAATAATATTGTATAACTTATGAACGAAATTCAAACGTATAACCAGATAATACAGTTCAAAATTTTGCGACAATCAGTCCATAATTTACTACAGCCCTAATATAACTCCCAATTCCGAAAATTACATAAATATGAGTATCAGGCAATTTTTGTGTCTGCTTCAAGTCTTGACCGACTATTACACTACTTTTTGTATTATATGGAACTGTTTAAACTTGTTCCAGAATTGGTTGCCACCATACGATTTGATTCTTTGTTGGTCTTGATTTGCACACAGGAAAATATTCAAAATCGAATATATAAAGTTTTAAATATTTATATTGTCCAAGGTATCTAAATTTAGAACCCTGTGGAATGGGTTATAATTTTTGAATATATTTTTTTAAATGCGAAAGAGCTGGGACTTACTTCGCTTATATTTTTTCTAATGAATCTAATCACAAAAAGGGTTTAACAATTAATACCACTTGAAAGTAATATATATAAAATATGAGTCAATTATTGTTGTGCATAAAAAATAAAAGTTCTTAAAAAACTTAAGATCCCGATCAAAATCTTAAAATCAACATCAAAAATACCAAAAGAGAACTATGGAATTTTGTCTTCTTGTATAAAACAATTTTATTCAAATTTCATCATGGTTCCAACATCTAACATTTATCATATGCGATGATTATTGGCATAATAAAAATCTATGCTAAAGATATAGATAATTATGGACCTAAAGTGTTTCCTGATAATACAAATCTTAAAATTTAAAAAAAATGAAATTCTTAGTTTCATTTAATTCACAAGACAGAAAATTAAAAATTCATCTAAATGAACGTAATCATTCAATTGACTCTGAAAGGGTCTTTGCGTAAATTGTTTATAAAAACTTCTCATTTAAGACCCCATAAATTGTATATTCTTGCATCATATCAAAATCTGAGTCGATTAAGTCATGTCCTCCCTGTCTGTTGGAAATTTTCTTTCTGTCACAATAGTAATTCGATTTTAATTTTTCGGTTTGAAATCAGTCCAAGTTATAGAACGGTAACTGAGACAACGTCGAAATTCAGACCAAAAAAACATTTGTCAGTTTCTTAAAAAAACTATTCACCTGATTAACATGAAACTATAATTATCATCATAATCATAAAAACCGGATAAAAAGATAAAGTAAAAATACAAACAATTATAATTAATATAACTGTATTATTCCTCTTCCTCATTAAGAAGAACAAAAGCGATGTGATATTATATACACTTGTAGTATTTATCTTCTACAATAAATCATATAATATCACACCCATTTTTATCACCTGATAATATTTTTAATCTGTAATTAAAAGATTTTTCTTCAAACAATAAAATTTAACAATTTAAATAGAAAGTGTTTTTGTTTTTTACTTTTATTTTTTTATTTTTTCACGATTACAAAGATAAGATACAAGATTTAAATAATACATCGTTAAAAACTTCTGAAATCAACCTTTCTTTAACAAAATGTTTGACTAAGAAATGCTACTTTGTATTATTTAAGTAAATAACGATTTTTATCTTAAAAGTTTTAAAGAAGATTATTTATATCTTTTATCTCTTTTTTTGGGATAAGAAAAAGGGATAAGAAAAACGCTCCAGAACAATATATCACCCAAAAATCAGACACTAAAATTAAGTCATATTCTAAACTAGCTAGAACAGAACTTAAACTAGTACTATAACTTAATTTGAACTGCACTAGATCCGAACTTGAACTGAACTCGAACTCAAACTGAACTAGAACTGCACTAAAAGTGATTTAAATTTGAACTAGAACTGTACTAGAACAGAAGTAGAACTGAACTAGAAATGAACTGAAATTGAACTAGAACTGAACTAGAATTGAACTAGAATTGAACTAGAACTAAACTGAAGTGAAACTTAAATGGAACTGAACTAGAACTGAACTGAACTAGAACTGAACTAGAATTGAACTAGAACTGAATTGAAGTGAAACTTAAATGGAATTGAACTAGAACTGAACGAGAATTGAACGAGAATTGAACTAGAATTGAACTAAAACTGAACTGAAGTGAAACTTAAATGGAACTGAACTAGAACTGAACTAGAATTAAACTAGAACTGAACTAGAAATGAACTAAAACTGAACTGAACTAGAACTTAACTGAACTGCAACTTAACTAGAGCTGAACCAGAACTGAACTAAAACTGAACGAGAACTACAACTGTTCTAGAACTGAAGTAAATCTGAACTAGAATTGAATTAAACTACTTAATTAGAATTGAATCACAACTTAGTTAGAACTGATCAAGAACTAAATTAGACCCTCGACTTTATTTTGATTTAGAAGCTGAACTAGAGCCAAATCAATCTAATTTAAATTCAAGAACCTGAACTTGAATCTAAATTAGAAACTAAACTAGAAAATGAATTTAAAACTAAAATATAATCTGATCTAGAACCTGGATTGAAAACTAAACTAAAAAGAACCTAAATAAGACCTGAACCAGCACCTGAACTAGAATTGAACTAGAAACTTAGCTAGAACTAGAACAGAACTTAAATTAGAACTGAACCAGAACAGTAATTGTATTAAAACCGAAATACAATTGAACTTGAAGCAGAACTAGTACTTCTACCAGAAGTTGAACTGGAACAAGAACTTGAACTGAATTAGAAAAGAAATAAAACTGGTATATAATGAAGTAGAACAAGAACTGGAATTATGACTGAACTATAACCCGAACAAGGTTTTGATCTAGAACTAAACTAAAATCGAACTAAAAATAAAATTTAAAAGTTAAATTTGTGGTGAACTAGAGCTGTAAATGAACTAGAAGAGGAACTAAATATGGCACCAGTATTGAAATTAAATTGAACTAGAACAGGAACTGGAATAGGAGTAGAACAGGTAGTAGAATTCAAATGGAATTTTAATAAAACTAGAAGTTAAAGTAGAACTTGAACTGGACTTGGAAGTGCAACTAGAACTGAAGAATTATAACTAAATCCGGAACTGGAAAAATAACTTGAATTGCAACTAAAACAAAGAAACTAGAACTACAAGATGAACGAGAACTATTTCGCATCATAATTCAGTTAAATCTCTGACTGTTATTTATCAAGTGTTTGGAAACACATACGACTTTGTTTTCCTTCCACAATGACTGTTATTTGATTGTTTTTGAACTTAAAAAAAAAGAAAATAGTATCTTATCAACAAAAATTGTGCAAAAACCTTGTGTAGGAAAAATATGTAGACGTTGGTCAATGTTGGGATTTATTTGTAGCGCGAATGTTTGTAATAAAAAACAATAAAAATATCTGTCATCTTGTGTCGCTTTCAGAAATGTAAATTATTAATTATTGAATTGCAATGTTTATTATTATAATTATTGTTATTATTTATATATCAATATGCAAATAAGAGATATGGGTAAAATCATATTGAATGCATATTAAGAAAGTCTATAAAATTATTTTTCCTGGTGTCATGTTTTTTAATTTGTATTAAATGAAGTCCATTTAACTCTGAATAAAGAGTTCATCATTCCCAGATTCTATGTCCAATTCCAATCAACATGTTCTTATGATTTATTTTCATTAATTCCCACAAGAACTGAAGCGTATGAAAGACATAGATAATGGACGATTAAAAAATATTTAATTTCCATAATAAAATTAATTAATTAATTAATTAATCTCTTTAACATAAACATGTTTAAATAACCCAGCAAAATGTTGATTGCACTCTTTAAAACATTATAATTCTTCAAATTACAGTTTCGCCTTGAAAGTGTCTCAGTTTTGTTCTCAACTTAAGTATTCACTCTCTCCGTACTTTGATTCAAAATGGAGGCACAATATGATAAATTATCACAACAACAAATAAATATATTACAAATCGAAAAGGAGAGAGAGCCAAGGCAAAGTATTACCTACACCAAAGATGAAGCTTTAGTAAGTTTATACATTTGAGTTTAAAATTTAAATGAAAAAGCTTAAAGTTTATGCCTTTTTCCATGCAAAAGCTTTCTACCAGTTCCAATAGTGATAGCAATTCCAACACGACACGTGAGAAATGGGGCAAAGAAATAGAATTTTTATTTTCCTGTATTGCTTTATCAGTGGGTTTAGGCAATGTTTGGCGTTTTCCTTTTATAGCTTTGGCCAATGGTGGTGGTGCTTTTGTTATACCATACATTATAGTATTGCTATTGATAGGAAGACCTGTTTACTATATGGAAGTTATAATAGGACAATTTTCTAGTAGAGGCTGTATAAAGGCTTTCGATATGGTGCCTCTTATGAAGGGTAAGTCCACTAGTTGGTGAAATAATTTCTGATTAAATCAATATTTCAACTTCTTACCCTTTTCCAGGTATAGCCTATGGTCAAGTATATGCCACTGCCTTAGCCACCACTTATTATGCCAGTATAATGGCTTTAACCCTAAAATATTTAATATCTTCTTTATCGGATATATTACCTTGGACTTATTGCTTACCCGAATGGGGTGATTCCTGTATAGCCACTTCAGATTCTTTAGATCATGATAACACTACCAACATTAAACGCATATCATCAGCTGAATTATTTTTCACCAAAACGGTTCTACGTGAAAGTGATAGTATCGATGAAGGTCTTGGTATACCAAATTGGGATTTAGTGGTGTGTTTAATGGTGGCTTGGATTATAATAGCTACAATTCTTATTAAGGGCATACGCAGTTCGGGTAAGGCTTCGTACTTTTTGGCCATATTTCCCTACATAGTGATGTTTATATTGTTGGGAAGAGCTTTAACGCTGCCAGGTTCTTGGGATGGTATTGTGTACTTTTTGAAACCACAATGGAGTGAATTGTTAAATCCAAGTGTAAGTTGAATTCAAATGAACAAAACTAGAGAACTGAATCTGGACTTGAACCTCAACTAGAGAATTGAAGTGGAATGTAAA
The DNA here is from genome assembly GCA_004302925.2 of Cochliomyia hominivorax. Lineage (NCBI taxonomy): Eukaryota > Metazoa > Arthropoda > Insecta > Diptera > Calliphoridae > Cochliomyia > Cochliomyia hominivorax. Next base: position 10,763,282 of record PYHX02000494.1, read on the forward strand.
CGGACACTGAAATAAAACTGGAACCTAAAAGGATTCAAACTAGAATTTAAAATTAATAAGAACCTGAACTAGAACCAGAACTAAAACCACAATTAAAACCTGAAATAGAACCTGAAATAAACCTGAACTAGAACTTGACATAGGACCTGAACTAGAATCAGAACTAGATCTTAATTAAAGAATTAAATCCTGATCTGGAATCTAAACTAGATCCTGAAATTCATTGAACTAGAACCTGAACTAGATCATGACCTAAGAACTAGAATTGAAGAGGTACAGAACTCAAACTAGAACTGGAACTTTGATTGAACTATAACTCCATAATTAAAACTTTGTGTACATTTGTTGATTTGAGTTTTTGTTATCTTATTCCTTTCTAGCACAGGTCTGGTATAATGCCATAACACAAATGTTCTTCTCCTTGGCCATATGTTTTGGTACATTGGTCATGTATGCATCCTTTAATAATTTCCGCAAAAATGTTTACAGGTAACGATAAATATACATTTCATTGAATCGAAACACACATACATCACTGATGTTAGAGATTTTATAAATTTCCATTCTTTTTGTTTCTTTTCCTCCTGAAAGAGACGTTATCATTATTACTAGTATTGATTCGGTGACCTCAATTTTGGCTGGTTGCATTATTTTTGGTATTTTGGGCAATTTAGCATATGAAACGAATACTTCAGATATTGCAAATGTGGTTAAGGGTGGTGCTGGTCTAGCATTTATATCGTATCCTGAAGCCATAGCAAAATTTAAATTTCTTCCCCAAGTCTTTGCATTATTGTTCTTTTTAATGTTATTGGTTTTGGGTATGGGCAGTAATATTGGTATGGCATCATGTGTCATCACCGTGATAAAGGACCGTTTCAATCATTTGCCTCATTGGATTTTATCATCTGCCATGGCTGTAGTGGGTTTCTTATGTGGTATTGTGTATATGACACCTGGTGGACAATTTGTTTTAAATCTAGTGGATTTCTTTGGTTGCTCTTTTATAGCTTTATTCTTGGCCATAGCTGAACTAGTGGCAGTGGGTTGGATATATGGTAACTGTGAAGGAATTTTCTAAATTTATTTGAATTTTAAAATTTCATTTACTGATTTTCCCATTTGAGGTGTAAAACGTCTTTGTCAAGATATTGAATTTATGTTGGGTGTTAAAACCAGTTTATATTGGCGTATTTGTTGGGCCATTGTCACGCCGGGTCTTATGTTTGCCGTGCTAGTTTATACTTTGATTACTTTAAAGCCTTTGGACTATAAAGGTGTTGCTTATCCAGAATTGGCTTATAATTTAGCCTGGTTGATATGGGCCATAGGTGTGGGACAATTACCCCTATGGGCTCTTTATACAATCTCTAAACAACCTGGCAAAACATTAAATGAGGTAAAAATTTAAAAATTATATTTATAAAAAAAATCTCATATATTTTTTTATTTTCATCTTTTTATAGAAATTTTTAAACTCGATTAAACCTGTTGCCATTGGGGTCCTCTGGATCCCAAACTGTTGCAGGAATATTTATTATATCGTCGTACATTGCCCGGAGATTGTGTGGATGAAATAAGTTTATGGTCCAGAATATATAACAATATTTTCCAATAACTCCCTGTAGTTAGTAAGAATTTTAAAGCCGTTTTAATTTTAAGTTTCATTCCGTTTCGCATTAAAACTTATTTTAGTAAATTTTCTAAAAACTAAAATAAAAATTTTATATAACAAAGAATAAAATGTTTAGTAGCAGTAGTCCATAGAGGAATTCGAAGCATGGTCAGTATTGAAGTTAACAGATAAGACCAGACTCCATTTAAGAGTAATGATTAGTCGAGAAAGTGTCTGGGCAATAGACGAGCAAGAAATGAAATCAAAGTCTGCTCAGAGATTAGTCAAATTGTGAGATCAGTGTTTAGGAAAAAGATGAGATTAAGGTCCACACAACAGACGAAACAAAACCTGAACTAAAGCCTGAATTAGAATCCGAACTAGAACATGAATTAGAAACTTAACTAGATTTGTGCAAGGACCCTGAACAAAAACTTGAAATAGTGCAAGAATTAGACTTTGAACTAAAAACTAAACTAGAGCCTAAATTAGAATCCATTTAATAGACATGAATTGTCGAGAAAGAGTCTGGTCAATAGACGAACCAGAGATTAGTCAAAATGTTTAGGCAAAATAATAGACTACGGTCCACTCAGTAGACGAAACAAAAGTTTAATAAATTAAAACTAGAACAGAACATTGTCCCAAACTATAATCTAAAATAGAACCTGTAGGACCTGAATAAGAATCTTAACTTGAACTTGAATTAGAAGCTAAACCAGAAGTAAACAAGAATCTGAGCAGGACCCTGGACTAGAATCTGATCCAGAACCTGAACTTCAAATTGAAATAAAGCCTGAATTAGAATCTGAACTAGAAACTGATCTAGAAACTAAACTAGAGCCTGATTTAGAACCTGAATTATAAACCTAACTAGAAATAAACTAGAAACTGAGCAGGACCCTGAACTAGAACTTGAACTAAAACCTTATATAGAGTCTGAATTAGAAACTGAACTAGAAACTAAAATAGAATTGAATTAGAATCTGAACAGAAACCTGAAACAGAACCTCACATATAAACTGTACTTCAACTTGAAATAAAGCCAGAATTAGAATTTGAACTTAAACCTAAACTTGAATCTGAACTAGAACCTGAACTAGAACTAAACAAGAACTGAACTAGAAATTAAACTAGAACCTGAACTAGATCCTGAAATTGAACTCAATCAGAAAGTATAGTACAGCTGTACTATACTATAGTCCCATATTTCAGACTATTGTTTCATCCATTGACTAAACATTCCTGATCTTCGATAGATTTTCAAATTATTTTGGAATTCTTATATTCTTACCACATTAAATGTCATTAATTAAAACTATTTTAATTATTTTTATAATTATCATTTTTAATCATTTTATTTATACTTTATTTCTTTGCTGTTTATTTGATTTTATCACTATTTTTATTTTAAGCTTAAATTTCTTCTTAAATATTTTCTTTGTTTTTTTGTTTTTCTAAATTTTAATTAATTTTAAGTAAAAATTTCTCTATGATTTTTATTAATTTTATTTTGTTAAATTTAATACCTGTTACTAATTAAATAGATTATTATTTTTTATATATTTGTTTATTAATTGCAGTTTTCAAAAATACTTATGATTTGAGCTTTTGTTTGGACAAAAACTCTATTTGTTAAAATGCTTCAATTTGAAGTAGAAAAAATATTTTTCATTATTTTTTTTAAGTGAAATAAGATTTTTTAAATTAAAATTACTTTAAATAATTAAGGAAGAATTTTATGCCAATTTTTTTATATAAAAATAATAATTATTTGCGTAATGTTGTATATTAAGGCGTATACTTAATAATAAAAAAAGTTTATTAATTTATTAATTATACGCTCAGTATTTCATATATTTTTAAATAAAGATTTTATTTCCTTTATTAAAACAGTTTTTATTTTTATTTTTGTCATTTCAAAATAAGTGCAATTTTACTTTTTTAATACTTTTTTTTAATTCGATTTATTTCATAATTTTTTTTAGCGACATTTTAGTTGTATTTGAGATATAAATAAAGGTGTGTGTGTGTTCTGTGTATTTGTGTGTATTTGTTGTTAGTATCACAGCTTTATTATTTTGTGTTTTTGTGTAATAAATTGTTAAAAATTAGATTTAGAGTTGTGCATTTATTTTTAATAGAATATGGAAAAATTTACTCAAGAATACTTTTGAACTGGAACTAGAACTAGAACTGAACTAGAAGTGAAATAGAACTAAACTTAAACCTGAATTCAAAAGTGAACTTGAACTAGAACTCAAGTGGAAATGAATAAGAACCTGAACTAAAGCTTCAACTTGAACTAGAGCCTGAATTAGAATCTGAACTAGAACTGAACTAGAAATGAACAAGAACTGAACTGGAACTTAACAAGAACTGAGCTAAAACTGAACTGGAACTGAACTGGAACTGAACTGGAACTGAACTGGAACTGAACTAAAACTGAACTAGAACTGAACTAGAACTGAACTAGAACTGAACTAAAACTGAACTAGAACTGAACTAGAACTGAACTGGAACTGAACTGAACTAGAACTGAACTAGAACTGAACTAGAACTGAACTAGAAGTGAAATAGAACTAAACTTAAACCTGAATTCAAAAGTGAACTTGAACTAGAACTCAAGTGGAAATGAATAAGAACCTGAACTAAAGCTTCAACTTGAACTAGAGCCTGAATTAGAATCTGAACTAGAACTGAACTAGAAATGAACAAGAACTGAACTGGAACTTAACAAGAACTGAGCTAAAACTGAACTGGAACTGAACTGGAACTGAACTGGAACTGAACTGGAACTGAACTAAAACTGAACTAGAACTGAACTAGAACTGAACTAGAACTGAACTAAAACTGAACTAGAACTGAACTAGAACTGAACTGGAACTGAACTGAACTAGAACTGAACTAGAACTGAACTAGAACTGAACTAGAATTGAACTAGAACTGAACTGGAACTGAACTAGAACTAAACTAGAACTGAACTAGAACTGAACTCGAACAAAACTAAAACTTCAATTGAACTAGAAGTAAACGTGAATTTGAACCAGAACTTGACCTTAAACTAGCACCTGAACTACAATTTAGACTTGAATTAAAGCCTGAACTAGAATTAGAAGTAGAACCTAAGCTTAAACTAGGTCCTGTACTACAAAATGAAATAGCGCTCAACTAGAACTTAAACTAAAACCTGAACTAAAACCTGAACTTAAAATTGATTTAGAAATTGAACTAAAATTTTTATTAGAAACTAAAAGAGAACTTGAGCTAAAACCTGAACTAGAGCCACAACTAGAACTGAACTAGAACTATACTATTTCTGTTTTGATTTTAGAGAATTTTATTCTGTATGTGTGTGTGTATGTGTGTATTTTTAGAATTTGTATCACATTTGTATTGAATGTTATAAATATTTTGTGTAAAAATTTTTATTTTTTTTATTAGATATTTAACTTATTAACTAAATATTAGTTATTATTATTATTAAATTCAAAAGAAAATCACATGCATTAATTTTGATTATTTTTGTTTATAATTTTATATTTTATATTTGATATTTTATATTTTTTATTAATAATTTTATTTAAATTTTAGCACTTAATGATTGATACCTTTTTTACGTTTTAATTGTTTTTCATATATGAAGAAATCTGACCTGAAGTCAAATTAAATTCATATTTTATTCATAGAATTTGTGTTCTTTGTTTTTTTTTTTTAGATTAAAAGTTTTAAAATTAAATTGAAAATTGATTCTGTTTAATTTGTATTTATTTAGTATTAATTTAAAAAAAAGCTTCATTAATTTTGCATAAGAGATTTATTTGTTAATTTGAAAAATATCTGATAGAAGTTTGTTAACCTTGATTTTTTTCAATATAATGAAAAAAATCATCTTATTAATTCTATAATTTTTTTTATTAATTTTTAAATTAATTTTTTAATTTTTTTATTTCTTTATTTGTTCTCAAGCTTTAAATTTTAAAAGTTTTTTTTTCGATTAATTTATTTAAATTTTTTTTTGTATTATTTTAATTTTGGATTTAATTTTATTTTCGATTACTGTTAATATTTAATATGGTCCAATGCAATATTTACGATTCATAAGTTCACTACATATTTGGAAGTTCTCTTAAATTTTTTTCAGATTTAGTTTTATCAATTAAATCTTTGATTGGATTTTAAATTAAAAAGTCTTTACAAATGATATGATATTTTTTTAGCCTTTGAGTAGTCTAGATTAATTAATAATTTAATAGAAAAATGTAGAGTTATTGAATTCTTACTTAAATAAAGTTATCAAAATAATAAACTAAATAAAACTAGAAATCAAACTGGAACCAAAACAAAATAGAATAAAACATAACAAAACAGAACATTACTAGAACAGTACTACAACAAAATTAGAATAGAACTACTGAAACTGAACTAGAACAGAATTAAAACTGAACTAGAAATGAACTAGAACTGAACTATAATTAACTAGAACTGAATTGAAACTGAACTAGAACAGAACTAGAACTGAATTGAAACTGAACTAGAACTGAACTAAATTAATTAAAACTGAACTAGAACTAAACTAGAACTGAACTATAATTAACTAGAACTGAATTGAAACTGAACTAGAACAGATCTAGAACAGAACTAGAACTGAATTAAAACTGAACTAGAACTGAACTAAAACTGAAGAAAAACTAAACAAGAACTGAACTAGAACAGAACTAAAACAGATCTAGAACTAAACTAAAACTGAACTAAAATTGAACTAGAACAGAATTAAAACAGATCTAGAACTAAACTAGAACTGAACTACAATTAACTAGAACTGTATTGGAACTGAACTAGAACAGATCTAAAACAGATCTAGAACTAAACTAAAACTGAACTAAAATTGAACTAGAACAGAATTAAAACAGATCTAGAACTAAACTAGAACTGAACTATAATTAACTAGAACTGTATTGGAACTGAACTAGAACAGATCTAGAACAGAACTAGAACTGAATTAAAACTGAACTAGAACTGAACTAGAATTGAACTAGAACTGAACTAATACGGAACGAAAATTGAACTAGAACTAAACTAAAACTAAACTAGAACAGATCTATAACAGAACTAGAACTAAACTAGAAATGAACTTGAACTGAACTATAATTTAATTAGAACTGAATTGGAACTGAACTATAATTGAATTCTAACAAAATTTGAATTTCAACAGAACGGGAACTAAGCTGAATGGAATTTATGAATTATTATTCAATATTATTTTTCTTCTAAATTGAAACTTAAAAAAAATAATATTTAAAAAATTTCATTCAGTTTCGTTCCATTTGGTTAAACTTCAATTTCTTTTAAAATTAAATAAAAGTCAACAAAATCATTAAATATATATTTTCACATAAAGTAGCAATATTTTTATTGACAAAAAAAAATAAGTATAAAATAAAAAGGAAAAACGAATAAAAACCAAAATATAAAAACCTAAAAATATCTTAAAAATTTAAAATGAAAAGTAAGTAAAAGAAGAGAGAAGAGAAAGGAAATGATACGAGAAATAAAAACTCAAAATGCTTGAATTGGTCTATAAAGTCCTGTGTAGCCACATAGTCTAGCTCTAAGGGCAGGTATTAAAACGGCAGCTGATGTTATGTCCTTTAACAATTCGGCACATTCACAAACCAACAAATACATTTTATCACCTTTTTGTGATGTACTTTTATGTAGAGCAATACGCCTTAAACCAGCAGCACGAGGTAAGTATCTATTGTTCATGGATACAATAACAAAAAGAAAAATAAAATAAATAAAAAATTGACAAAAAAAAACACACACACAACATAATAATAAAAAGTTGTAATACAAATAGAACATAAAAGTGTTCTCTTGTAAATTGTCCATCAAAGACGTGGATTTTTTGTTAAATAACAATAACAGTAAAACAAGGATCCAAATTTTGAGGATGTATATATATTAGAAATTGTTGTTAATTATAGATTTCATAGTACCCACCTGTATAACATTCTAGCTCCCGTCCAGTACAGCCAATTCTTTTCAAATCTTTCTCCATCATCACCTTCGAAAACCTACAACATAAAATCCATTATTTTTTAACATTTGTGGAGCTCTTAAACTGTGAACAGTTCTAGTTGAGTTCTAGTTCAGTTTTAGTTCAGTTTTAGTTCAATTTTAGTTCAGTTCCAGTTCAGTTCTAGTTCAGTTCTAGTTCAGTTCAAGTTCAGTTCCAGTTCAGTTCTAGTTCAGTTCTAGTTCAGTCTAGTTCAGTTCCAGTTCAGTTCTAGTTCAGTTCTAGTTCAGTTCAAGTTTAGTTCCAGTTCAGTTCCAGTTCAGTTCAAGTTCAGTTCCAGTTCAGTTTTAGTTCAGTTCTAGTTCAGTTCTAGTTCAGTTCAAGTTCAGTTCTAGTTCAGTTCTAGTTCAGTCTAGTTCAGTTCCAGTTCAGTTCTAGTTCTGTTCAAGTTCACTTCCAGTTCAGTTCTAGTTCAGTTCTAGTTCAGTTCAAGTTCAGTTCCAGTTCAGTTCAAGTTCAGTTCATGTTCAGTTCAAGTTCAGTTCTAGTTCAGTTCTAGTTCAGTTCAAGTTCAGTTCCAGTTCAGTTCTAGTTCAGTTCTAGTTCAGTCTAGTTCAGTTCCAGTTCAGTTCTAGTTCAGTTCTAGATCAGTTCTAGTTCAGTTCAAGTTCGGTTCTAGTTCAGTTCTAGTTCGGTTCTAGTTCAGTTTTAGTTTAGTTTTAGTTCAATTCTAGTTCAGTTCTTGTTTAGTTCTAGTTCAGTTTTAGTTCAATTCAAGTTTAGTTCAGTTCTAGTTCAGTTTTAGTTCAGTTCTAGTTCAGTTTTTGTTCAGTTCTAGTTCAGTTCTAGTTCAGTTTTAATTGGAAAATTTTACCTTAAATACTGAAATTATATAACCAGTTGCTGGTGTTTGCGATTTTTTGAAACTGCCTGATTCATTTGGCGCCAATTGTAAAGGTGGACGACATATAGCAGCCACTTCGCTATATAAGTCTAATGTGTGTGCGGCAGTGTATCTGCAAAGTTAACAAATAAAAATTCTGGAATATTAAGAAATCGATCTGGAACTCACTTTAAATTTTTTGGCTCAAATTTCGATAAGGATGAAACTCGAATACCGGTATAAAAATGTGCAGGATCTGTTTGTGTGGTATTTATCACATAATAAGCAATAAAAGGAAATTCAGCTAAAGACGAAGAGAAGAGAATTAAAAATTGCTTTTTTCATCGATATATTTCTGAAAAGCTTACAACACTTTTCCATATTGGCCAACAACATGCCACCTACTGCGGTATTAGCTTGTTGAACTTCCGTTAAAAGCTCTGAGGCAACGGCACGTTGTTTTAATAAAGGATGTGCTAAAGGAGATTCTAAAACCGGATCAATAGGTTCTAAAGGACTCATCAAATGCACCAGTATACAAAGTTTTGGATCGGAAACTTCTAAAACACTTAAGGGACTGGCTGGTTTATTACTAGTAGTGCCTTCCACAGGAGAAGGAGGCAGCTGAAAGTGATACAAATTTAAAAATTGTTAATATGAATTATGATTTTTTACGTAAAAAGTAAACTCACCGGTATACCTGCTGGTAAAAAGCGATCTACACTATGTACTGGTATTATAAAACAATCACGATCTAATGTTGCCAATGATATCGGCTCTGATCTGGAGCAGCTTACCGTTAGGCCATTTGCTGCTGCACCACTGCCACTACCTCCACCGCCAGCAGCAAAACTAGCTGAAAGTTTTATGGAAGACATAAAAAATTAATTAATTAATTAAATGTTTAAATAAATTGAAAATTAATATAAAGCTTTTGAGGTTAATAATTAACAAATCCTTCTAAAAGCTTTTACTTCAATATTTTGGCTCCTTTCGGTTGTAAAAGAGTAGTCTGTTTTCCAAAATAATAACTTGTTAATTGTTTATTAGAAATTAATGGATTTATAAAGCTTTTTTATATTAATGCAAACAAAGCTTTTTTTCTAAAAAGCTTTGGATGTTGCAAACTAAATGGAGGATTTTTATAAGCTTCTAAGTACTCGTGTATAAAAGCTTGTGTTTTTTAATATGGTAATTATTAAGAGGAGATATGAAGAGATTTCTTAAAAGCTTCGTGAAAGTGTTTTATTGAAGTGAAAAACTTTTAACAGTTATAAATGGGGAGTATTAAAAATTACACAAAATTAATTAATGTTTTAATCTTAATGTAAATTAAAATCGTTTTTTAAAAGACCTAGAAAATTATTAACTGTAAATTTTTTTAAGGCTTTTTAAAAGCTCGCTAAAAACAAATTATTTTTGTTTGATATTCGTAAATATTCTTAAAGCTTTAAGATGAAAATATTTAATATCATAATAAAAAGCTTTTAAAAAAAGCTTTGACAACAGAAAAGTTTTATGTTAAAAGCTATAAAAACTCTATTTTTAATTATTTTAAGTCATATAAAAATAAATTAAAAGAGTTAAATGTCAAATTCTTTTAATTTCTAGAGCTTTCATAAAACAAGCTTGAACAACTAGAGTATTTTTTTAAAACTTATTTTAATTATATTGTATTGAAACGAGCTTTTTGAAAATGAAAAGCTTTGTTGAGCTTTATCCAAAATATATATTTCAAATTAATTTTATATTCAGAGCTTTCGTACAAAAGCTCTAATATAGAAAAATTTAAGAAATTTGCTTTTATTTAAAACTTAGAAAGTTTTTTAACGTTAAGAAAAATAAATTGTGAATGTCGTAGTTATTTTGGAATATAAAAGCTTTTTGAATTGTCAAAAAATTATGCAAAGTTTTTTTTCATTAAAAATGGGATATCGATTGCTTCTGTTATAATAAATAATTATCAATTAACAAGAGCTTTTCTTGATTAAATTAAATGTTTATTTGTTTATTAAAGCTCTCTGGTATTAAAAATAATAATTAATTTGCATGAGCTTCCTCAAAGATCAAAAGCTTTATCAAAGGATTATAATTAATAAAAGCTAAACTGTAAACTTTTTTTATTGTTTCGTAATATTTAGAGCTTTAAAAACTATTAAAAGTATTAACTTATTATCAAATGTTCATAGAAATTATATGAGAAAAACTAAAGCTTTTCCAAATTGAAAGCTTTTTTCCTGGCTTAGAATTATTTAAACAGTAATGTTGGTTTAAATTCTAAAAAATAATAATATAAATTTTAAAAACTTGAAATTCCTTAAAGCTTTTATGATAAAAGCTTTAGGTAATACCTTCATCAGTGTAGTTGTAATTTATAAAAGTAATAAATCGTAGTCTTTGAATTTATTTAAGAATAAATAGAGCTTTTTCGATTTTATTTTTAATCTTGTTAGTGCAATAAAGCTTTCCCAAATTGAAAGCTGTTAATGCCTTATAACGTTTTGGAATTACTAAAGCTTTTCTATACAGTAAGCTTTCTTGATTTCTGATTTATTATTGTTTAAACACAAAAATTTTGTTAATCAAAAACGAACATTCTAAAAATTTAATATTAATTTAAACATTTTTGTTTTCCCTAAAACTTTTATTTAAAAAGCTTTAAGTAAAAGCTTTAACAATATAATTGTAATTAATAAAAAAACCAGAATCTTTTTAAGTGTTTTGTAATAATTAAAGCTTTTACGATTTAAATGTTTGATCTGGAAACAATAAAGCTTTTCTATATTAAAAGCTTTTTTTAATTTCTAATAACTTTTATATTTTTATAATACGACAAACAGTTATTTTAAATTCTAAAAAAGGTTATAAAAATTGTAAAAATGTTTGCTTATAATAAAAGCTTTAGGTAAAAGCTTTATCAACAATAACTGTAATTATTAAAAATATTAAACTGTATTTTTTTTAAATTGCAATAATTAGATCTTTTCCGATTTAGTAGTTTCATCTGTAAGAAATCTTTTTTATAAAGCTTTTCTATATTAAAAGCTTTTTCATTACTAATGACCTTTTTCCTATAAAAACGAATAAAAAAATTACTTAATTACAAACGTTTCTTGTTTTAAATTATCTTAAAATAACTAAAGCTTTTCCTTATTAAAAGCTTTCTTGATTTCTGTTAATTCTTAAAATTGTATATTTTTATTTTTTTATTTAACGTTTGTTAGTTCAACATTTTAGTATTCTTTAAAGCTTTTATAGTAAAAGCTTTAGAGTTCTAAAAAACAGAGTTAATTTTTGAGTGCCAAACAAGTTAATAAAAAAAACGAAATTCTTTTTTTTAGAAATGTTATCGAACATAAAAATGGGTGGGGGGGCTGAGAACATTATCAAACCTTGCCTAGCAGCAGTGGAGGTTGTTGGCAAGCCTGTACCCCCTTTGGTGGTATCTGTTTGTTTTCTAAAACTACTACGTGAACTGTTGTTGTGTTGGTGTTGCTGTTGGATGAATAAATCTGTTGCTGTTGTTGACTGCTGCTGGTGGTGTAGATTTGATTTATGTTGCTGCTGCCACTAATATTGCTGAAGTGTGCGGATGTATTGATATTGCTGTTGCTGTTGCTGTTGCTATTGTTGTTGTTGTTATTGTTACTGCCATTATTCCATCTCAAAAGCGATACAGAGGGCTTGCGATCAACTAAAGGCTGTGGTGCATCCATTTCATGCTGCATTGTGGGCAGAGGAAGCGTGGTGGCGGCGGTGTTGGATATTTGTGTAAAGCCACTGCAACGTTCTGCAATGAGTTGTTCTTCTGTTGGTTTTGGTTTGTTTTTTTTTAATTTTTATTTTTTTTGTTTGTTTTTGTATTTGATTTTGAATTGTTTTTTGTTTTGATTTTTTTTTTGTTTCGAAATTCATTAACAAACAAACGCATTCATAGGTGTTTTATAATGGAGGATTGGAAGAGGGGGCGTGGCATTAGGTAAAGGAAAGAAAGATTTAAAAAAATGAGTTTGTATTAAAAAAAAGTATTTTATAGGGAATTTTTTTTTAGGGGGGGAAAATATATTTTAAAAAAGGTATTAATGTGCTTAGAAGTGAAAGCTTATTTTGAACGTGTTGTGTTGTTGTTTTGTAAAGCTTTTAAATCAGTATGAGCTTTAACAGCCACTAATTGGGTTAAACTTTTGAAAGCTTTTCAAGTTAGTTACTAAGTTTTATATATAATTTTTTTTAAATTTTTGAAGACATTCTTTAAAACTTACATGGAGCCATTTGTTTCAACGTTATTTTGATTTTTGATTTTTTGAGGTTATGTTATTATTTTAGTTTTTTTTATATATAACAAGAAAAAGCTGTTATTTTTTATTATTTATTAGTTGAAATCGTTTCCTTTTTTCTTTTATATTTTTAGGAACTTTTAGTTTTCCTGTTATTTTTTAAATAAAATTAAACTTTTTGTTAGTTTTACGTTCACGCCTTTGAAGCTTTGCCGATGTTTGTTTAATATGGGTAAATTGTTTATTTAATTGTTATTAAACTTTTATTTAAAATTTCCTTTTTTCTCGCTTTATTTGTTTAGTAACAATTTAATTAGTTGCTATACATTGTTAATTTCCTTTAAAGTTTAAAAAGTTTTAGTTAAAAGTTTCAAAACGTGTATAAATGTTTGTGTTGAAGAAAATTGCAAAATGTTATTTTTGTGGGATTTTTTTTAAATTAACTTGAGGTTTACCGGGTATTGGAAGAGGAAATATGTCATCACCTGCTAGTTTTAACAGTTAAAAATTATAAATAACTTCAAAGAGCTTTAGGCTCTTTAGCATATCAATATTTAAAAATTCTAAAGTTTAAAACTGAAGTAAAAATATATACGTGCTGTCGCTTGTGGCCTTCAATGTATTTTCATCATTTTGCTAATTGTTAACATTTTGTAGCATAAACGTTAATCGCTGAGAAAAGTTTTTGTACTTTTAATAACCGACAAATGCAACGTTTACAACCTTTTAAACGTTATAATAAACGCCTAACGCTCTAATTGTGTTGCTGCAATTAAAATTGGCTACATTAACGCTTTTTAAAGGAAAACGACTGTTAATTAAACCTTAAATATACAAAAAACTGTAAAAAGGAAAAAAAGGTTTTTTGTTAAAGAAAAATCTTTGTACCATTATTATATATTGGGTTATAGAAAAAGTATCTAAAGGTTTTTGGTAATTCTTTTCTTTCTAAATATTTAGTTTTTTAAACAAAATTTCGTTAAATTCAAAATTATTGCTAAACATTAATTATTTCGCTCAAAATTCTTTTTTTAATATAAAAAGGTATTTTTTGTAAAATCACTTTAAAATCGCCAGATTTAGCGAGAAAAATCTCCGAAATGGCAACACTGCTTGAAATTATTGAATATATGAAACCGTTAAATAAAGTCGTAAACACCTATCGCGTCATCGTTGTTATCTCTTAAAGGCGGTCAGGCTGTACTTCGTTTGCTTGCCTTTGAGAGTTTTGAGCCTCGCTTTTACGCATTGGTTAATGATGAAGCTTTACATAGCGGTATTCGTTTATAGTTGTCCAGGGTTTCATGCATTTACCACATACACTTGTTTTTACTTGGAATACTACTGGTGAATATCATAAAAACTTAATTTTAACCAAGAATTCAAGGACCCCTCCTTCCTATACGAAGATATAGGTCGTGATCTGGAGTAACCGGAATCATCGTGATATACCCTGGCTTTTAGGCTTAAAGCCCTTGTCATTAAACTTCAAAATTGCGAAAAAGAACCGCAAAATAAGATTCCTCTTTTCTGTTTTTCAACAGATAATTTTAATATGAACAAGCAAAAAAAACAAAGAGAGGGAGAAACCGTTTGACAAAAAATGACAAGATTGATAACTCTCTTAAAAAGAATTAGCTAAACTGTCAGAAAAACATAACCTTTAAAGGGGGATATAACCTATAACAGTGAAATAGATAGAGAGATAAAGATAGAGAGAGTACGTAGGAGACTGAGTATTAGTTAAAATAAGAAACTCCTTTATTTTTCAAAAGATACTTTCTATATGAACCAATAAAAGAGGGAGAGAGAGAATGAGAGAGAAAAAAAGAAGTAGAGTAAAACATCGATCCACTAGATTCACAACTCTTTTAAAAAGAGAAACTAACTTAACTCACAGAATAAATTTATGAAGGCAGTTTTTTTCATTTTTCTGAATAAAAAGTCATGACATTCTAGTTCTACTCTATAACGTTATGTTATTTCACTTTTCCAACACCCAGTTCAAAGAAAAAGAACAAGTAAAAGCTATAGTCGGTGAATCCCGACGATTTAACACCCTGCAACACATTGTTGGTAATTAATGATAGCTATGAAATATTAATGACCGACCCTCGTTAAAATATATTTTCCAATTTGTGCCTAAAAACCATGCAGTAAATTATGATACTATAATATATGTAGGATTTGTGAGCTTCTAAAGTACTTTTTTGTAGGCCATAATAAGAGAGCTAAAGGAAATTATGGACCGATCCAAATTTTGTCAAGGTAAATGTGAGATAAATGTGAGCCCTTCAAAGTGATATTTTCTAGAAGGGTTTTATGGGACCTATAAGAAATAGTGGATGGATGACCACCAATTTCAATAGGCATCGTTCTTGGGCCAAAATAATGACACGTGCCAAGTTTCATCAAAATATCTCTAAAATTGCGACTTGCATATTGTTCAGAAGGAACATAGCCAATAGGTTTCGTCTTTAGGACAGAATAATAATATGTACAAAATTTCATCGAGATATTAAAAAAAATTGCGACCTGTAGACAATTCCAAACTATATCATGGGCTGGACAGACATACGGAAGGACATCGTTAAAATTTGGTTAAATTGTGAACAGTCTGAATTTTTGTAATATTATTATTCCGGCCAAAGGGCAAAGCATATTGTCCATGTTCGGTCCAATATATCAGTTACCTCTTATACAAATGTTCTTCCCGGAATGGGCGTTTAAGGTCATAAATGTTCTAAATAAAAAACGGTCTATTATTTCTCATAGATCCCATACAAACTCCCTTCTAAATATCACTTTGAGGGCAAAAAATCTCACATATACATTGGTCTTGTAATATTGATGGCAAAATTATATGAGGGTCGGATCATAATTTCTTGTAGCCCCCTGCAAGACCCCCAGAAAAATTTAATTGAAAACATATCTAAGTGTCACAATAATCTACTTAAGAATAAAACAGAAAATCAAATTATACGAGGGTCGTTCATTAATATTTTGTAACTTCCATTTTTAACTGAGAATGTGGTTTAGGGTATTAGATAGTCGATCTTGACCGTTAGAAAAATATAATAAACTTTAGTTTAGTAAAGCTTTTGTTAATAATAAGTTTTACTTTATTTTGTTTTGCCTTTGTGTAGAGGTTTGCATGTATATGTGTGGTGTGTGTGAGTGTGTGTGTGAGTGTTAATGGCCAAGTATTCTTTTGTTAATAATAATTTTTCTTTAATGCAGATTTCAGATTTTGTTGTTTTTGTGTTCTTTTTCTTTTGTTTTTCTTTAAATATATTTTTTTAATAAAATTTTTATTGAAATTATTTTTGTATAAAAAAAAGAACACAAAAGACTTTTTTATTTGTGCATGTGTTGGTGTTTGTTTTTATTTTTGTTTTTTCTATAATTTTTAATAAAAATAATATTCATTTTCTGTTTTTTTTTTAATTTATTTCTTTTGCATAAGTGAGCGCCTACCTTCGCTCACATCATAGCTGGAACGATTGGGTGAAAAAAATAGATGAGTCCTATAGTGAATATCCTCGGGTTGTGATGAGAGACCCATATCGCGTGAACGTTTTGTACGATTTACTTTTGTTTGTAATTTAGTACCGCCACCACCGGTTTTACCGCTGGCACCCTCACGAAAATTCTTGCGAAACATTAAATTCATGATTGATTTGTTTTTGTTTTTGTTTTTTTTAATTTATTTTTTATATAAAAAATAAAAAATGTTGTGTTGAGTGTAAATGAGCAATAATTGTTTTTTTCTCTCTCTTTTTCTTTTTTTGCTGTTGTTTATTTTTGTTATTGTTTATTTGTTTTTATATGTAAATATTTGTTGTATAATTTAGTTTTTGTTTATTGTTATTTTTTGTAAAGTATACTTGTAGGCGGTATCAAGTAAAGTATACTTTTAGGAGTTGTATTTATTTTTTTATTGTTATTATGAATTGAATAGTGATTTGATTTGTTCTTTCAATTGTTTTCAGTTTAATTATTTGAAAGTTACATGAATTTTATTCCTTTTTAATATTTGTATATATATTTTGTTTATAGTTTCAGGCTAATGGATCTGGTATTTTTGTCTACTTGTTTTGCATGTGAAAATATTTATTGTTATAGTCTAAATCAATATTTGTGTTTTAAAACTGCCAAAAGCATATTATGTCTTGTTTATTTATGTTATAATTATTCTTACAAACATGAGATTTTTAAAGAAATAATTGAAATCGAAACGCATTTTCTAGGTTATGATCCACATATAAGCAGACTACAAATTGAAAAAAATGATTTATTCGGTTGTATCATAATTTCGGCTATTTTAGTCTTGGACTCGTATCTAATCAGTATAGCGAGAGTTAGTATACCATTGGTAATGCTATTTATTAGAAAGAATATTCCTATTGGTCCTGGTAAGAATAACTGTAGCCACTGAGTTGTAAAACGAATTTAGCATACTCTGTTCCTTAATTCTTAATTTAAACATGAATAGAGCCGAGTTGCTTCTAAGTTGATTGGGAGGATTAGAGAACCCTATCTGGTCAAAGGTGTAATCGGTGATCGTATAAATTTTCAAAGGCTACAGAAATATATCTCAAAAATCGATTTCATAACACAGTGGGTCGTTGGCGTATTATATGCATGTGGCGTATTATATGCGCATAGATAAAACAAGTAAAAGTTATAGTCGGTCAAGCCCGACTACTTAATACCCTACATCACATTGTTAGTTATTAATGGCAGTTATCAAAAATTAATGATCGACCCACATATAAATATATTTTCTAATTGTGCTAACAGTGCAGTATATAATTGTACTAATATAAATGTAAGATTTGTGCATTTTAAGAAGGCTTTTTCTAGGAGGATAATACGGGAGCAAAAAGAAATTATTTACCGACCCTCGTAAATTTTTGTACATCGATTTTTGTTTATATTTATCTTAATTTGGCCAATTACTATCACAATACTTTCATATATATAAGATTTTAGTCCTTCAAAGTGTTATTTTTTTAGGGGCGTTATATGGGACCTATGAGAAATATTGGACCGATCCACGTATAATTTGACACATCATTTTGGAATATTATAAGATTTATTTGGGCCGAATATTAAGGATTTTTATGACCTTAAAACCCCATTCCGGGAGAAACATTTGTGGGGGGGGGTAGATGAAATAATGGACCTATCATTACCAGTTTCAATAGGCATCGTTACAGGGTCAAAATAATGACACATGCAAAATTTTTTCGAGGTATCTCAAAAATTGCGATCTGCATTTTGTTCATAAGTTTACGGATGGACGGACATTGGTTAATCGACTAAGAAAGTGATTCTGAGTCTAACGGTACACTTAAAAGTGGTAGTACGTTACAAAGTTAAGCATAAAGACATTATAACCCAACCACCTATGGTGGTGTAGAATATAACAAGTTAGAATGCTACATTCGGCTAAACCGAATTTTCAATACCCTCCACCACAAATGCATGTGAAGTAAAAACGTTATATCTCGTACATACACACTCACACATACACTCACAGACGTATACAATATTTAAAAGAGACTTAACTTAATAAGTCATAAAATTTATTATATTTTTGACTATAAAATTTTTTACTGAACCGATTTTGATAATTTCTAGAATGAACGAAATACAATATTTGAATGGTAAAGTTTGTGTACCCTCTTCACTACTTGTGGTGATTGAGGGTATAATAATGCTTAAAACTAACAATTCGATTTGTCTCTAGGAAAGGCTGTTGGTTTAGCTTTCTATAAATCCTAAACAGATCACGAGATAAAGATTCATTTTTAGACATATAGAAAAATTTATTTTATTATTTAATCCTGATTTCCTTAAATTTTCATTTAAAGAAATCTATCATTATTTCCTATATATACATGTGCGTGTATGCGTGTGAATATTAAAAAAAATTACATATATAAAAGGATGCGGAAATAGTAAATATCCGCATTGCGCGCCAATTAGTTTAGTAACTGTTTCAGTAGCAAGTAAATGTGTATTTTAAGTGTGTGTGTGTGTGTGTGTAGGAATGTGGTGATTTTATTCCTAAATACGAACGATATGTGTTCGAGACCAAAAAATGTGAGAAGTTTATTTTGTAGCCAAATTACTTGATAATTTATTCCACGCTCACAAATAACAACAACAGCAAAACAATTACAAGAACAAAGAAATTTATAGAAAATGTCATAAACTACACGAACACTTAGAACAGCACAATGGGATGAGATGTGAAAAATTTATAATAATTAAACATAAATTTTCACTGCACAATGGAGTAGAATTTAATAATTTGTTTGAAAAATAAGTCTTTAATATCATACACAATTAAAGTCTATAACTTAATAACACGCTTTGTGTTCTTTCAAGATTTTGTCATGACATTTTGTATGTGTCAAATTTTCATTGCAACTAATGCTGGTGCTCTCTATAAAATTGGACCTTAATTGATTACCTTTTTTAAAAAAAAAACTCTCTTCCCAGTAAATATTCAAATTAATCATAGTAATTTCATTAATTATAAATCACTTTTAATGGCTTAATTACCCATAGTGCTATTTAGTCCCCCTCCATGTGATGTGACATGACAATTTACTTAAGTTTAATAATAAATTCAATGTATTTGTTTTAAACGCGTGACTAAATTATAATAATAATTCTATTTTTAAACTAAATAAATAAGAGAAAATTGGTTATATTTATTATGACAAATCATGACGATTATTAACAAAAATCCAACAAGCTTTTGAAAACAATAAAAGCTTTAAAGAATTTGAAATACCTTCGTCCAGCAACTGAAGATCAATTAAAAAAATACGGAAAATGATTTTCTGAAGATTAGAAATTATGTCAAATTATATTTTTTCATAAATCGAGCTTTTAATGGAACTAATAGTTTAGTTTTTATAAAATAAAAGCTTAGAAAAAGCTTTTAAAAAAACCTCAAAAAGAAACAGTTTCTTTTAGAGAAAAATCTTATTCAGGATTCTAGAGATTTGTAATACGAAACTTTTTTTAACTTTTAAATAGAAGAGCTTTTGAAAGCTTTATTATTAGAGATATAATTAAGCTTTTCATAATATTGCGTTTAAGATTTTTTATAATTAAGTATTAAAGCTTTAATTAAACATGTTTTCTTAAAAAACGAAGCATTTTTATTAATATGTAGAAAGAAGCTTTAAAACATCTTTAAAAAAATTGAGACAATTTTTTTTTCATAATTTTATTAAAAGAAACGTAAAAACTTATTTTTAAAAGCTAAAACGACTATCAGAGTTTTTTTTAAGAAAAAAACTTTTCAAAGCGTTTCAACAGAAATAATGCTTTACTTTTCAAGTTTTTATTAGAAGAAGCTTTTCAGAGTTTTTTTTATAAAAGAAATCCAAGCTCTTTATAAAACTTTTCATAAAAAATGCTTTATAAAGCTTTTTAATTCTAATCATAGAAAACATTATCCGAGCTTTTTAAAGCTTTTCCGAGAAAAAATTCAAAGATTTTCTTGTATAAAACTTTACTGAGCTGTTTAATAGAAAAAGCTTTAAGGAACCATTTTTTATAAAATGATTTCCAAAGCTTTTTATATAAAAGCTTTGAGTGTTACCAACAAATGTTTAAAAAAATATGGAAAAAATTCTACAGTTCTAGAGAAAGTTTCATTAGAAAAAGCTTTTGAAAGTTGTTTAAAATAAATTATTGAAAAACAACTCTCTTTTTGAGCTTTATATACATAATTATAATAAGAAAAAGTTTTTTTGCAGTATTTTTTATAAGAAAGAACTTTTTATAAATAATTTGTTGCGAAACATGTTTTTTTTTAATTTTAAAGTTTTTTTTTATAGGAAATTCTTTTATAGAAAAAAATTCAACGTTTTTTTATACAAAAAAGCTTTTTTATTAAACTATTTAAAAAATTTTTAAAGACTTAAATTTTTGGTAAAAAAAGAAAACGTTTTTCTATAGCGTCTTTTTAAACAATATTTTTTAAAAGCTTTTAAATAAACACTTCAATTATAAGCTTTTAAAAAATAATTTTAGAGCGCTTTCAAAATCATTAAAAGTTTTTTCTAACTTTTTACAAAATAATTATATCTAAAAAAGAACATCTAAAACGAAAAGCATTTTTAAATTACGACCGAAAAAATTCAAAACGATTTAATTGTTAAATCCAAAAATATTGTATTTTTAACGTCAAATTTTTTAGATGTTACAAATACATTGAAGAACTTAACACACCTTCAGAATGTGAAAACAAAATTCTTTAATTTTTATAGAAAAATCGTTATTATAGATATAATAAAATTATCATAGTTCTAAGAGCTTTAGTTAGTCCCTGATGTCATGTTAAATATTACAATAACAAATAAAATTAATAATTAAATATTTATTCGAAAAAAACATGGATTAAAATATTATAACGATTTTATATAATTTTAATAAAATAATAAAAATTTGTTCCTTAAAACTTAGAGAAAACACTCAAATGAGTATCCCTAATTAAAGTTTATGAAATTGTGAATTTTTTATAATCGAAAAAAACAAATTCTAACCCATTGTGCTCATTATTATGCAATGAAATTATAAGTATTTTTTTTTGTGCCCAAAAAAATATTTAAACTCATTTTCACAATTATATACCACAACAGTTCTATATTAAACTATTTGCATTATCAACAGGTTTAGCCCAAATAAAATGAATATAGTTTTTTTATACCCTCCACCACCACAAGTGGTGATGAGGGTATATTAACTTTGTCATACCGTTTTGTCAAGGATCATCCAGACCCATGCATGAATCAAAACTGAGTCGCTTTTGCTATGTCCGTCTCTTTCTCTGTCTGTCTGTTGGAAACATTCTCACATGTTGAATAATAATCCCAAATCAATGAAATTAGGCCACTTTGTTTCCTATTAAAACCCAGCTATATCGGCTTATTGGTAAAAAAGATATAGACCAATATCTGAGATAACCTCAAAATTTTGATAAAGAACTCTTGTAAATTTTACAACAAATATAACTGGATTTAAACAAAAATTTAACTATAATATATAGTTGTATATTTTTCAACATCGTACAAAAAATCATTACAAATTGGATCAATATAGAAAAAGTTATGGTCTGAAATATGCAAAATTTTGATACTCCCCAAAATTGCAATTTTTAAGATAATTTTCTGATATTTTAAATATATATTTATTTTGATACAATAATAAACCCAAAGAAAGTAGATTATGCTGTTGTTATTACTTGACATAGTTCCCATATAAGGCCCCTTACCGGAATATGGTTTAAAGCCTATGAAACTTATGAATATAAACCGATTTTATTGAAATTTGGCATAATTAATTTTCAAATCGTTTTGAATCAATGTTAATAATTTTATTAATATCGATTCATATTTTACTATATCTCTCATATAACGGTCCTTCCCGAAAGACGGGTTTGAGATTAAAAAAAACTATTAATTGAGGACAAATTGTATTAAAATTCGAAAAAGTTATTTTAAAGCTCTCCTTAACATACGTTATTTATTTGAATAATATCGGTCCATATTTTGCTATAGTTCCCAAGCTTACAGAACACTAACCTTAAGACCAATTCCATTGAAATTCGACACAATAATTATTCTAAATATCTTTAATATATTATTAATTTTGCTGTAGCTCTTATAAAAGACCTCTTCCCGAAAAACAGTTGTGAGCCCATAAAATTTGTTTAACCTCAGTCCATATTTTGCTATTGCTCCCATTTAATGTCCCCTACAAAACTCTTAAATAAATTCCAATTATATTGAAATTCGTAACAATCCGATCTTGGTCCATATCTTCTCGGAAAACAGTTTTATGCTTATAAAACTAGTAAATATTAACCGATTCTATTGAAATTCCGCACAATGGCTTTTCTAACTGTTTTCAATGTATGTTGATTAATCTGAACAATATCGGCGCATATTTTACTGTAGCTCCCACATACGTATTTAATTTCTTTTCCTTAGCGTTACTATTTTTTTGAATAAAATCACCCATTAAAATCTATAATTCGGTATGAAGGTAATTTCAAGAATATGATGCCATATTTCATTATAGTTTTTATAAGGGCGATTTTCCGAATCGCCATGAACTTATGCTAATTTTACATAATGTTAGTGAAGGTGAAGGGTATTTACGATTCGGCACAGTCGAATATAGCATTCTTACTTGTTTTCATACCCTCCACCACCACAAGTGGTCAAGAGGTATATTAACTTTGTTATTCATGTGCTAAGAAGGAATCATCTCAGATCCCATAATTTATATATATATCCTTGCATAAAATCAAAATCTGAGTCGATTTGGATATGTCCGTCTATCTATCAGTCTGTCTGTCCATCTGTCTGTTCTTGGTACTCTCATATCTACAATAACTGACAGAGATTAATGGAATTTGCCCTAAGTATTCACAATAGTCCTGAGAAGTTTCCTATTTAAAACCGCAAAAACCGGTTTAGTATATTAAAAGATATAGACCGATATCTTCTGCAACCTCTAAGTTCAAACGATGAATTTCCGTTAAATTTTCTTTTATAAGTCGTTAAATTGAAATAAAATTTTGCCATAATATTAAATTATGTGAGCTTTATTACTATAATTATCAAAATCGGTTCAGTTATAGCCAAAAATATAACTAATTTTATGAGTCATTAAGTGTTTCTGTGTTGCATTAAAAAAAACGTTTATTTAATGTATGCGTTTGCGGGTATATGTGTGTGTATATATATATACGTATTAATTTCCCACGAATTGTGTGAGGGTATTGAAGATTCGGTGTAGCCGAATATAGTATTCTTAATTGTTTTTTTTTTTTTGTCATAAATATATTTTGCATATGAATAAAATGCCAAAAATAAACGTATAATTTTACATCATAAATTTTAAATGTTGAACGCTTAATTTTAAGTTTATTTTTATTGTCAAATCACCGTATAATTTTGGGTAAAAACTTTTTCAAATTTATTATAAAATTTAAAAAAAAATAATAAATTATGATTTTTTTTTTTCAAATTTAACTGAATTGAAGTGATTTGAAAAATTGTATAGAAAATTTAGAATACAATAAGGTGTGATAATTGGAAAAGGGAACTATTTATGATGAAATGAAATATGAGTGTTATAGTCAAATATAACCGTTATTTGTGATGAATATATTGAATATATACACATCACAATAGTTCCAAACTTTTGAATCAAGATGTTGCAACAGAATTTCATATGATTAAAGCTGAGTTAATTTCAAGATGATTTGTAGGATAACAGACAGAAGTTATCCACCTCGAGAATACACATTTTTTGGGAAATTACCCACAAATACATTTTTGATACACTGTATTCAAATCGATTTTTTCTTTTTTGTAAATAATTCTGTAACTTTTGAAATTTCACATGTTCAGAAGAAGTTCATGTGCCCCTGTGGTCAGGACACGCCACATTTGTCAACTCGAATATGTTGATATATTAAAAATCGCCCAAAAATCGTCATTTATGAATTGAGACAAAAGAAATTTGATATATTTTTTTTGTTGCGCATTGCAGCATAAACATTCTTCTCAGTCCAAGATCTCGAAAGAAATTTCACAAATCACAACGTGTATTCAAAAATGTTATGCAATGGACATTTTTCCAAATGCCCTTGGCCGTGTCCGTTGTAAAATTTTATTTAATATTTGCATTGCGTTCTAAATTTGGTCCAATAAAACTTTTTAGAACCAAATTCTTGTTGTTTAGATATTCGATTATCATTATATCCTTTGTATGGAGATATCCCTCCCCCTGATTCTATCGGTGCAGACACTAAAATTCCGTTAATCCAATTTAAATAAATTTTGTTATAACTATGTAGTACGATTAAATTCTGTTTCAGTTATCAGTCTATAGCAATTAGGGAATTCAATGAAATTTGGCCAGATTGTTTGTGATTGTTCTAGAATATCTGGACAAGTTTTTTTTAATTCTTTCTGAAGTTACACGTGGAGGCAATATACCCTCTTTATTTAATACCCAATAGAAATTTCCTGGAATTTACAAAATAAATTTCTCGGGAAAATCCCGGTCACGTTTTCTAATGGAGAAACTCTAAATTATTTTATTTATTTCAATATTTTTATACCCTCCACTTCCACAAGTAATGAAGTTTGTCATTCCGTGTATAACGCTAAGAAGGAATCATTTAGACCCCATAATGTAAATATATTCTTGCATCAAATCAAAATCTGAGACCATTTAACTATGTCCGTCTGTCCGTCTGTCTATCTGTTATTGGCACGCTCACATCGACAATAATTGACAGAGCTTAATGAAATTTGTCCTGAGTATTTGTTATAGTCAGCTTATTATATTAAAAGATATGGACCGATATCTGAGTTCTAGCGAAGTTTTTTCCAAAAAATTTACAATTAGAAATAGACAAATTAGAACATGATTTGGGCATAATACAAAGTTATATGTACTTCATTATCAATCCAAAAATTACCAAAATCGGTTCAGTTATAAAAGTTTATAGCCAAAAATTTAGCTAATTTTAAGACTCATTAAGTGTTTCAGTGTTGTATTTAAGAAAATGTTTATATATTATATAATTTTGTGAGTGTATGTGTAAGTGTGTACGTTTTACTTACACCCACTCGTGGTGGAGGGTATTGAAGATTCGACATAGCCGAATAAAGAATTCTCACTTGTTTTTTTTTCACATAATAATTCTTTAACTGACATTTTTGTGTTATTTTCCTTCAGTTTCTTATTTTTCATATTCTTAAGGATCTTTTCATAACAAAAAGCAACAACATTTTTTATTGTATAGAATTTTATATAAAAAGTAGTCCACTTTTTTAATAATTCCATTTCTATGTTAGACATAATTGGGCTTAATATTCTTTTATTTCGTTTTTTTTTTTTTTGTTAAACTGTCAGTCCGGCCCCATAAAAAGGGCGTAATTAAAGTGGCATATCCTAGTTTGTATTTAGCTTTGTAAGTCATTTCTTAAATGACATTTGTATGTCGAATGTATTTTATTACAGCAACCATTTTTTGCTTATTTTTTTAAGGTTTTTCTGTGCCAGGAAAAAATTAGGTCTTTTCTTTTTTTGAAGGTAAAAAAATTGGATTATTTTTATTTAAATAAATAAATTAAGCTCTTGCGATTAATAGATATAAAAATATATTTTAAATTAATTTTTCAGAAATTATAATTTTTTTATTGGACCCATATCTACAGCTCAAAATTTGAAGAAGGTGCATCCCCAAATAGCCGTTTCTCCTATACAGAACCACCTTTGAAATCCCTTTAAAAAGCATAAATCTAAACAAGTAAGAAAAACATATTCGGCTCTGCCGCATCTTCAATACCCTCCACCACAAGTTCGTGCGAAGTTATCATAAAATTAGTTATGTTTTTGGCTATAACTTTTTTTCTACTGAACCGATTTTATTAATTTATGGCACAGTTTTAAGGTCACATAACTTAATATTAATGCAAAATTTCTTTTAAATTTAACGACTTTAAATAGACAATTTAATGGAAGTTCATTGAACTTAGATATTGCATCAGATATTGGTCTACATCTTTTAATATACTAAACCGATTTTTCTGCTTGTAAACAGGAAACTTCTCAGGACTAAAGTGAATACTTTAGCCAACAACAGACAGACGGATCTGATGTAAGAATATATATACATTATGGGGTCTGAGATAATTCCTTTTTAGAGTTACACCACTTGTGATGGTAGAGGGTAACGTTCTTTCATCCGACCTATAAAATACCTTAACCATATTCTTGGCTGTTAATAGTAGCGACGATAAATTACAAAACAACCCTCGTAAAAAAATTGATTTCTGATTTATACTTAACTAATCAATACATTATATCATACAAATACGAATTTGATGAAGATTATAATTTCAAAATAAATTATCCCATATGACAGCTATGGAAAGTTATGGACAGGCCCTCGTTGAATCTTAAGCATCGATTTATTCTTAAATATACCTTAAATGAACCAAATAATAAACAATACCAATATATATGTAAAATTGATATTTTTCAAATTGATATAAGGAAATTGGTCTTGTATGGGAGCTAATGATAAATTATGGACCGATCTTCATAAAATGTGGTTTTAGAGTATTTTAATACTTAAGTGTGTCATATTTCGTTAAAATCTTAAAACATTCAAATATTAACTTTGTCGCTCCGTATGTAACACTAAGAAGGAATAATCTTAGAGCCCATAATTCATACATATTCTTGCATCAAATCAAAATCTGAGTCGATGTTATCGATTTTTATCTGTCTGTCAGTCTTTTTGAGAGATTTATAAGGACTATTTATGCATGTATTAATTGCAAGTTTTTAAAAGTCAACATACCCGAAGTAGCCAACTTTGTAGCGTTACCGACAAAGCCCCTGATCAGATAAAAGTCTGTACTCCAACAAATGAACTCGAAAACACATCAGCTCTAAACATGTAAAATTTCATTGAGATATATTAAACGATTCAAAAGTTATAGAATTATAGTTCATAATTTATTATCAATTGTTTTAATACCTCCCCCCCTTTTACAACTACGTCCCTGTTTTCTATTTATTAAAATTATTCTTACGATGCTGCTGATGATGTGTAAATGATGTTTGAAAGAGCGGTGTATACAAAAACAATATCTCTATGAATATTTTCATTTCCCATGTATTTTGTTTTTGTTTCAATTTTTTTTCTCAGTTGTAAGAGTAAAAATAACAACACAAACAAACAAAAATAAACATATGAAGAATATTTTGAGTGTTTAAAGAACAAATTAATTATTTTATTTTACTAGAACCATATGATATACACATATATCACACTGCCCAGACAACGTTAAAGCCCTTGACCTTGATGCCAGAGAATTTCAACAAAAAAAATCTTCTTGTAATTTTTGAAAAAAAAGTTATAACAATTATTTTTGTTTAAATTTTAATTAACAAAATTTACAAGGGAATGATTTTTAATCCCTTTAAAAAAATAAATGAAATGAAATTTAGTTCTCCCAATCAAACATTGTTTTCCATTTCCAAATACATACATAATAATAATTCATATGGTCACAATTAAGTCTTTATTTTCAAAAAAATATTTTATCACTTTTTTTGTTGTTGCAACAAAAGAAATTTTCTATTAATTTTTTAATTAATTTTTTAATTAATTTTTTTAATTAAAATTTATTTACTTTTTATTTACAATTTAAATTTACACCTTTAAAATACTTAAAAAGTAAATTTTATTTAATTATTTTTTATTTTAAATTTTATTTTTTATTTAAATTCTTTGTATTTTTTTTGTATATTTTTTTATTCTCAAAAAGAAATTATAACGATTAAATGATCTTGTGTGATCTTTTATGTTTTGACGTTTCGACTACAAATTTCAAACTGATTTAATTTGAATATTTTTGAGAAAGAGAGAGAGAGAGAGTGAAAATTTTGTCAACCCAAAAAAAATTAGCGAAAATGAAAAAAAAAATAAAATAAAATAAAATTCAAAGAAAACAACAAATAATCAAATACTCATTAGAGATTTATAAATAAATACAACACAGTGGGTAGAAAAGAAGACAGATTTTAACAAAAAATTCCCTTCAAGAGAAAATTTCTCAATTTCAAACTTTTTTCACTTAAAGTGCGAATTATAAATTCTTCCGTTTCCAACACCATTTTGTTGGTTATTAATGACACCTTCAAAAAATTATATAACGACCCTCGTATAACACACAGTGTGTTCAAATCGACGTTTTTTATGAAAAATAATTCTGTAACTTTTCAATGAATTTTTTTATAGTTTTCGATTGATTTTGGGAGGAAAAGCGTTAATGTGAACAGGGGCGTAGTCGTTGACCCTCCATACCTTGGGTATGTTGATTTTTTTAGTTTCGTTTATGAATTGAGACAGATAAAGTGTTATACACAGATAGTCACTGTAAATCTCTAAATGTGCTCACATATTCAGGTTATCTCTTATAGCTTCAGAGATGTTCTTTAGTCTTTTTATTTTTGTAGAATTTGAAATTCTTGGAAAAACTTACTATTTTTCCAGATCAGCTCTTATATTGACAGAAGTTTATACTTTGGCTAAAAATCCAACCTAAACTTGGCTGATTTTCAAATATACCTGATCCCAGCTCTAGCCATGTGAAATTTTATAACGGAATCTCTAACGTTTCAAAAGTTTAGAAATTATTTTCAAAAAATCGATTTCGACACACTGTGCAATATTGTTGTGTTGTTTATGCGTGTATAAGATATAAACTTTATTCCGGAAATATATTTGTATGGGGGCTACATAAAAACTTAAAAGGATAAATTTCATCATGGTATCTTTTAATGTCCAAAAACTCAGAATTACTTTCCGAATCGATTTAACAGATTCCGTTCATGCATGTGCCCAATCGACTGGTTGTCTGTTTGTTGATGTAACATTGTAAATTGCAATTTAGGAGATATATAGATGAAATTTGATACAGATTTAGCTCAAAACCCATTGTACTCGGTATTGACCGTTACAATTCACATAGATTCTATTCAATTAACTTTCAGGTATAAAGTTTTAAACTCACGAAACACACAGATATGAAGATTCTTTAATAAAATTTGAAACAATTAAATTTTGTTTTCGACATGTCCAAATCCACATGCCAAACTTCAAGATCGGTCCAGAAATGACCTTTGATCCCATACAGAACCAATTCCAATTTAAAATGTCATCATTGCATTTCATATTCCATCCACTTTAGATTTTTACGATATGAAGAAAATGTATTAAATTTTACGAGGGTCGGTCCACAATTTCCTATAGTCCTATCAAAAGATCCAATTCCAAAAAATTACCTAACAAAACTCCCTCATAAATATAAGTGTTATGATAATATTTTAAATAAGTAAATAAGCAAATTCTACGAGGGTCCCGCCATAACTTTGTATGCCTGCGTCATGGTCAAGCTAATTAAATAGAATACCTTAACCAAATATTACTCTAATTTTTCTTTAAAAATATTTAATTATGTATAAAAAATGTTGATTTACATATGTATAATATTATACTTTACAAATATTCAATAGTTCCCAAATTACTGAACTGTTTCCAAAAAAGCGAATTGGCAACACTGTGCATTGTTTACATCATGTCAACAATTGATTGAATTGAACAATTCAGAAATGTTTTTATAGAAATTTCTGTCAAAAATATGTAGTTTATTAACTTATTTTTCATGAATTCTTTTTCTTCTATTTTTTCCCAATTTGCCCCATTGTGCTAAATTATTGGAGTAAAATATTTGATAAAATGCGTTTAATCTTTGCAAATTTTGAAATTTACATTTTTTATAAAATATTATGAATGAATAAGTTTTATTTGTAATAAAATTGTGAGCAACAGCATCACACCCACCAAAAATAAGAAGAAAAAAACTACAAATGAACGAAACAAAGTCACCAAACTTGACCCTAATTAAGAGACAAAACAAATCAAGAGATACAAAAATATGAACATTTTTATGTTTATACTCGAAAATGAATATTTTTATTTAATTGGCAACAAAAAAAAAGAAAGCAAAAATATATATAAAAGAAAATTAAAAGAAAAATATTTTCTTTATTTCTATTGTTTCTTGTGATAAAAAGTCTTTGGGAAATTATTCAAATGCAACGAATAGAAAAAGGGGAACAGATGTCAAATGAAAACAAGTAAATGTTATAGTTGGTCAAGCCCGGCTGTTTAATACCGCACAACACATTCTTGGTTATTAATGGCAGTTATCAAAAATGAATGATCGACCCTCGTAAAAATATATTTTCTAATTTGTGCTTAAGAGTGCAGTAAACTATATATGTAGGATTTTAATACGGAAGCTTGAGGAAATTATACACCGACCCTCGTAAATTTTCCTACATCGATTTCTGCTTATATTTATCTTAAGTTGACCAATTTTTATCACAATACCAATGTGTATGTGAGATTTATGCCCTTTAAAGTATAATTTTTAAGGGAAGTTTTTTGGGACGTATGAGAAATATTGAACGGATCCTCGTATAATTTGGCACATCGTCATGTATGTATGCCAAATTTTTATCGCTTCATATTCAGCTTTTTTATGACCTTTAAACCGCATTCTGGGAAGAACATTTATATGGGGATTAGGTGAAGTAATGGCCCCATCACCACCAATTTCAAAAGGCACACCGTGCAAAAGTTTATCGAGATACTCTAGATGCGAAATCTGTATTTTGTTAATAAGATTACATGGATAGCCAGCCGACGGACGAACAGCGTTTAATCGATCTCAGAATAGTGGTATGTGAATAAGTTGATGTAGATTTACTACCCCGTCACTTAATTATTATTTTTTTTTTTATTTTGAGTTATATCGATCATATACAAAATGTGCGATATGCTCCTTTTCATTTCCATAGGGTGGACGATGGATTTAAAAAATCTATTAACACTTGCATGGTCTTGTTAGACAATTGTAGTGCAAATGACTTTTTTGAAACAGAAAAATAATCAATCACAGAAAAGCATTTAAAACTGTTAAGTTACAAGAATAGACGCTCTTATAGGCTGACGAGTGTTGCTTTGTATTTTATGCAAATAAATACACTCAAATTATTTTTAATTTTCAAAACAGATTTTAACGTTATCATTTAGACTTCCTGAGTCGTTTTAAAGATGTCCTTCCACCCTTCCGTCCCTCTTTCCGTTCATTCTCATAATGTTTCATAAGAAAAACCGATGAAAGTGTAAGTGGGAATTAAGATACGATTTTCTTGAAATTTAAAATTTGGCTTGTGAATTTTGACTGATATAGAATTTATCTATGTCAAGCTTTATTTTTAATATTTTCAATTTGCATGACCTTGAAACCACATTTCGGGAGCAATTTACATAGGAGCTACCCGAAATATTGCACCGACTATCACAAATTTCACGAGATTTTATTCTTGACCCAAAAAAATCATCTGTAGCAAATTCCATCAAGAAATCTTTAAAACTGCAACCTTTAGAGTGCTCACAAAGTTACATGGCCAGACAGACTGCCAGCCGGTTAAACGGACGTATGGACATCGTTAAATCGAATCAGGTAGTTCCATATTATATGATACTAATCGACAATAACATTTTTAATTATTAAACATATTTTTATTGATTTTAAATTAAAACTCATTTGATATCTAATTTTTCTCTCAGTGTTAAAACTATTACCCTGACAACAATTATTGTTCTGACACAGATACGAATTTTAAAAAGAAATAAACAAATAAATTTCTAATCACAATTTTTGTTATGTGTAACACTTTTTTCGATTGTTTTAAATCGTTCCTTTTCTTCTGCAGAAGTAATAAATATGAAGTTATGATTTTAATTGTTGCCAACAGAAAAGGGGGGGGGAAATTAAGTAAAACATTTTATTATTATTTTAAAACAATAAATTGAAAAAATATTGATTTTAAAAATTACATTACATTAGGGAGCCCAAACTTTTAATCCCAATCCCGGGATTTCTTAATCCCGAAAAATTTCGGGATTTGAAAAAAATTATATCCGGATTTTTCTGGGAACCGAATTTCTGGGAAATTACAAATATTTTATTGTCATACATATACAATATTTAACTCCATTTAATCCATTTCGTTCCGGTATTAGATTTTTCGACCAGTTAAAATTAATTTTTTCAAAATTATTTTCTTATATGAGAAACACAATATTTAAGTCAAAATTTTGTTCTAAATGTTTAGTCTTTTAAAAAATATTTTTTATTAAAATTGCAGTATTTATTATAAAAAAAATTTCCAAAATTCCTAAAAAATACTGAAATCCCGAAAAATCCCGGGATCCCGAAAAAACCGGAATTTGATTTTTAAAATCCTGAATCCCGGGGAAAAACAGTTCCTTTTGTCAACCCTATAAACACACTTACATCCCTTTTAAATTGTTTAAACTTTTCATATTACAACAGGTAAATGTAACTCGTGAACTATAGCAGATATTTTAATAACATTTTACATGGTTGAAGCTGAGGTATTTTGTTGATTTGAAGAGGTACATGTCCCTTACTGGTGTGGGGCGCAATCCGTTATCCTTCAAAGTTAACCACCTCCGATATATTGATATTATCAAATATATGGAAAAACTCAAATGCGTTTATAGGAATATTCAACAATGTTTATTCATTTTTTTTAATTGTTAAAAATTTCAAATCTTTTGAAATTTAATTTAATTTCAAACTTAATTACAACAAAATTCTATTAAAGTGATTTTTCACTTAAATGTCATTACTATTTGTGACATTTTTTAGTGATTTGTGACATTTTTTTATAAATCACATAAAAGAGAGATTTAGTTTTTGTCTCTTTTTTTTCTTTAGTTTAACTCACCCTTTTTATTATAATGATTATGATGTTGATTATTATTGTTGCCATCACCATTGAGAATTATTGATGGCGGTTTGCCATGGGCTGGTGGCATTTGTATGGACGACATTGGTATCGCCAAACAATTGCCACCCAATTCGACATCCTGGGCATCGAATAAAGGACATGGTGCATAAGCAACTTTAGTACCACGTCCCGGTGAAGGTCTAACACGACTCACATAACGGCCAGCTGATGAACTCAAACCAATGCGATCACTCATTCGTAAAAAAAAAAAATAAGAACTACTCACTATATAGCACTCACTTTCACTCACTCCCTCTCGCACACACTCACACACTTATGTTATGTTAAGTTTTAAGTATAAAAATTAATTTTATTCATTCATCTTTTTTGTTTTTTTTTTTTTTTTTTTTTTTTTTTGTATCACAGATTCTGGGTTTTTGAAAGTTTAATTTAATTATTTATTTATTTATTTTATAAATATATTTTGAGATCGAATATAACTCCATTAAATGTTTGTAATATTGCGACAGTCATTATTATTTTTCAATATATTTTATGATTTTTTTTTGGATTTTTATGGCGTTGAAATTTGTGTAACACTTGGCAGGGACTTGTATTATGTGTTTGTATGCGTATATATCCTTTATTCAAGTTTTTCTATATAAATTTTTTTCATATCATTTTTTATCCTTTAATTTGATATTATTTATTGCATTTTAATATCATTGATTTTTTTCGCATTTATTTTTCCTTTTTTCAGTTGTTTCCTTCGAGTGAATTGAATGAGATGTAACAAAAGTTTGAGAGAATGAATGAATGAATGAATGAAATTTGGAACACAAAAATGATTTCTTAGATAAAATAACAAAAAACAAAAGAAATGAAATTCTAAAAAAAATTCAGAACAAAAGAATTTGTATTAAATAAAACTGAAAATATTTTTAAATAAATTTATAACAATTCATGATACATTGGGGCAGAATCGATATTTTTCTGAAAATAAAACTGTAACTTTAATCTTTCAGGAAAATGTCTGCTTTAATATGAAATTTTATTGAAAATAAAAATATTCAGAAACAACTAAGAAAACTATATTTGGCTTTGCCGAATCTTCAATACCCTCCACTGCATACACACTCACACATGCACTCACTAACTTACACAATATATAAACATTTGTATACCCTACACATAGGTCGTGAGGGTATTATGCATTTGTACTGGTGTTTGCAACGGACCTTTTAAGTATACTGTTCGACTTGGAATCACTTTCTGAGTCGATTTAAGCATGTCCGTCCGTCCGTCTGCCTGTCCATGAAAAGCTTATTCACAAAGTACAGGACACAGTTCCCATACAAATGTCCCACTGGCATGGAGTTTTTGTAGTCAATAAAATTACTAAATATAACAACCGAATTTACAAAAAATAGTCTTATTATATTTTACAATGATGTGCCTAATTATACGAGGATCGGTAAATAATTTCTTTTAGGTCCCAAAAAACAAACTTACAATATCACTTGATACTAAAAGATTTTATATATATTTAGTCAAATTAAGATAAATATCATTCAAAATATCTGTGCAAAATTATACGAGGGTCGGTCAATATTTTTTTCTAATTCCTAAATAACTCTACAGAAAAAAGTCCTTTTAAAACGCATAAATTTTACATATATAAGCAAAAATAAGAAAAGCAAATTATACGAGGGCCGTACAGAAAATTTTCGTAGCAGTCATTTACAACCAACAATGGTGTAAGTATTATATGGTTGAACTTGAGCGACTATAACATTTTTTACTTATGTTATGTAACACTTAATGAGTCATAAAATTAGTTATATCTTTAGCTATAACTGAACCGATTTTGATAATTTTTTGAAATGGTAATGAAGTACATATGACTTAATGTTATGGAAAAATTTATTGTAATTTATTGATTTATAATTGACTATTTATGAAAGTTCTTCAATTGATATCGAACTATATCTTTAATATACTGAACCGATTTTGTGTGTTTTAAAATAAGGACAAAATTTGGATGTGAGCGTGACAACAATAGACAGACAGATGGACTTAGCTAAAACCACTTAGATTTTGATATGATGCAAGAATATTTATATATACATTATGGGGTCTGAGCTGATTCCTCTTTAGCCTTACACACGGAATGGCCACTTGTGATGGTGGAGGATATAATAATCAAGGATTTTGTCACTTTTTATGTATTTAAAAAAAATTAATTTCTGAATTTCGAAATTAAAAATTTCTGATATCTTTCTGAAAATTTCAAAAAGTTTAGATTCTAAATAAAAAATTCTTGAAAAAATTTTATATATTAATTTCCTTAAATTCCCAAAAATGTTGAGAAAAATCCTAAAAACTGGGATTTGGATTTTGGTTTATGGAAAAAGTCGTTACCATATGATTAGCGACAAAGTGCGGTATTCAAATCTACATGACATTTTAAGATTCAGAATTTGGGATTTTGAAAAGTAAAAGTTTAAAACATAATCTTGATATCCTCTGGATTTAGTCTTATAGGGTTTTTGGATTCAATATTTAAATATTTAAATTATGATTTTCAATGTAAAAGTTTTCAGAAGAAAATATAAGTTTCAAATATTAATTTAAGAAAAAATCTTATTTTTAATGAAAATGAATGAAGGAACCCTTTTTGGCGAATGAAGCACGATATCTCCTTTTTTGGAATTTTTAAATTGGAAATTTTTGAATTTGGAAAAGATATAGAAATCAACATTTTTAATTAATAAATATTTTCAAGTAAAAAAAATACGAGCACAATAGATCGTGTATTTTTTTTAGAAATATATTAACAAAACTGACTCAAGATCCAAGTTTTTAAAGCTGAAAATTCTAAGGCAAATAACCTGAAAACTACAAGCGATAAATCAGATTTTATATTATAACCGATTTTACACCCACATAACTCCGCGATCCAAACTAAAATGTAAACAAAAAAATTATTTCCAAAAATATCGATTCTGCTCCACTGTACATTATAAAATAGCAACAATATATATAGTCACGTTTGAAACCTCATTGATAAAACCCCTGGGGTATTTTAATTTGTTGGGAAATGATTTCGCAATGAACAAAGAAACAGTCTAGTCTATGATATCCTGCATAGAGAAGGACTTATTTAAAATTAATAAAAACAAGTAAAACAAGAAAAAAAATTATAGTTGATTAAGACCGACTTTATAATACTCCACACACATTGTTAGTTATAAATGAAAGTTCTACAGCACATTATTTTGGATTTAATTCCGAAACTTTTGAACCCTAAACTTCGCTGATTTAAAGGAGAGTTAAAGAGGAGCATAATCGATGACCCCACAAATTTGTCACTATATTCATATGAATATTAAAGTTGTTAAGCCGATTTTACTGGTTTTAAGCAGACAACTTTTAAGGGCAACAAAAATTGTTCTGAAAATCAAAATTTATATTATCTGAGACAATTATTGTGGATATGGACATGACAGTTAGATGGACAGACAGACAGTTGAATCCAAATCTCTCAAAAACTTAATGTAAAAGAAATTATGGAATCAAATTCTACAAGGGTCTTTCATTAAATTGTCATGATTGTGCAGTCTTAACTCCTGTTTTTCACTAACAATATCCAAAATATATTCAACTGAATGTTAAAGCTGCTTCAGATGTCAATCTATAACTTTTTATATATTGAACCGATATCACTATTTTTAAGCAGAAAGCTTTTTAAGGGCAACAATAAATAATGTGAACAATTTTTTGTTTATTTGAGCGTGAGAGACAGACGAACGTAGAGTTGGACATATAAAAATTACCTCAGATTTCAATTTGCTTTACGGTTTAGGTTGAACCCAAAATAACTCGAAAAATTTTTCAAATTTTCTTTAATAACTCCAACGGTTCAAAGGTTACAAATTATTCCCAAAAAAATCATTTTGGAACCACTGTGCAGGAGGAACTTATAAAAACAACAACATTATTTTCCGCTTTTTACGTTTTAATTTTGTCAACAGGAGTTCTTCTCTCTTTTAATTTATTAGTTTTTAAATGAAAAATCTATTTAATATTTTCATGCTTAAATAAATCTGTAATTAGTTTAATTAAAAATTTAACAACGAAATGTATACATAAAGCAAAAATAAACGTTATTTTTCTGCAAATGATTTAAGTGAAAAAAGAAGAATTTATTTTTTAAGAACTTGACATTTCTATGTCACTTCAAAATTTTGTTTGTGTAAGTACCTTTCAGATCCTCTCTCTCTCCCTTCTCCCTTCTTAGTTTTTTTCTCTTTTTTAACGAAAAATTTCTTTAACGTTATTTTTTACAACCTCCACCATCACAAGTGGTGAAGAGGGTATATTAACTTTGTCATTACGTGTGTCATGCTAAGAAGGAATCATCTCAGATCCGATAATGTACATATATATATTTACATCAAATTAAAATCTGAGTCGATTAAGCTATGTCCGTCTGTCTGTCTGTCTTCCGCTTTTCACCCATTTCCAATAATTGACAGAGCTCAATGAGATTTGGTCTGAGTATTTATTATAGTCCTAAAAAGTTCCTTATTTAAAACCAGCAAAATCGGTTTAGTATATTTAAAGATATAGACCGATATCTGAGGCATCCTCTAAGTTCAATCTTCATGAACATTCCAAAAATTATCAAAATCGGTTCAGTAGAAAAAAAGTTATAGCCAAACTCATTAAGTGTTCCGTGTTACATTTAGGAAAAACTTGTTCATATTGCATACGTATGTGAGTGTATGTGTGAGTGTGTATGAACAAAAAAAAGTATTTCTTTACACGCATTGTGGTGGAGGGTATTGAAGATTCGACATAGCCGAATAGAGCACTTTTACTTGTTTTGGTTTTAATTTTGACTGTGACAGACCAAAACTAAAATGAATGCAAAAAGCATCGTTTTCTTTATTAATATCTGTAATAGTGTGTGTAATTGTGTATAAGTGTGTGTGTGAAATGTCATTTTTTTAACATACAACGCCAAGTACAAGAGAATAAAATCCATATATACAATATAGAAATAAAGGTAGATATACAATTTCCATATAATATTTACAAATATCAGCACTCACACACACACACACTCATGTAAAAAATAAACAAATCTAAAAAATCCTTTAAAGAAAATGAACCCCAATAAGGCTCCACCTTAAAATTTTAAAAGAATTTCTCACTTGATAATCTCTGCATAAATCTCACTTATTTTAAGAGTTTAAAAATATTATTTGAAAATTTATATTCGAATAAAGAAAATTACTTTAAAATTTATATTCGAATAAAAAAAATGTTACGCAAATGTTTGTCTAAATTACACAATGGGGCAGAATCGATTTTGTATCGAAATTTAAATCGGTTGCATTGACTTTTGATAGCAGAAAAATATGGTGTTACGACTTCTGTAGCTTGAACTCCATTTGAGTTCCATGAAGTGAGTTAAAGGTGCTCTAATTTAGGTACTTTAGATATTCAATTTCTTTAATCGCATGTCAAATTTTCGTTTTTAATTCAAATATAAATTTTTTTACATCTTTTATAGTTTTCGAGTTATTTGCATTTTCCAACTTCAAATATTTGTAAAATCTGGAGTCAGCATTTTATTATATATATTAGAGTGTTCCACCGATCTTGTTTAAATTTCCTACTGTGTTTTCAAACAAAAATGGATTGTGATCAATATCTCTTACCACATTCACACATACACTCACAAACGTATACAAAGTTTTTCTTAAATATAACGCAGTTATGTTTTTGACTATAACTTTTTTTCTATTCAACCAATTTTGATAATTTTTTAAATGGTAACGAAGTACATGCAACTTAATGTTATGGCAAAATAAAATTCTAATTTACCGATTTGTAATTGAGAACTTTACAAAAGTTCTTCGGTTGAACTTAGAGGTAGCCTCAGATTCCGGTCTATATCTTTTAATAAACTGAACCGATTTTGCTGGTTTTCAATAGAAAACTTTTCAGGACTCTAACAAAAGGCCAAATTGCATTGAGGTCTGTCAAATATTGTGGATGTGAGCGCGCCAACAACAGACAGACCTACAGACAGACGGACATATATAAATCGACTCAGATTTTCGTTTGATGCAAGAATATATATACATTATGGGGTCTGAGATAATGTTTTCTTAGCATTACAAATTTATATATCCTCTTCACCACTTGTGTTGGTTAAGGGTGTACAAATTATGGATGATCTTGAATTTAAGTCTTTTTTCAATAAATACAATATAAAAAAATATTTCGGGCATGAAAAAATAACGTTATTTTTCTTTTAACTGAATTTTAAGATTTTTCATTAAAATGTTAAATTTTTTATGAAAAGTTAGTGATCATGAATTAACATACTTTTTCTAAGAAATTCAATATTATGTGACTTTTGGCCATTTTAAGATTTTTTAATAAAAATATCTTTTTTATGTAAAAATTTCCTGATCGGATTTTATAAAAACATAATAATTTCTTTCATACGCTCAAGTCTGCTTAAAATATAAGATTAATTTTAATTGTACACTAGAGCATCGACTTGCGTCGTTTATGAGGACGCGACGCAAAACGAAACAACTAAAATTTTATTTATTTTCACCGTTATTAAAAGATGCTTAAGGAAATACTCTTAAAGTCACAGTAAGTAGAAAAAACCTTATTTTT
The DNA here is from genome assembly GCA_004302925.2 of Cochliomyia hominivorax. Lineage (NCBI taxonomy): Eukaryota > Metazoa > Arthropoda > Insecta > Diptera > Calliphoridae > Cochliomyia > Cochliomyia hominivorax. Next base: position 10,803,247 of record PYHX02000494.1, read on the forward strand.
TATTACGCCCTTCTTCAGCGGCATTCTTCGCTTATTTGGATCATGTATCGAAATTGAAATCAATAAGGGATTTCTTGCTATAGTATCTTGTTTAGAATGGAGTGATGTAACAATTTCAGCAAATTGATTTATTTTATCACTGTTTCTTCTGCAAATTATTTTTACTGTTGTAGCTGCTAGTCCAAGAGCTCTTCTTTTATAAACAGCCTTTTCTCCCGATTAAAAACGATTTTTTACGTCTAATTTTAATTCCCAACTTATTACTTTTCTTTAAGTTTGAATCATTTTTTACAACCTTAATGTACTTTGGTGAACCACATTCTACCTTAAACAGACATTTGCTCTTAGCACCACTTATATAATAAAGATAAGAGAATTCACCTTATTTCATGCAAAATTTGTTAACTTAACGTGCAAGTGACGAAAAGTGTTAACAGTCAGACTAATAATGATCATCTACAATGCAGCAGAAAAAAAATTTAACATTTTCTAGCAAATCAAAATCAAAACGAAGCAAATCGAACCGAAACAAATCGGTGTTAAAACGATGCAAATCAGACCGATGCAACTTGAAATTGCAACGAAGCAAATCGAATGTTTTTAAGTTCTTAAATAGCGACGTGAATCAAAATGACGCAAATCGGGGCTCTAGTGTATATGAATAATAAGGCAAAGCGTATACTTGATATTATACATTTAGATGGAGTTATTATCACTCATACGCTCAGCGTTTGCAAATTGTTTATTATGGAAACGACTCTGTAATTTGACCTATTAGAGATATCTTATTTCGAATGGTCAGAGCAGAAATGATTCCAATTGATTCGGTGGATTACAGAGTTTTAAAATTTTTGAAAATTCGCAAAAAATTCACTTATGAAATGTGACAAAAGAAATTTTGCATACAGATTATTCGAATAACTTTTCATTTTCTGCTCACCCTTTAAAAAATAAAAGTTACCTGTTTTTTTCTATATTATCTACTTTATTCTATACACGTTAAGGATACACGTTTATCTACACTTTCTCAAGTGGATGTTTGTTTGCATGTGTTTGTGTATATGTGTGTGAATGCTGTTAAAAAATGCATTTGAGTTAATGCTATTTTTAAGCCTACAAAAATACCTTTCTTTCTTCTGCCTCCCTTTTCTATTCCTTCTCTCTCTGTCTCTCTTTCACTATACACAACTACCAGCATGATTATTTTTTAAAATTTTCTCTTATTTTCATTTTTATAACTTTTTTTAAATATAAATTTTTATTATTTTCAGAGACTTTTCTATAGATTCACTTTGTTTTATATGGATGTAACCTTCTTAAGCGTATAAAACCAAAATAAACAACAACAACAATTTTAAAAAAAGTCAAGAATTTATCACAACAAACATACAACAACAACAACAACTAACTATAAATGTAAGTTTTTACATAATTTTTTTTTATATTTTCAGATTCTTAATACTCATTTTGCTTTCTATTCGATGTTTGTTTAAAAGTATGTAACATGTACATATGTTGATATGTATATGTGTTTGCATTTGAGTGTTTACAACTACAACTAACAAACGTTAGCAAAAAAGCACAAACAAACAATAACACAGACAACATTAAAACACAGTTTTTAGCAAAAAAAACAACTAAACAAGGAAAAACACGGAAGACTAAAGGAGAGTAATTAAGGAGAGTAGAGACGACTTTGAAAAACACTACTGTGCATTATAGCTTTTCTTACAATATGTGATAAATTGGTATGTATGAAAAAAAGTAAGGAACGTATACTTAATATCATATATTTAAATGAAATAAATATTAATCATACGTACAGATATGGAAAAAAACATGGAAAACTAAATGAGAGTAATTAAGGAGTAATTAAGGAGAGTAGAGACGACTTGTTATGTATGGAAAAATTAACAACGTATACTTAATATTATATATTTAAATGAAATAATATTATTAATACGCACAGTATTTCTTCATTAATATTTTTTGCAAAAAATTCTATAACTTTTGAACTATTAAAGATTTATTCATGAAATTTCACAAAGTTAAAGTTGAGGTGTGTTCAGGTTGTTTTCAAGAAATACTCATAACTCATATGGTCAGAGTCATAGTCAGTAACCCTCCAAAGTTGGCCACTAAGAAAATGTAGATTTTTAAAAAATTCGCCAAAAATTCAATTATGAATTCTAACAAAAGAAATTTTGTCTTGACATAGACCTTCTAAATCTCTATAAAAAATACTTATATGTTGAAATGATCTCTAATAGTTTTCGAGGTATTCAAGTAGAAATAAATTTTGCAAACCCATTTTTAGCATTTCTTTATAGTTCTTTTTTAAAAAGTGACCTTAATAGTAATCGCAAAATATTTTAAAAATTTTGAACAGATTCCCCATAAATTCTAAAAAGTATGGTTGTTATAACCATTTAAATATATAAATCTGTTAAAAAGTTATATAAATCTGAAGTTGGAATCTTTAAAAAAATATGCATCAAGATTTTTTCCCCAAAAGGAGAAACAGAATTTATTCACAAATAAAACTTTTTTCTATTCTAAATTTTACAAATTTCTATTGTTTTGAAAAGAAAGCCTAACGGAAATGCATGTGAACTAAGATCGCATGAGATTAGGGCAATGACCAGCCCACAAGCCCTAACCAAATTTGGTCAATGAAAAAAATGATCTTAAAATATTTTTGTTAAGTTCTGAAATTGCAAAGCTGGAATCATCTTTAAATCATCTATAACTTTAAGCTACATGTGTGAGAAAAACACTCTAAAAATATTTTCTACCGGACGGCCTTAATAATGACAGGGTGACTACTTAAGTGAAAAAGTCATTTTTCAAATATCAATTATACTAGTTGGGATTTTGGGTATTTCTGTATCACAACATGGGAATTAATTTAATTCTTTAATAATTGGACAAATTCATATATAATGTATTGAAACTTTCAGGTCCATATTGTAATTCGTTTCAAATTTATTTAAGTTTAAAAATTAACTTCACTTTTTTTTGAAAATAGCAAAAATTCGAAAATTTAAGTTTTTACCAAAATTTAGACATCAAATGATATTTTTCTTACTTCTCTTTTAGAAATTATGAATCTTCAAGTTCTAACGTTTTCACAGATACCAAATACTTGTACAAAAAGTTTATAAGTTGGCAGAATATCCAACCTAAACTAGGCTTCCTCTAGTCAAATTTAGCGATTTTTCAAACATTTCTATGATTATAATTTTAAAAGAATTAAAAAAGATTTTGCGATCTTAAATTAAAGTATTTTTAAATCTTTTCATAATAATATCGTTTTTTAATATGGAATGTTAGAGAGAGTTAATTAACGTCTTTGTTTCAATTTAACTCAATTATACTCAATTATGGTCATTTTAGAAATTAAAAAACATTGATTTTCTAAATGAATTATAAGTGATCATGTATTATTGTCCTTTATCCTATAAACTTAATATCAAGAGATTTCTGTCCAAATTTAAGTACCTTAAAAAACAATTTTTAGTTTTTTATTATTATGGTTATATTTGCCAAATGTCCAGCAATGAACATGAACATTAAAGTCATTTATTTAATAAACTCCCTATTAATTTAATTATGACCAATTTTAAATTTTTCATAAAAAATATAAATTTTTTATATGAAAACTTACTGATAACTAAATAACGTCCTTTTTCCTAAAAACTCAATATTAAAAGACTTATGGTCGTTTAAAAAAAATTAATAAATTATTGATTTTTAATAAGATAAAAAATAAATGATCATGTATAAACGCTTATCCGTTTTAAACGATTAATGACAATTTTAAGATTTTGTTTATAAAAATATCGAATTGAATATGAAATATAAGTGATAATGGATTAATGTCCTTTTAATAATTCTGAAAATATTAAGTGTGATATATTCAACTAAGGTTGTTTGATAAAAAAGGATTTATGATGAAAAAAAATTAAATAATATCATTAACGCGATAAACTCAATTTTGAGCGATTTATGTCAATTTTAAAAATTTCTCCTAAATATTGCTTTTATTAAAAAAGAAAATAAGTGATCATGGATTAATATCAAACTCAATATTAGGAGATTTCAATGCACTTTAAAATCTCTTATAAAATTTTCTATTTTATTATAAAAATTGGTGATCATAAATTATTGTCCTTTTTACAATACTAAGCGATTTTCAAGATTTGTCTTGAAATATAACTTTTTTTATAAATAAAAATTGGTCACTATTGATTAAAATCATTTTTTTAATATTAAGCGATTTATGGCCATTTTTAATTTTTCCTAAAAACTCCATTTTTCATTAAAAAAATATATAAATTAATGTCATATTTTAAATAAACTCAGTATTAATTGATTTATATGCTTCACAATAGACTTCTCATAAAATTTATCATTTCTTATACAAAGAAAAATGTATTCACGAATTATGGTCCTTTTCTCAATATACAACATATTCCATAATTTACGACCATTTGCAGATTTTTCTTGACATATAATTTTTTATAAGGAAAATACGTGATCATTGATTAATATTCTTTTCTCAATAAACTCAATATTTTATGAAAATTCACATTTTTCAAAAAATATCAATTTTGTTATGAAAATTTTGTGATAATAAATTAACATTCTTTTCCCAATAAACTCAATATAAAACAACTTATAGTCATTTTATTTTATAACAATTTCTTTTTTATTTTTATAAAAATATTGATTTAATGAAAAAGTAAACGATCATGGATTAACGTCATTTTCCAGTAAACTCAATATTAAAGTACTTATGAAAATTTTAAGATTTGCAATGAAATGTGAGTGATCATGGATTGTTGTTCCTTAAGCGAATTATCCCCAATTAATATTGATTATTAGAAAAAATCGATTTCTGGCGTAAAAAGTTTCATAATAAGCCCGTTACTCACTAAACTCATATTGAGTTTATTGGAGCTAATTTTGTTCAATTCATGATTTCACATAAAATTTTCCATTTATTTTCATTAAAAAATTGTGATCACGAATTACAGTCTTTTTCTCAACATTCATTTTTATGCGACATATTCCAATTTTCACATTTAACTTGAAATATTAATATTCTTTATAAAAAATGTTAAGTAATAATTAATGTTCTTTTTCTAAAAAGTTCGCTAAAAAGTGAGTGATCTTGTATTATATTCCTTTTTCAATAAACTCAATTTTTAGCGGTTTATTCATAATTTAAGTATTTTTTTTACAAAATTAACAAATTTTGTTATGAAAATTTTGTGATCTTAGATTAACTCCTTTTTCTTAATATCACACTTCTTAAAACACTTTTGTAGGGTATTTTATGAAAATTGGAAACATGAAAAACATATTTATATCAATTGAAAACAAAAATGACAGAGAAGTTTCATTTCTTTTTTTCTTTTTGTATTTTAACGTTTATTACGGAAATGTAAAGAAAAAAAATCACAAGGACATAAGCGTCAATAATAATATGAAGTACACGCGGTATTTTATATTATAATTCTCAAACAAGAAAACAAATAGAAATATAGTCTATTTAAAGACTCACACACACACATACAAACATGGAGAGAGAGTGATACATATACTTAATATCACGCAGACAATGACACTCAAATAAACATAAATTAAGGATACATAATATAAAATAATTAGGAGGATAATATATCCTATTTTTTATTTCTGTTGTTTTTAGATTTTATACTATAATTGTTGAATTTATGGCATTTTAGGGAAAAAGGGCGATATTTACAGCAAAATTATTATTTTGTTTTTTAAAATCTTCACTTCTTTGAATTTCTTCTTTTCTAAAATTTCACTTCAATTATTTATTAGTTTTCATAAATTTATATTATTACAAATAGAAATATACGCTATTGTGTGATTTTTTCCTTTTTAGCTGTTTCTATTATACGTTTTCCCACCAGCAATTTGTATCTAAATATTTTTTCAACTTTTTTTCTATTTTCTAAATAACAAAAAAATAAAACCGTTCGCCGTTCACCGAGGACTTTTGCCTGCAATATCCTGCCTACAACTGAATTTATATGAAGCGGCATTTTAACAAATACCAGCAAAAGAGGCTGCTTCATTAGTTGTTTTTTCTTTTTTTCCTTCATGCATTTTCTTTTGACGTGATTTTGTTTTTATTTTGATTTTTATGCTCATTTAATAACACGTGCTAAAGAGCTTTTATCCGTTCGAAAAAGATAACAGCTTTATATGTGAAAAGCTTTAACGAATTATCCCAATCGTTGGTTGAAAACCTCACTAAATGAAAACAGCAAACAAAATGTTTACAAGCGAAGTTATGGCAAATTAAAGCTTTTTTCATATTTCAACTTCCTTTTCCCAATAAAGCAATTTATAGTTATTTTTAAAAATTTCCTGTAAATATTTATTTTTTTTAAGTGAAAATTAGTGATAACAAATTAACGTTCTTTTCACACAAAAGCTAATATTAAGCGATTTATGACAATTTCAAAACTTTTTTTCAAAACATATTTTTTTAAATGAAAACTAGTGATAACAAAATGATGCCATTTTTTCAAAAAAAAATATCAAGCGACTTTCAAAATATTTCTTAAAATAACGTTTTTTGTTAAGAAAATTTAACGTCCTTTTTCCAATAAAACTATTATAAAGCGTATTATGGCCATTTTAGATTTTTCATAAAAAATCGTTTTTTGTTAAATAAATTAGTCACAACGAACGTCTTTTTTCCACTAATTTATGGTCATTTTTAAACAACTTATGACAAGATTTTTCGTAAAAACGTTTTTTATATAAAAAAGTTAAAGATCATGGATTTAGGTTCTTTTCTTATAAACTGAATATTAAGCAATTTAAGTCAGAGATCTCGAAAGAAATTCTACAAATCACAACGTGTATTAATATGGACATTTTGTCAAATCCCCCTGGTCCTGCCCGTTCTAAAATTTTATTTAATATTTCCACTGCATGGAAGCTACCTCTTCCCTTGATCCTAATCGTCTTACATTTTGTCCAGTAATTTTAAAACTTTCGCTGTTATAATCATTTTTTCCTTTGTATGGGAGAATCTCTCCCTCTGGTCCTATCGGTTCTACATTTTGTTGAGGAAGTGATTGGGAACAAAATTTGAGAACTCTCGCGGTTTGTTTGTATGGAGGTATCTCCTACCCTGGTCCTATCCCTCCTACAATTTTGGCAAGTAAAAATTATTCTTGGGAAAGTAATTGGAACCAATTTGAATACTTCCGCTTTTACAGTTCTTGAGATATTCAATAATCAACATTATCTTTGTATGGGGGACACCTCACCCCATGAACCTATCCGTCCTACATTCTGTCCAGTAAACAGTTGCTTGAAAAAATTATTGGGGCCAAATTAGAAAACTCTCGAGAAGTTTTTTTTAGGTATTCGATTATGAACATTTTCTTTGTACGGAGGCTCCCTCTCCCCCCGAATCCTATCCATTCTTCATATATATTGATTTGCACCAAATTTTAAAATTCTCGCTGTTATAGTTCTTTAGATATTCGATGATCAAAATTTTCTTTAACTGGGGGCTACCACTCCCATATGGTCAGGGGCGTAGTCTGTGATATATGAATATCACAGATATCAGATGAGTATATATAACCTTGTCATTCCGTTTCTTATTTCTATAATTTTTGACTTAGACTCACAAAAATATTTTGCAACGGCTTAAAAAAAGAAATTGATTGCGCTATGTCCGTCTGCCCGTCCATCCGTCCGTCCGTGTGTCGGTTGACATCAAGTTTATGAAGCCAACATACAATTAACACATATGATATGTAAATCAAACGATTGGAAATACTTTCGAGAATTTTACTATTAAAATTCAGGGAAATTAGTTCATAAATGGTTCAGATATTAGAAAAGAACTGGAGTTACTTTAAAATATTTTTTGAAAAATCTCCAACAGTTAGAGATTTAGTTTTTTTTCACGGATAGAATTTTCCATATATTTTGAACCCCCTATGAGAACTATGGACTTGGTTATAACACTGTCTGATTACAAATATTTTTCCCGAATTTTATCTTTTTCAGTTTTCTAAATCGGTTCATAAACCACCGAGATATGGTAAAATCTTTCTTTAAAAATTTTGTCCCATGTGATTGTTGTTGTTTTTTTAACTATGGGAAAAACAATAACAACGTTTAAAATAATATTTTTGAGATTTTGGTCATTCTATTAATACTAGAAATTTCATTGCATTACCAGTGGGTCGGAAATATTTTGTGGATTTTTCATTTGTAGACATAAACTCGATTGGGCCATTAGTTTCCGAGATATGGGCGAAAACTTATTCTGACGCTCCTGGGGCAGCTACGAACCTAATTGTCACGCAGAAAAATTACTAATTTTTTCCTCGATTTTTTTTATTTTCAAATCGGTTCATAAATAGCCGAGATATTGTATATAATTTTGAAAACAATAACAAAATTCCGTATGAACAATGGTGAAGGGTATAATAGCACGACTGAATTTAACTTTAGCTCTACGTTATAGTCAAGATTATTATACTGAATACACACTATAGTTTATGCTATTATTAGTCTATAATCCAGCTTATTACCTAGTCTATAGTCCAGATTTTTGAATAAGGTTTAACAGTTCTTAACACACATTTTTTATTAAAGCTTTTAACACAAGTTCCATTTAAAAAGTCAGATCAAAGTGCTTCGAACCTTTAGAAGGAAAATAAATATTTTCCAAAGACATCCCGACACATCCAGTAGGAAATCAGTCTAGTTAGCTTAGTGCTCCGACTATTTTGTACACAATATATATACAAATTTAGTATACCCTCTTCACACCATATTCAACATTGTAGGGTCACCGAATACGTTCAGACGAGTTAGGGATATGTGAAACTTTAATTCATTCCAAAAAAAAAACAGCAAAAAATAAAATTTTATGTTTCTTTTTAAATTTTTGACATTTAATGAGAATTTTTGACATTAATGAGAATCTTCATAGATACCAAATACAAATCTCTTGGCTGAGAATCCAACCTTTGGCTTTCTGTATGTCAAATTTACCAATCAGCGAACTTTAAAAAAACAACATACTTTGAAGGGTACGGTAACCCTCCTCTGATCCAATAGGGACTTGTACTCCTCCAACTCAACTTTTAAAAGACCTCAACTCTAACCATTTGAAATTTCATTAAGATATCTTTAATGGTTCAAAAGTTACAGAATTATTTCCAAAAACTTTCGATTTGAACTTTATATTAAAGTTTTTTATTTTAATTTAGATCCTTTTCCAATTTTACTTACCTTTTTCTCTTAGAAAATAATAACAAGATTTGTTGTTTCGTTTTTTAGTTGTTTAAAGTTTTTTTTATTTATTTTTATTTTTTTATTTAATTTTTTTAATATTATATATAAGTTTTTGTTGTTGATTTTCGTATTATAATAATAATTTGTCTGTTGGTTTTCAAGTTAAATTGAATAAAGTTCTTTTTTTTGTGTTTGTTGTTGTTGTTTTTTATATAATGAATATAATTTGTTTTGTTAATATCGCAAATTGTTTTTGTAATGATTTCAGTTTTTTGTAACGGATTTTATATGAAAAAAGTTTTTTTTTAGATTTAAAAATTTTTTCTTTAAGTGTATTTTTTGTGATAAAGAGTTTTTGGTTTGTTTGTTAGATTTTTTTGAAAACTGCTTTAATTTTACATCAATATTAGTTAATTTTAATATTTTTTTTAGTTAATTAATTTGTAAAGTTTTCTATTTTTAAGTTTAATTTTAGTGTTTTTTTTTCAGATTTAGAGTTTTGAGTTTTAATTATTTAGCAAATTATTGGAATTTTTGTCTAATTATTAGTGTTTTTTATTTTTTAGTTTAAGTAAATTAAATATTTTTTTTAAATAAAAGCCAATAATTTTTTAGATTTAATTTTTGATTTTATTTTTTTTTTTTTAGAAAAAAACTATTTTTTATTATTTTTTTTTTCATAAATAAAAAGTTTAAGTTATTTGTTAAATTAAAAGAATTTTTTTATTAATTAATAATAATATAAATTTTTTTTATAATTAAAATTATTTAAAATAGTTTTTTTAATTATTTAAATTATTATTTTTTAATTTTTATTAATTATAAAGTTTTACACACATTTATAAGATTTTTGGGGAGAAAAATCAAAAATTTATTATATATATATATATATTTTTTTAGTTATATATACTAGTTGTTGTAATTTAATAAATTATATTTATGTGTAATTTTTGTAAAGCTTTAAATTTTATTATTTAATTTTATTTATTTTTTTTTTTTTTAATTTTTAAATATATATTTTTTATTTTAATTTTTAGCTTAAATTTAAAGAGTTTTAATTTTTGTTGTTGTTGTAATAAGGAAGAAGGAGACGAAAACATGTGGCTGCCTCATTTTAATTCGTTTTTTATTATTTCTTTTTAACACAAACATTTATTTTTCTTTATTTTTTTATATATAAATACAACATTTTTTTTCTTGGTTAATGATTTTATGAATTTTTTTATAATAATTATTTTTTAAAAAAACCCAGATCTTCTTTAATTTAAATTTAAAGTTAAACTATATTTGTTTTTTATTTCTTTAAGATATCCTGGCTACTAATTTCTTTTTTATTTAACATTTATAGGCTTAACATTTTTTTTTTAAATTTATAATCTTTTTTATTTTATAACTTTTTTTATAACATTCTTTAATTATTTGTTTGTTGTTTGGTTTTGTATTTTGTTGTGAAAAGGCGCAAAATTGCTTGTTTTTTTTAATTTTTTTTTTTAAATTTTATTCACGTGTTAATTTTTGTTGTTGTTATTGTTTATTTTCTTTTTTCTTTTTTGCATTAAACATACATATTTCAATATTTTAAATACATATTTTTTTGTTCTTAGTTAAATTCCTACTACATTCATTAAGTGTGTATTCAAAACTGTTATACAATTATTAACTGTTATACATTCTAAATTTTTAAATTTAAATAAATGTTGTTGTTTTCTTTTATAACCTTGCTATTTATTTATAATTATTCTTCATTTTTTTATTTATTTTTAATTAAGAGAAATTTTTAATTAAGTTTTTTTTTTAAACATTCATACTTTTTTCTTATTTTTTTCAATATTTTTAACATTTATTTAAGTTTTAATTTAAATTCTTTAAATTATTATTTAATGTTTCATACTACATTCATATATATATATATAATTATTTCTATTATTTTTCTTTTCATAGGTTAGGTTTTTCTTCACCTTATTCTATATATCTTTTAATTCACCATTTTTTCACTTCTTTTTTCGTCTTTTTTTTATAAAATGAGAGAGGGTATTCTTCATTTATCTTATATTTGTTGTTAAATATTGTTTATATAATTCTTCTTCTTGTTGTTGTTGTTGTTAATAGGTATTAGGACACTTTTATTTTGTAATTGTAATTTTTATATATAAAACTAATTTTACAACATCAAAATTTTCTTTCATTATAATTAAATGTATGTTTTGTTTTTTTTTAATTAAGTGTTTTTTATATATATAAATATTTTAAATATATAAATATTTAATAAATTTATATAGTTAAGTATTTTCTAAAAAGAAAATTAAAGTTAAAAATTATATTTAAAAAACGTAAATAGTTTAATTATTTCTGCAGTTGCCGGTTGTTTTTGTTAACTTAAGTTGTTAGTTTCACGCATTTTTGTTTAAAGCTTCTCCTGCTCCCATTTTCTTAAGAACTCTTTCGGCGTGTTTGTGATGTTTAGGAATTGCCAGTAATGAATTAATAAAAAAAGGCTGCTTTCCTTTCTGGGGAACCATCCATAGTTTTCTTCAAAATCCTTTCAGCTCATCGTTATTTGTTTGTTTTTGTTCTAGTAACACTTCAGCTGTATACAATAGTTTTTTCCTTTGCGTAAAAAACTTTCGTTTAATACTGCTGTCGCTGGCTTGGCAATCTTGGGCCGTATCATTCTAGATCTGAGATCCTTTTTGCTCACTGTTATTTTTTTTTTGATTTTGTTGTTATAACAACTGCTCTGGAACAGAAATCCCTTCATCGCTTTCATTCGCTGTTAATTATCACTTAAACATTTTTAATTAATTAAATTAATTACATTTTTGAGAGAAATTTGTTTTTATAAGTTTATGTATACATTTATTTCATTTATTCTCTGGTTATTAATTAATTTTCTAAATAATTATTTTATTATTATTGTTTTAAAGGTACATTTATTATAATTAATAATTTTTTTTTTTGTTAAGCTTAAATCATATTTCTGTTGTTTGGTTTTTCCTCTAAGTGCAATTTTAACATTCACTTTATTTTTAATTAAAAATTTTAATTAAAATTTTTTTGCTATAATCTTTTCTTTAGGTGGTAGCGTTTTTATGGTTTAAAAGGTTTCTTGTAATTATAATTAAATTTAATATTTAACCTTTCAGTTAGAGATTTATTTTTTTTGGCCACTAAAACAAGATCTATAAAAAAGAAGAAAAATTATTTAGTTTAGTGTTTTTTTTCAAAGAAAATTTAATTAAACCAATTCAAATTAACAAAAATACAAACCTATTAGCAGTCAGCAATAAATTCTAGATTTTGTTCAAAATTCTATAAAATTCTTAAACTGCTAAAAGAATCCTGAGAAGTTTCTCAATTTTTGATTTGCAGAAATCAAATTAAACATTTTTGAGGTTAAACTTTCAAATTATCTTAAAAAAAAAAAAAACAAATTTTGAGGTTAGAAATTTTCTGCTTATAATTTTATTGAAAAAAATTTCTTTCTTTTTCAAATATTCAAATTTTTAAATTTTACTTGGTCTGCTTGTTGTTATTTGCGAAAAGATGACCCAGATTATTTTATTAATTAAATATATAATATTTTCCCTTTAGATGTTATTTAAGGTTTATTTTAAAAATAAAATATTATACATACATGCCATGGGATATCCGTTGATGGTGTTGTCATCTAAACCCAATAAATCTTAAAAGTTTAAATATTTCAAAAAAAAAAAAAAAAATCAATTTTAAACTTAAAACTTAAATAAAATTCTAAATTGCCGATAATAAAGATCCTGCAAGATCAGAGAGTTTTAAATGAAATCAAAAATTATTAACATATAAAATAGATTTTAACTTAAAATTACATAAAATTAACCTCAATTTAAAAAAGATAAATTTTGTCTCATATTAAAAAAAAAACATCTCCTATTCCATATGAGACAAAAGCTCTCACAAAATATTCTACTCTTAAACAAAATCTCTTATAAAATGCAATTTTTAATACCGAAGGAACATCTTAAATATTCCCTTCCATATCAATTACATTTCTTTTTTAATTTAGAAAAAAATTAGAAAAAAAAATTCAGATAAATCTTTCGGTTTAATTAAATGAAAATAATTAATCATTTGTTTAGTATTAATTAAATTTTAGTATATTATTTTAAAAGCCTTTATTTTGTTAGTAATGTTAGTTGAAATCAAAAAAAAATGTTACACAATTATTTAAATATTAAACTTACAAAACATACATATAAATATATGTTACTATGAACAAATGCATACTTTTAGGCTTTAAAATTGTCTATATAATATAATAATACCAATATTTAGTCCATAAATTAATTGTTAAAATAAAATACTTGATTAATGTTAACAATTGTTAAGTCAATTATTTTAGACTATAACTGATCTACAGTTTAATACCCAGTTCTACCAACAAATCTATAGAAATCTAGGTATTATACTATATAGAACAGATTATAATGTTGTCTACCATCAAGGTTATAAACTAGTATATAGACCAGTTTAATATCTAGTCTATATACAGTTTAATATCTAGTCCAAACTATTATTTAGTTTATGTTATTATGTAGTCTATAGTCTAGTCAATTCCAAATTACAACTAGTTTATAATCTATAGATCAGATTATTATCTAGTCTATATTCTAGCTTATTTAGTCTATATTCTGGATTATTAACTAGTCTATATTCTAGATCATTATTTAGTGAATTGTCTGGATTATCACCCAAACTATAGTCCATGTTAATATCTAGTCTATAGTCTGGATTATTATCTAGTATATTGCCTGGATTATTTTCCATTGATAAAAGACTACACTATACAATATACTATTGTTTAGTATAGTCTATTATCCAGTCTAGAGTATAGTTATTTATATAGCCTGCAGTCCATTTAATTATCTAGTCTTTAGTCCAGATTACAACCAGTTTATAGTATAGATTATAATCTATATTATCTAATCTTTAGTTTTGGTTTTTCACTAGTCTTTACTCCAGACTATTGTTTAGCGAATAGTCTGGATTATCGCCACGTCCAAATTATTATCTTGTCTATAATAAGATTGCAACCTAAAGTCTAGATTGTTAGTAAGTCTATAATCCACACTTTGTATGGTTTATAAACCAAAGTATATTCTAAGTTATTATCTAGTCTATAGTCCAAATTATTATCTAGGCTATAGTCTGAATTATCTAAGCTATAGTTTGGATAATTATCTAGTTTGTATTCTGGATTTTATCTAGTTTATAGTCTGAATTATTATCTAGTTTATTTACCTCGCCATTGTTTGGTAAATCGTCTGGTTTATCACCGAAACTATAGTCTATTATAATTCAGTCTATAGTCTAGATTAATATGCAGTCTATTTTCCAGATTATTATCTAGTCTTTAGTCCAAATTTCTATCTAGTCAATAGTCCACATAATTATCTAGTCCATTGTCCAAATTATTATCTAGTCTATAGTCCAGTATCGTGGTTTATATATATTTGAAATCTACAGATCAAATAACAATCTTGATTATTGTTTCTATAACCCAGATTTCTATCTACAGCATATAGTCTATCTAAAATCAAGACTAATAACTATAGCAAATGTTAGCATCAAGTCTAAACTCATTATCTTCAGACTAGATGATATCATTTAATAAAATTTGAACTTGGATTATCTTCTAGATAATCAACCGATCTATAAAACAAACTATCAAAACATTCATTCTCCAGACTAAATTTTTGAGCGGAAAAAATTTTCTAAACTTTATTTGAAAGATTAAAAAAAATGTCGATGTCTTTATTTTATATATACTTTTTCAATATGCCTAAAAGTATGCTTTCAATTTGTTTAAAAGAAATTCTTACCCTTCCTTTTAATGATCTTAAATTGTAAATAGAAAACTTCAAAATCATTTCTTTAAAGTTAAAAACAAAATATTTTGATATCGAAAAAAGTTGTTATTTTTTTTTAAGAAGAGAAAAAAATTCAAACATTTTTGTTTTATTTTTTTAGATTTTTTAAAGATTTTTTTGTTTTATTTAAAGTTTTCTTTTTCATTTTTATGGTTTTTATTCATTTCATTTTTTAATAATAAATATTTTTCTTTTAAATAAAAGTATGTTTGTTGTTTTCGGTTGTTGTAACTGGTTACTCGTTAAAAGCATTGAGATAAAGACAATAAATTGAAAATGTTTTGTTTGTTTGTTGTTGCAATATATCAACGATAATAATAGTTATTATTAATGTTAATTGGAATTAATTAAATTTTAAAAAGATTTTTTTTTGGAAAATATTTTAGAAAAAAAATTCTAAAATATTTTTGTTTTTTGTATGTTTAAAAAAATTTATTGTTTAAAAAGCTTATAAACGAGTAAAAAAAGAGAAGGTTTTAATTAATTATTTTTAATATTATTTATTACATTTATATATAAATGTGTTTGTTTTTAAAGTTTTCTTGTTTTAACATCTTTTTTGTAATCATTTTTTAAATATATATTTTTAGTAATAATTTCTTGTTTATTTTCTGCAAATAGAGTCACGTTAAGAAAGTGTAAGAGTGTTAAATTTTTTCTTTAAATATTTTATTTATTTATTTTTTTAAATTAAATTTAAGTATCTGATTCAAAAAAAGTGTGTTTTATTTTTAATTTTTTAACTAACTTACTATCAACGAGGACTGCAAGTGTTTTAAGGAAAAAAATTAAAAAACTTTTTAATTATTTAAAAAATTAAAAAGAAAATTGTTTTTCTTTTTAAAGAAATTTTTAAAAAGTTTACGTTTTTTTCCTGTTTGCGGCTGACTGCTTTGCTTTGTTTTGTTTTTTGTTTAAGTTTTATGAATAAAAAAAATGTTTTAAAATTTCTTAAACATATTTTAAGTTTAAAAACAAAAAATCAAACATTTTTTTAACGAAATTTTTGCTTTAAAAAGGCAAAAAAAGTAATAATTAAAGAAGATTGTTTTTAGGCATTTTTTTGGAATAATTAATTAATAATTAAATTCATAGCTAATTTAAATATATATATTTTTGTTTTTTAATTATTTATATGAGAGAGGAGCCTTGTTTTTAAAAATATTTTGAAAACAGTGTTGTTGTTGTGTGTCCGTTTTCTATGGTTCTTAAATAAGCTTTTTTTTTCAAACTTATATTTTGCAACTGCTCTTTAAAATTTAATGCTTAAATAATAAAGTTTTGTTTTGTTTGATTTTTTTGTTGTTGTATTTTTATTATAATAGATTTTCTGGGTTTTTTGTTGTTGTTTTTATAATTTAATATTTTTATTATTTTTTATTTATTAATTAATTGTATTTATATTTAAATGTTGTTGTTGCTTGTATTTTTTATATAATTTTTTTGTTTGTTTGTTGTTTTCTTTTAAATTTAAGTTTTAAGTTGTTTTTGTTGTTGTTGAGGGGGGAGGTGTTATATTTTTAAAATTTTCATTTTGTTTTTGTTTTATTTTTAATTTTATTTTTAAATTTATTTATATATAATATTTATATTTTGTTTTTTCTTTTTTTTTAAATTTTTAAGTTTTCAATAGTGGTTGTTGTTGTTTATTTTTCCATTTAAATATAATTATTTTGCTGTTGTTGTATAGTGGTTGTTGTTCTTGTTGTTTATCCATAGCAGCAGCAATAATGCGCGATGTAATTGCGCCCAGCTACAGTCTTCGTCAACATCTTAAAAACATAGAAAAGCTTAAAAAGAAGTAATTTAGCTGCTCACTTTGATGTCATCATGGTCACGAATTCTGGAAAATAAAAAGAACATGAGAATACCGGTATTAATAAAGAAGGAAATATAATAAAGAATAAAAAAAGAAGACAAATTAGTACATTATGGGGTCTGAGATGATTCCTTTCTAGCGTTACACATACCGAATGACTAAGTCAATATAACATTTTCACCATTTGTGGTGGTGGATTATATAAAAGTAAAAACTCCTTTTAAATCCCAAAAAACTTCAAATTTTAATTAGCTGAATTATCACTTAGTTTCAAACAAAATTTTTATTAAATAATAAAATTAATTGTTATTCAGCAAGCTGAATTTAATTTTTTAACAATAAAGTATAAAAATCAACTTTTAAATTGTTATTCAGCTAGCTGAATTTAATTTTTTTAAGTCAAAAAATAGAAGTCTCTCAAATTTCCTAAGCTGAGCTTTCTGTTAATTTCAGGAAAACAAGTTTCTCACATAACATTTTCACCACTTATGGTGGTGGATTATATAAAAGTAAAAACTCCTTTTAAATCCCAAAAAACTTCAAATTTTAATTAGCTGAATTACCTGAATGAATAAATTCAACTTGCTGAATTGTTATTCAGCAAGCTGAATTGTTATTCAGCAAGCTGAATTTAATTTTTTAACAATAAAGTATTAAAATCAACTTTGAAATTGTTATTCAGCTAGCTGAATTTAATTTTTTTAAGCCAAAAAGTATAAGTCTCTCAAATTTCCTAAGCTGAACTTTCTGTTAATTTCAGGAAAACAAATTTCTCATGATTTGTGTTTTAATTAGCTGAATTTATCTTTATTTTAACAAAACAACTTTTTCTTCTTGGTAATGAAAGTATAATTTATTAGCTGATTTGAAATTTTCTACACACAAAAAATAGGTTTTTTGTAGTTAAGTTGTAATTTTTTTTGTATTATTTTATTAGCTGAATTGCAATTTCCATCTTCTTTGAACTTAATTTCAATTGACAAACCGACAAAGTTTAGTTAGCTGAATTTTGATTTTGTTCAAATAAGATGATGTTTATTACAATCATTTACTTTGTTAGCTGAATAACAATTTTTGCCTTTAATATAACTTTTGTTAATAAAACAAATTTATTTCAGCCAATTCAGCTAGCTGAATTGAAATTATACTTAACATTTTTTCTTATCTTTTTTGGTATTTTGGTATTTCCTTAATACTTTTTCCCTAAAACATTAATAATATTCTTGTGTATTTTATACTCTCATAATTTAGTTAATAATAAATTTAAAATGTTTAAATTATTTATTAAAGTTTATAAAACACTAAAATATACAAACACATACAACACACATAAATATTCTAACAGAAAATAAAACGAGAAATTAAAATGAAATTGATGTTTTTCTTTTTTTTAATTTGCAAAAACAAATTAAATATAAACAACAAATAGTAACAACAACATGATAAAGTATACAAAATTAATTTGAAACAATTGCGTGTGGGTATTAAATAATTA
This sequence comes from Cochliomyia hominivorax, assembly GCA_004302925.2. Taxonomy (NCBI): domain Eukaryota; kingdom Metazoa; phylum Arthropoda; class Insecta; order Diptera; family Calliphoridae; genus Cochliomyia; species Cochliomyia hominivorax. The sequence continues at coordinate 10,821,782 of PYHX02000494.1, forward strand.
ATAAAATCTAAAAGAGGGGAATGATAGAAATTAGAAATTTACAAAAAAATAATAATTAAAATGTAAAATAAGAATTTTATTTTTGAAATAATAAGAAACAAAGCATTTGAATATGATTCAGCTAGCTGAATTACAAATTTTTTTAAAAGTAGAACAATTTATAAAATTTTAAATAGCAGATTTATAATTTTATGAATCATTCAGCTAAGCTTAATTAAATTTAATAAAAAAAACCTTTTTTATAAAAAGGAAACTATTTATTGCAATTCAGCAAGTTTAAATTGTTTATGTAAAAATTATTTTACAACGTTTACAACTTGCTGAATTCATATATAAGAAGTGAAAAAGTGCGTAACTAAAATTATAAAATACTTTCAACAAAACCCAACTTGATCCCACCAAAAATTGTCCAAATATTCAAATGTCTGACGTCAAACTGTTTTCAATGTTATTCAAACAGCACCGGGAGATCTTGTTTATTGCTACGAAACCAGGTTTGGGCAGAAGGAATGGTCAATATGAAGTTTCTAAAGCAAAAACATAAAAAGCATCTTTCAAAAGTACTCCCCACACATTCGGTAGGAAAGTAGCCCGGCTAGCTCAGTGATCGGACTATTTAGTGTGTAAAGTTAAAGCTTGTGAAAGTTTAAAAACACACATGACTCGAAATATTTCTCCCAGTAACGCAGCTTAAACTTTGAGGCCAAAATTGAAGTCAAGTTAAGAAAAATATATTCCTGCTGCATAATTGTTGACGAAACATATGTTCTGGCAGATTTTTCGTAACTTCTTGGTCAAAAATTATATGTTGTTGTTCCAGGGAATGTTGAAGAGAACAGTTTAGGACCCAAGAACAGTAAAAATTTCCCAAAAAGTTATTGGTATGACAAAGCAATATGTAGTTGAGGCAACGGGCTCTATAAATACCGAAATTTACATTAAGGAATGTTTACAACAAAGCCTGCTCTTCCATTCATAAGACCTCACAATGTATTATTTTTGTCATGACTTGGCATCCTGTCAATATTTACAAGAACAATAATGAGGTTTTTGTAACAAAAGTGGCAAATCTTCCAAATTGCCCGGAGCTAAGTCCAGTGGAGAGATATTGGACTCTTTCAAAAGGGAATTGAAGAGCACGAAATAGGTGTCCAAAAGTGAGGAGAACGGAGAAATGCTCGAGTTAGTGACAGGAAGCACAATAAAAAAGTAAATGGAAGGGTTTCTGGAAAAAGTTCACCACCGGGAATTAAAACTATAAAAAAATTATTTTTTCTGTAAATTGTTTTAATAACCTCAATCTCAATTAGCATCATAGATTTTATCCCCGGTGCGCTTTGTTGTACAAAATAATTCTCAGTTCTAGATCTCAAAAGAAATTTGACAAATCATGACGTGATTTTTGCATTTTTGCCAAAACCCCCTGACCCAGGCTGTTCTGAAATTTATTTAATATTTGCATGTATGGATGGTACCCTTCCTTCCTTGATCCTAATCGTTCTAAATTTTGTCCAGTAAAACTGGCTAATTGAGAACTCTTGCTTTTATAGTTCTCAAGAAATCTTTAATCAATATTTTGCTTCGTATGGTGGATACACCACCCCCTTGTCCATTAAAACAGTTCCTTGAGAAAGTGATTCTTTAAACAAACGATAATTAAAATAAGCTTTGTATGGGGGGTTACCCCTTCTCATTGTCCTATCGAAATTTTTTATAGTTTATATTACTTTCCGGATAAATTGGAATTATTCTGTGAAAATTCCATTTATAATTTGGCACAACTATTTAAGAGTCCATAAGTTACATACATACACGTACATACATACATACATACATACATACATACATACATACATACATACATAGATTGATCATGATGGAGTGTACTGAAAATTCGGCCCATTATGAACGTTTTTATTTTTTTTGTGTTTATTTTTGGAAATTTTAATCATTATTTACTGATAAATTTTATTTAATTTATAATATCGTTTTTTAGTAAAATAAATTAAGCTAAATTTTTTGTTATTTTTCATTTTTTTTTTTTTGTTTCTGGTTCCTCATTCTTGAGATTATGTTCGCAAAAAAAAAAAAAGAACTGTATTTGTTGTTGTTATATTATTCTGAACAACAAATATAAAAAGAAATGAAATTATTTTTAGCCATTAAATGCAAACACCTGCTAAAATTGGGGGCAAAAATTATCATGCTTGTTGCTCTTCTTTTACACCCCACCAAAACTGCCACCCATCATCATCGTCATCAGCATAATAATGAGCCTCCTCACACTCTTGCTCAATAATAATGTTAATATGAAACTTGTAATTTTATTTTAAAACTATTACGAATACTTAAATATATAATAGAAATTTCATTTTAATTAAATTTTCAAGTAATTTGTTTCAATTGTGATTTATTTTTTTTTTTTTGTGAAATTTACCCAAATTCCACATAAATTGCTGAACATTCTTTCCAATCGCAAAAAGCAAAGAGACCAGAAATTTAGAAAAATAAAAATAAAAAATAAAATTTTCGGGAATCACCGAATTTTCAATATCCTTCCCACCATAAATGCTTGTGAAGTAAATACGTTATGTTTCGTTCCTACACACTCACACATACACTCACAAATGTATATAAAATAGAAAAGTTTTTTCTTAAATTTTACATGAGTCATAAAATAAGTTATATTCTTGGCTATAATTTTTATTCTACTGAACCGATTTTGACCCTTTTTGAATTTGGTAATGAAGTATATATTAACTAATATTATGACAAGATTTTCTTCTAATTTGTCTATTTATAATTGAAAATTTTAAGAAAATACTTCACTTGAATTTAGAGGCTGTCTCAGATATCGGTCTATATGTTGTTATATACTTAACCGATTTTACTGGCTTCAAATAGGAAACTTCTTAGGACTATAACAAATACTCATGTCAAACTTCAACAATATATAGATTATAGGGTCTTAGATTATTCCATCTTGGCGTTACATACGCAATGACAAAGTTATTATACCCTCTTTTCACCACTTGTGCTGGTGGAGCGTATAAAAAATTAAATACAAAGAAAATATTTCAACGCCTGTTTTAGCAAAGATAAAAGACATTTTTTCTTGCAGTAGTTCAAGAAAGTTGTTGTCATAGGTTGGGATATCAGAAAAAAAATTCAAAAAAAAAAAAGAGAAAGAAAAGAAAGAAACTAGAAATTCTTCAAGTTTTAAATCATCAAATGTTGTTGTTAATCTAAATTTAGTTAACATGTTTTTTTCTTCTATTTATTGAAAAACTTGTGAAAATCTTGTGATTGTTGTTTCCTTTGTAGACATGTTAAAATGTCTTGTGATATATACATATATATATTGGGTCAAATATTTTTGAAAAATCTTTATTGAAAATCATACATTTGACATTGACACAATACTTAAGCATCCAAACATTTTCAGATGAAAACTAATAATTAATTAGTTGAGAAAAATACAATTAACTGTTTCAACCTCTAAAAATTGGAAATTCGATAAAATATGATTCAGTTTAAATGACCATTTTGATCCGTTATTATGTCCACATGTTCTCATTTTAATATCTCAAAAATTCTTTTCTTTGAGATCATTATGTTTGATTCGAAACATTTAAATTATTTTATTAAAATCAGTTCTGATTTTAAATTTCAGAAAAAAAATTCTGAAAATATTTTCTATATTTCTTAAAATCCCGATTTTTAAAAAAATTTACATTTTTATATTTCTCCAAATTATAATCATTTTTTTACAATTTTATCTAGAATTTTTTAAAATTTTATTTTCATTTTTTTTTTTCATTCGAAATTTTCGAAAATTTTCTTAAAATTCTAAATTCTTTGAATTATTAAATATCGACTAGTTCTTCAAATTTTAAATTATAATATTTTTTACACATTAATGAAATTTTATCTTTAGATTTTTTTAATTTTGTTTCTTTTCATTTTAAATTTTCGAAAATTTTTAAAATTTTTGTAATTTAAAAAAAAATTTTTAATCTTGAAAACATTTTTCCATTTTTTAAGGTATTGAATTTATATATATTTTTAATTTCAATATTAAAAAAAGTAATAAAAAAATTAAAACTTTCAAATTTATTAAAAATTTTAAACTTTGAATTTTAAAATCTCTTAAAGTTTTGAATATTTTTCTTCAAATTTCATGAAATTATAAATTTTCAAAATAAATTTTTTATCTCTTTCGTTTAATTGTGATCTTTTTTCAATTTCTAAAATTTTGTTTTTTATTAAAAAAAAAAACGGAAATTTAAAAAATTTATAAAAAATTTCAAATTTATAAAAAATGAAAATTAAAAAAATATATTTACAAAAATTGAATTTTCATAAATGAAAAAAGAGAAATCAAATTCGTTAAATTTTTATTTTAAAAACATTCAGACCCGAAAATATTTTTTAGGGCATTTGCTGGCCCTCAGCAAACACCAGTATTGTATTGCCACACGATTAAATTAAATAAGATTAATAATTAAAATTTGCTTTGTGTGGGGGATTCCTCTGCCCCTAAGAATCTATTCGTCCTATATTTTTAAAAGGGTTATCGTTTCCCTTGTATTCTATCCGTCCAATATTTTTTCCAGTATTGTTCTTTAGATATTAATTTATATATGTTTACTAAGTATGGGATAGTTACCGCTTCCCTGATCCTTTCCGTCCTACATTTTGTCCAGTGAAAACAGTTCTTGGGGAAAGTAATTGTGACCAAATTTGAAAATTTTCGCTGTAGCAGTTCTTTACATACCAAATCAATATTTGCTTTGTGTAGAGGGGGGGGGTGGTACCCCTCTCCTGGTCATTTCTTTCCTACATTTTCTTCATTAGAACAATTCCTTGAGAAAATGTATGGGAAGTATTTGGAAAACTCTAGTTCATTAGAAATTTCTACTTCATTAGAAATTCGATAAACAATAGTTGCTTATATGGGGACACCTCCGCCTATGTTACTTTCGGTTATATTGGTATCATTCTGTGAAAATGTCCTCAAAATTGGCCCAGCCGTTTTGTGTTCCATACACACATACCTATAAAACCCAACAAAGTCTGATTAAACCAATAATCGCTCAATTATCAAATATTTAATTTTTTTTTCTTGGTTCAACATTTTCCGATGCGTTGAAAAGACTAGACGCCGTGAGTAATGAGTAAAACAACAACAACAACAACGATTATCATTATTTTCTTCGGTTTTTTTTACTGTTAAAAACATTAAAACAAAATAAAAATGATTATTATTTGGCTTTAAGCCAAAAAAAAAAAGAAAGAAAAAATTGAAAAGGAGAAAAAAAAATAATCAAAAAATTTTGTATTAGAAATTAAAACCAGAAAAAGAAAAGAAAATAAGGAAAAATAAATGGCAGAACAAAAATAATTAAAATAATGAAAAAATAATAAAAATAATTTTATAAATAAAATAAATAAACGTAAACAAAAAAGTGGTCAGGAAATGAATAAGAAAAAATAAGCCGGTTCCGAAACAGTGGTGATACGATGAAAAGGCCCATGAGATTGTTGAAAACACTGACAATTTTAGTTGGACAAGATAAAAGCGAACAAGTTTCTAAAATCAACAAAAAAGAATATAACGAATCTTCAATACCCCTCCACCACAAATGCGTGTAAGTAAATACATTATGTTTCGTACATACACACTCACACTTATACTCACAAACGTATATAATATATAAACGTTTTTCTTAAATACAACACAGGAAAACTTAATGAGTCTTCAAATTTGTTATACTTTTGTCTATAACTTTTTCCTACTGAATCGATTTTGATAACTTTTGAAATAATAATGAAGTACATACAACTTTATATTATGACAAAATCTTATTCTAATTTGTCGATTTATAAGTGACAATTTTATGAAATTTTTTTGCTTAAACTTAGAAGTTGCCTCAGATATTGGTCGATATATTTTAATCTACTAAACAGATTTTAAAAATTAGAAACTTCTCAGGACGTTAACAAATACTGAGGCCAAACTTCATTGAGCACTGTTAATTATAGTGGGTGTAAGGCGTGTCAACAACTGACAGATAGACGGACAAAATTAAATCGATTCAGATTTTGATTTGATGAAAAAACATATATATATATTATGGGTTAGAAGAAATCATCTCATTCTAAACGTTACTCACAGAATGACAAAGTTTATAAAACCTCTTCACCACTTGTGATGTTGACGGGTATAAATAAAAAGCATAATTGTCAACAAAAGGTGTCCATTTTTTTGTTAACAACATTTGTTTTTTGTGTATTTCTCTGTCATTTTCTCTTTTAACGACTATTAGATCACACATTTACTTTTAGCCACAATACAAAATAATTAAAGTAAATATTTATTTAGTTTTTTTGTGTTATATTTTCTTTTATTTCATTTTCTTTCAAAATATTGTTCCCCCCCTCACTACACCATTTCCATAAATTTCTAAATAAACACACAAATTTTCATATTTCCTAAATGTGTGAGTTAGTGAGTGAGTAATTGTTTTGTCAAAAGGTGTGAAATCAGCACTACATTTTTAGATAACAAAAACATAAGAAGAAAGAAAAAAAAACTTCCCTCCCTCTTCCTCTACAAACTCCCTCTCTCTCTCTCTCTCTAGCAGAAACCATCATCATTTATTATATGAAAAACCACCTTTTTAAAAACCTTGTAAATTGAAAAATAAAAATTAAAAAAAAGTAAGTAAATATTACTCCGCTTCACCTGCTGTTCATTAAGAATAAGCAAAGAAAGACTAAAAAAAACATGTGACGATGACGTTCGGTGGAGGGTGGTCCAGTTCAGTTGTTGGTGCTCTTATTTTAATTAAATTTTTCAAACAAAGTCATAAACGTTTGTCAAGTTTGAGAAAAAAATAATAATAAAAAATAGAAGTAGAGAAAAATATAACAAACTTAAAAGTTTAATATCGAAAAATAATAATGAAGAGATAAAAAAGTTATACAAACTTCTTCAATTAAAAGGCATCACAACACAAAAACACACCTTGTTTTTTCAAAGTTTACATTTTTAGAGTGAAAAATATTTGTTGTTTTACATTTCAATAATTAAAAAAATATATATTATATAATGACTCTTATTTTACTACAACAAAAGCACATTAAATAATTATATTATTATACATTTCTATTGAAAATATATTCTATAGTAAATACACCTTTAACCAAATGAAGCTTAAGGTTTTCAAGGAAATGATTTTATTATAGAAAAGATATTTTTAATCAAGCCAAGTTTTCTATAGAATAATAACTTGCTTTCAAGCTAAGTTTTCTATAGAAAATTTACTTGCACTTAAGCTAAGTTTTCTATAGAAAAGTTGCTTGCATTCAAGCTAAGTTTTCTATAGAAAAGTTGCTTATATTCAAGCTAAGTTGCTTGCATTTAAGCTAAGTTTTCTTTCAAAAAGTTGCTTGCACTCAGGACAAGTTTTCTATAGAACAGTTGCTTGCTCTCAGGACAAGTTTTCTATAGAACAGTTGCTTGCTCACAGGACAAGTTTTCTATAGAACAGTTGCTTACTCTCAGGACAAGTTTTCTATAGAACAGTTGCTTGCTCTCAGGACAAGTTTTCTATAGAAAAGTTGCTTGCTCAGCAAGTTTCTATAAAAGTTGCTCTCAGGACAAGTTTTCTATAGAAAAGTTGCTTGCTCTCAGGACAAGTTTTCTATAGAAAAGTTGCTTGCTCTCAGGACAAGTTTTCTATAGAAAAGTTGCTTGCTCTCAGGACAAGTTTTCTATAGAAAAGTTGCTTGCTCTCAGGACAAGTTTTCTATAGAAAAGTTGCTTGCTCTCAGGACAAGTTTTCTATAGAAAAGTTGCTTGCTCTCAGGACAAGTTTTCTATAGAAAAGTTGCTTGCTCTCAGGACAAGTTTTCTATAGAAAAGTTGCTTGCTCTCAGGACAAGTTTTCTATAGAAAAGTTGCTTGCTCTCAGGACAAGTTTTCTATAGAAAAGTTGCTTGCTCTCAGGACAAGTTTTCTATAGAAAAGTTGCTTGCTCTCAGGACAAGTTTTCTATAGAAATTTGCCCAGAAGTTTTAAAGTTGCTTGCTCTTAGGACAAGTTTTCTATAAAAAAGTTCCTTGCTCTCAGGACAAGTTTTCTATAGAAAAGTTGCTTGCTCTCAGGACAAGTTTTCTATAGAAAAGTTGCTTGCATTCAAGCTAAGTTTTCTATAGAAAAGTTGCTGGCAATCAAGCCAAGCTTTCTATAGAAAAGTTGCTGGCAATCAAGCCAAGCTTTCTATAAATGCTATATAATAGTTTTTCTTTAATTTCCTTAAAATTGTTTCTTTAATTTACATATTTAATTAAACTTACCTTCGTAATTGACTTGACCATCACCATCAATATCAGCTTCCCGAATCATTTCATCAACTTCTTCGTCTGTTAACTTTTCACCCAAATTTGTCATAACGTGACGTAATTCAGCCGCTGAAATGAAGCCGTTACCATCTTTATCGAATACTCTGAAGGCTTCTCGGATTTCTTCTTCACTATCGGTATCCTTCATTTTACGGGCCATCATTGTCAAGAATTCAGGGAAATCAATTGTGCCGTTGCCTAAAGTTATTAAAAAAAAAAACAAAAGACAAAATTAATAAGTTATAAATTTTTGTTTTAATTAAAACGAATAAAAAAAATAAACAACACAAACAAATTTATTTAATAAAATTATTAATACAAAAGGAAAAAAGGCCAAAGGATCTTACTTTCTTTACCTTAATTTAAAAGAAACAAATCTATTATATTTCAGTCTTTTTACTGTTCATTTTTGATAACTTTGAAAGGGAAGAAAGTAATATTTTGTTGTTATTTTTTCGTTTTTTCTTTTTTGTAATAAATTTAATGAACCATAAAAATTCCAATACTATAAAAATGTATAAATTTCAATTTAATGCGAAAATGCCATAATAAAATATGAGAAAATATTGCAATTTCTTTCTTTTGCCACACGAAATATGCCATAAATATTTAAAATGGGATTTTGAATGTTTTGCCAGTCAGTCATTTGTATTAATATGGAAAAAAGGGTATGTTACTTGGTTACAAACAAAATGCCTTAAGGGTCGGTCTCTTAAGGGAAGGAAAAGAAAAAATATTTATAAATAAAAAATTATATTTTATTAAGCGTTCAAAATGAGGAAATACGGTTAATTTCCTAAAGTCTATCCTTTCAACCCCTTACACCAACCACTGTGGTGGAAAACACTATTTTTTTTATAAAAATTTGAAAAACCCAAACCTTAAACAAAAAAACTTCTTAAAGGAACATTGACAAAAGCTTAAGAGCAAAAGTTAAAATAAACGTATTTATTCGGTTGTTTCTTCTTAAAACAAACAATTTTATATCCCTAAATATATAAAAAAAACTAATGTTAAAGAATGTTTTGGGGGAAAAAGTTTTATTTGATTATTATTTATAGTGAAAAAACAAACTTCCACAAAACTTATAGATAAAACTTGATAACTTAAATATTGGCAAAGTTTTATTTATAACTTTATTCTTTTAACATCAAAGAGAAATCGTTACAAAAATACTAAATTATTTTTTTTATTAAACAATTTAAATCGGAAGAATAAAATTACAAACAAAAACTGCTTTCGATCAAGTGAAATTTTCTATAGAAAAGTTGCTTGCACTCAAGCAAAGTTTTCTATAGAAAAGTTGCTTGCACTCAAGCAAAGTTTTCTATAGAAAAGTTGCTTGCTCTCAAGCTCTATAGAAAAGTTGCTTGCTCTCAAGCAAAGTTTTCTATAGAAAAGTTGCTTGCTCTCAAGCAAAGTCTATAGAAAAGTTGCTTGCACTCAAGTTTTCTATAGAAAAGTTGCTTGCACTCAAGCAAGTTTTCTATAGAAAAGTTGCTTGCACTCAAGCAAGTTTTCTATAGAAAAGTTGCTTGCACTCAAGCAAGTTTTCTATAGAAAAGTTGCTTGCACTCAAAGCAAGTTTTCTATAGAAAAGTTGCTTGCACTCAAGACAAGTTTTCTATAGAAAAGTTGCTTGCTCTCAAGCAAAGTTTTCTATAGAAAAGTTGCTTGCACTCAAGACAAGTTTTCTATAGAAAAGTTGCTTGCACTCAAGACAAGTTTTCTATAGAAAAGTTGCTTGCACTCAAGACAAGTTTTCTATAGAAAAGTTGCTTGCACTCAAGACAAGTTTTCTATAGAAAAGTTGCTTGCACTCAAGACAAGATTTCTATAGAAAAGTTGCTTGCACTCAAGACAAGTTTTCTATAGAAAAGTTGCTTGCACTCAAGTCAAGTTTTCTATAGTTTCCATTTCCATTTAAAGTGACAATTGCAATTTTAATTGACAAATTAGTAGAAATTTTTAAATCAAAATTGAAAAACTATAGTTTTCCAAATCAATAAAATTTGAATTTCAAATTATTTTGAAATCAAATTGAAAATCGAATAACTAAAGAGCCAACAAAGGAGCAGATGGCTGACAAAGAAATAAATTTTTACCCCTCGTTTTAATATTATACCCAATTTTACATTTACAATTGTTTTTGTTATAATATTTTTTGCACAATTTATTCATAAATGTTTCAAAACTAAAAATAGTTTGGCGTAAATTTACTTGCAAAAGTCATCAACCCACCATCATTGGGACTACCATCATCTTCTATCATCTTCTCGAACACAAGAAGAAAAAAAACATGAAAATATTTTTCATTAAAAGTGTCATTTCGTTTATGCAGCCCCATGGCGTAAAAAAGAAATTCTTGCTTTGCAATTTTTAATATAAAACAACAATAACAGCAAAAAATAAATGAAAAATGAAAATGAAAAACTATATAAAAAGTTTATTTTTGGAAAGGTTAAAATCCTCTAATGTCTGATGATGTAGTTATAGCGCTGTTTGCTGTTTTTATAGCAGCAGCCACTAGAGGAACAAAAAAATATATAATCAACCAAATGGCGAGAAAATATGCACAAGAATTAATATTTGAAAATGAGAATTTATGAAAATTCATATAAGAATTTCACCATCGAGTTATAACAGTCAAATGGGGAGAAAACAACTCTAATAAGAATAAAATGACAAAAGCATAAAAATGCTATTAGAATTTGAAAGCAAAATTAGCATTATAATATTTTTAATATGCATTTCAACTATTTTTAAGGGGATCAAAGAAATATTGATAGATATAATTGTGTTGTCCCCCAGAGATTTAAACCTTTTTTTATGTTCCCTTTCTGTTCAAAGGTGCTGGTGGTGGTTGTGGTGATTAAGGTATAATGCTTGGAGTTGGAGTGTATATTCCATTTATGAATTATACATACATTTTTTAAGTTCTCCTTTAATTCAGAAATATTTTTATTTTATTTTTTTTAAGTTTTCTATTTGAAAACTTGTGATCCAGATAACAAAAAGTATGTAATAAAATTAAATTAAAGCTTGAAGGCATTTTAAATTATATAAAGACATGCGCAGAATTTTTGGGTGGTTTCTAGGGGTAACAATAAAATATTTTTTTAAGCTTAAAACTATAAAAGGAAACTCTTAAACCAAGAAAGCAATCAATTTTTCCAGAAAGAAGAACTTATCTAAAGATAAGTTCTTCTTTCTTTTCTATAGAAAACTTTGCTTGAAATCAAGCAACTTTTCTATAGAAAACTTTGCTTGATCGCAAGCAACTTTTCTATAGAAAACTTTGCTTGATCGCAAGCAACTTTTCTATAGAAAACTTTGCTTGATCGCAAGCAACTTTTCTATAGAAAACTTTGCTTGATCGCAAGCAACTTTTCTATAGAAAACTTTGCTTGATCGCAAGCAACTTTTCTATAGAAAACTTTGCTTGATCGCAAGCAACTTTTCTATAGAAAACTTTGCTTGATCGCAAGCAACTTTTCTATAGAAAACTTTGCTTGATCGCAAGCAACTTTTCTATAGAAAACTTTGCTTGATCGCAAGCAACTTTTCTATAGAAAACTTTGCTTGATCGCAAGCAACTTTTCTATAGAAAACTTTGCTTGATCGCAAGCAACTTTTCTATAGAAAACTTTGCTTGATCGCAAGCAACTTTTCTATAGAAAACTTTGCTTGATCGCAAGCAACTTTTCTATAGAAAACTTTGCTTGATCGCAAGCAACTTTTCTATAGGAAACTTTGCTTGATCGCAAGCAACTTTTCTATAGAAAACTTTGCTTGATCACAATCAACTTTTCTATAGAAAACTTTGCTTGATCGCAAGCAATTTCCAGTAACTTTTCTGTAAATAATTTTCTTTTGAAGGCAGATTAAAAAAAAAAAAACGTTTATTTTTTCTGTGCCTTTCAAAGTTGTCCTAACATTCACCACCTTAAACCATCAAGACAATTTTCGATTTTCACTTTTTTTCATTTGAAATTTATTAATTTAATTTGTTTTTACTGTTAATAAGATTTATTTATTTTCTTTTTTTTCTAAGTGTGTTTGTATTTGTCTAAAACCATAAAATAACAATATTATAAATTTTTCTCATTAACTGCAGAAATGATGAAAATATAAAAATAAAAAGATTGAAATGATTTTTGTTTTCAGACCCTCAAATTGTAGAAGCGTTAAGAGCAATAATGCAAATTTGAAAGAAGAAAAAAAAAAAAACAAGAGATACAAAGTTGGACGCGAATAGAAAAATAGACAGACAAATAGACTATAAGAAGACATTTTATATAAAATTTTTTATTCGTATATAAATACGTATACAAATATTTTTTTTTTGTTTAAATTAAATGTCTACAATTTTCTGTTGAAATGTTGTTACTATAAAGAAAGATTTAAAAAAACTGTAGATAAATAAAATATATACAACATAGATACAAATACAAATGTCTAGAATTATAAAATAACAATAAAAATATTCGAATAAAAAGAAGATTTTATTATTTTTGAGAATTATTCTATATATTTTTTAATTTAATTTAACAACAAAAAATAACATTCATCACAATACAACAATGTGCTGTCGAAATTATCACAAGCGTTTCTCGAATGTTTTCTTCTAATGATTTCTCCCCTGTTTCTATTCAATGATCTTAATAGACAATTAATATTTTTTACACTAGATAATAATCAATATGATATTTAAATTATTTATTTACGAAAATTCATTTCAAAGTACTCAACGAATTGTAAAGACACTCTACGTTTGAATATTTCTTAAATAGAAAATGTTTGTGATTCATTTATTTTCTTTTTAATGGAACATTAATTGTAATCAAATAATTGATTTTAATAAAAAAATGTCTTCTATAGAAAAAATTGCTTGTGATCAAGTTAACTTTTCTATAGAAAAATTTGCTTGTGATCAAGTTAAATTTTCTATAGAAAAATTTGCTTATGATCAAGTTAACTTTTCTATAGAAAAATTTGCATGTGATCAAGTTAACTTTTCTATAGAAAAAATTGCTTGTGATCAAGTTAAATTTTTTATAGAAAAATTTGCTTGTGATGAAGTTTAATTTTCTATAGAAAAAATTGCTTGTGATCAAGTTAACTTTTCTATAGAAAAAATTGCTTGTGATCAAGTTAACTTCTTTATAGAAAAAATTGCTTGTGATCAAGTTAATTTTTCTATAAAAAAATTTGCTTGTGATCAAGTTAACTTTTCTATAGAAAAATTTGCTTGTGATCAAGTTGACTTTTTTATAGAAAAATTTGCTTGTGATCAAGTTAACTTTTCTATAGAAAAAATTGCTTGTGATCAAGTTAAATTTTTTATAGAAAAATTACTTGTGATAAAGTTAACTTTTCTATAGAAAAATTTGCTTGTGATCAAGTTAAATTTTCTATAGAAAAATTTGCTTGTGATCAATTTAAATTTTCTATAGAAAAAATTGCTTGTGATGAAGTTAAATTTTCTATAGAAAAACTTGCTTGTGATCAAGTTAAATTTTCTATAGAAAAATTTGCTTGTGATCAAGTTAAATTTTCTATAGAAAAAATTGCTTGTGATCAAGTTAACTTTTCTATAGAAAAATTTGCTTGTGATCAAGTTAACTTTTCTATAGAAAAAATTGCTTGTGATCAAGTTAAATTTTCTATTGAAAAAATTGCTTGTGATCAAGTTAACTTTTCTATAGAAAAAATTGCTTGTGATCAAGTGTACTTTTCTATAGAAAAATTTGCTTGTGATCAATTTAAATTTTCTATAGAAAAATTTGCTTGTGATCAAGTTAACTTTTCTATAGAAAAATTTGCTTGTGATCAATTTAAATTTTCTATAGAAAAATTTGCTTGTGATCAATTTAAATTTTCTATAGAAAAATTTGCTTGTGATCAAGTTAAATTTTCTATAGAAAAATTTGCTTGTGATCAAGTTAACTTTTCTATAGAAAAGTTATTTATGATCAAATTAGCTTTTCTATAGAAAAATTACTTATAATCAATATTACTTTTCTATATAAAAATTCTTTATGATCAAGTTAATTTTTCTATACAAAAATTGTTTATTATCAAATTAATTTTTCTTTACAAAAATTGCTTGTGATAAAATTAACTTGTCTGTAGAGAAATTGCTTGCGATCAAGCAATTCATTTCTTTAAGTGAATACACCTCTTGTTCATGACATGCGTATGAAGATTAATTAAATTAATCAATTTCGGTATAAAAAAACACGTGTAAATAATTTAATTTAATCTTAAAAGAATAAAAAAATAATAAATATTTAAATGACAATAAAAAAATTATTGCTACAGACTTGATCATTTCATTTTATATAAAATCAATGTCTCCCTAATCAATATGATTAATAGAGAGAGACCTTAATTAAGCAGGGGAAAGAGAGGTTAAAGGTTGTATATACATTATTTACATAAATCTTAATTTATAAAAAAAATTCTTTGACCTTTTTTTTCTTTTTTAAAAATTCTATTAAATAAAACATTGACACTGAATATAAAACTTACCATCAGCATCGACTTCATTGATCATATCCTGCAATTCAGCTTCTGTGGGATTTTGACCAAGCGATCTCATGACTGTGCCCAATTCCTTTGTTGTGATGGTGCCATCACCATCTTTATCGAATAGTGAGAATGCTTCTTTGAATTCAGCAATTTGTTCTTCTGTTAGTTGATCGGCCTAAGAAAAACAAGAAGAAGAAAAAAATTTTGTAAAATTCTTTCAAATTTAACAACTTATTTTTTAAGAAGAATCAAAAGCTCCTCAATGAAAGAACTTTTAAAAATAAAATTTACCATTTTCTTTGAAAAAATTTCTATTGTAAAGAAAATATATTCTTGAAATTGATGATGTTTCTTCTAAAATAAAAACCGTTATTTTCAAAATATTTATTTATGTATGAACTCAATATTTTTTTATCAATGACATAAAGAATTTGAATTGTAAATCATAAGCTTTTGCGTTTCAAAATTTTTTAATTTTTGTTCAAAAAAAAATGTTATAAAATTTTCTTTAGAAAACTGTTTGATTAAAATCTAATTTTAAGTTAATTTTTTTGTAGAAAAACATAACTTGATTTCAAGCTAATTTTCCACAGGAAAGCTTAGCCTGAATTCAAGCTTATTTTCAATAGGAAAACTTAGCCTGAGTTAAAGCTTAATTTCCACAGGAAAACTTTGCTTAATATCAAGCTACTTTTTTATAGGAAAACTTGGCTTGATTTCAAGCTTTAGGAAAACTTGGCTTGATTTCAAGCAAATTTTCTATGGGAAAAGTTAACTTGATTTCAAGCTAATTTTCTTTAGGGAAACTAAGGTTGATTTTAAGCTAATTTTCTATGGGAACCTTTAGCATCTGACGTAATTTCAAACTTATTTTATGTAAGAAATCTAGTTTGATTTCAAGCAAATTTTCTACACAAAAAATTAACTTGATTCCAAGCTAACTTTTTATAGGTAAACTTTGCTTGATTCCAAACGAAACTAATTCAAACTAATTTTTGATAGGAAAACTTGATTTTTTGCTAATTTTAAATAGTAAAATTTGGCCTGATTTTAAGCAATTTTTCTTTAGGAAAACTAAGGTTGACTTCAAGCTAGTTTTCTATGGGAAAATTTAGCATCAGACATAATTTCAAGCTAATTTCCTATATGAAATCTGGTTTGATTTTAAGTTAATTTTCTATAGAAAAACTTTGTTTGATTTCAAACTAATTTCAAGCTAGTTTTCAATGGGAAAATTTTGCGTTTGATGTAATTTCAAGCTAATTTTCTATAGAAGAACTTAGTTTGATTTCAATTTAATTTTTATATAAAAAATTCTAATTCAAGCTAAATTCAAGCTAAATTCAAGCTAATACTCTTTAGCAAAACATTTTATAAAGGAAACTTAGTTCGATTTCAATTTAATTTTCTATAGAAAAATTTTCTAATTCAAGCTAAATTCAAGCTAATTTTCTATAGAAAAACTTAGTTTGATTTCAATTAATTTTCTATGGGAGATCAGGCTTCATTTCAAGCTAATTTTCTTCAGAAAAACTAAGCTTGATTTCAAGCTACAGATAACCAGACTTGAACTCAACCATTTTTTTAAATTTATTTATCTTTTTTTTTCATTTTTTCTAGAAAAAAATTATTTTGTTTCAAATTACATACATATTTTTACACATTAAATTAACATATCTATTTACTTAAATCGTTAAGTTGATTCAGTGATACAAATAGATATTTTTTTTTCTGAAATCACATAAAAAATAAAACTGACGTCAGAGCAAATCACCAAATATGCTAATGATATTATATTTTGCATACCTGATGTAAATAAAGAACAAGAACAAAAATGAAATAAATAATGAATAAATAATATCGAATAAGTGACTGATTTTTAAAGAAAAGGACGCGTATAAAATCTCCATATTATTAGAATAAAATAAGAAGATTGAAATCTTTGAAGGGAAAATAGATTTTTTTTTGAATTATTTATATAAATTTAAAGATAAAATTATTTTCGAAAGAAAATAATAATGAAAGTAAAAATATAAAAGAAAAATATAAAAATATAATAAAAATTATTATTCATCAGTTAACAAGATCATCGATGATCACGATGATAATGAGGCAATTTCATCAACTATTGTTTTGGTTATAAAATTTTTATATATTTAAAACGTTTTTGAACAAATATGATTTATTAGCTTAGAATTTCTTTGTAGAGAACAAACAAACAAACAAAACTTGTTTTAAAAAAAGAACTCATTTTCAAAATTCTGGGAATAAACGAAGATGTGAAATTTCAAAATGAGTTTTTTAAACTTCTTGATGAAAAGTTAAAGTTAAAAATTCTGTTTTTTTTTTTGTTTTTAATTTAGTTTAGTTGTTTTATATAGAAAGAGAAACATATTTAAATAAAACTATATGATTCATTAATATTAATGGGCCGGTTGAGTCAAGTTTAGCAGCAAAAATTAAAAAAAAAAGCAAAAATCAACCAACCAACACAAAATCGTAAAAATAATGAAAAGTAAAATAAAATACAATCATTTGTTTTATTTAGAAATAAAAATAATGAAAAAATAATAATTTAAATGGTTTAGAAGGTATTCAACGAATTGAAAGTACCCTCCCCCTCCATTCCTCTCCCCCTCCCTCAATCAAAATCAAGTAGAAATTAGTATGAGAAATTATAAAAAGAAACATATCGATCTGTAGTAAATAAGTAGTAAAAGAAATCAATTCTTGATTATGTTAAGAAGTGAGATTGAAAAATTCTAAACACACATTTATCATTAAAACTTTTAACCCAAGTTGACTTTGTCAAACACATACTGATAATCTGATTTATAAATTTAATAAATTAAATTATTTCAATAAAACCCAACATGGTCCTACCAAAAGTTCAAAGGTCAGCCGTCTGTTTCCAATGTTATTAAACTGCACCGGGAAAAATTTTCCATTCATAGAAAACCGGATTCAGGTAGATGTTTCTTTAGCCAAATAATGGAAAACATTATCAAAAGAGCTCCTCACACATCCGATAGGAAAGCAGTGTGTTTAGCTCAGAGCCCGGACTTTTTGGTACGAAAAATTAAAAGCCTTACAGGAGCGTCAGGCCAAAAACAGAACACGAAAATTGAAGTCAAGTTTTCTCAAAAAATATTCTTGCTGGATGACGAAGCGTATGTTTTTTCACAAATTCATGATAAATAATTTTATGTTGCTGAAGCTCGAGGAAATTTTGAAGTTTAGAAATCATAAGGCAGTCAGCATTACCCAAACAGTTTTTAGTGTGGCAAGCAATATATAGTTGCGGCCAAAAGAAGTTAATCACTTCCTACAACGTCTCTATAAATGTCGAAATGTTCATCAAGGAATGTTTACAAAAGAAACAGCTTCCATTCATAAGACTACATAAAGTGTCCACTTATTTTAAAACTGACTTGGCTTCCTGTCATTATTGGTAAAAAAGCCCTACAAGAATAATAATGTGGTATTTTGTACCATGACAGGCAAATCCTTCAAATTTCCCGGAACTAAGACCAGCTAAGAGATATTGGACTCTAATTAAATGAGAATTGAAGAGCATAAAATATAAAATAAAATCACAATGATGACACGAAAGGTGCTTACTCACCCCGACCTGCTTGACGACTGAAAGAAGTCTTTAGATTTACTTAAAATCCAATCTAAACTTGGCATCCTCTATTCAAAATTAACTATTTTACATAACCCAAAAACGTTTAAGATCCGGGGGAGGTAGGGGCTTTAACCGCAATTACGAGTATAAGAGTTTTGTATGAGATTTTAAGCTAAAAGTCGTTTTAACTAAATCACCTTTGAATTTTTTTATATTTGTGTTTCATGTTATTCCAGCCTTAATATACCACTTATAGTTCTATAGCATTTTTTAAAAATATGATTCATTTTAAATTCAAGATAATAAATACTAAAATAAATATGAAACTTTAAGAAGATATTAATTATTTTTATATTTATATTTACTTTAAATATCTTATCAACCTTCTTTAATTCACTTTTTTTGGCTTAATTTTTATTAAAATCATTTTCACTAATTATAATTATTTTTAATAACACTATTCTAATCTATCATTAATTGCATAAATTTTATAAAATAATGAAAATTATAAAAATATTAATTTTTATCAATTTTATTTATTTATTACTTTTTATAACTTTAGAACTTTTTTATAACTTTTTTTCAAAAACTATGATTAGTGTTAAATGTTGCCACCAAAATCGTAATTTTCTATTTCTTTAAATATAATTTTATTTCTTTGAAGTGAATAAAAGAATAATTCAAAGGAGCAAACAAAAAAAATAATTTATTAAAATTTATGATCAAATAAATTATAATAATATTTCACAGGTCATACAATAATAAATTATAATTAATTTATAAAAAGAATATATACATGTGTATACACAAAATACAAAATGAGTACAACGAATACAAAAAGAGAATTATAATTTAACTGAAGAGAGAGAGAGAGAACTCAAATATTCCATGCGTTATACTTGTGTCATTATAACAACTTTATTTTGGCAATAATTCTATAACTTTAAAACTAGTGGAGATATACTAATAAAATTTGACATGGTAAGAGATAAAGTGTTTTCAAGTTGAATTGGAGGAGCTCATGCCACTATCTAGTTAGGAAGGTAGTCGCTGAGCCTTTAAAGTTGGCCTTCTCGTGTATGCTGATTTTTCAAAATTTCAATAAAACCAAAAATTTAAGAATGAGTTGGAACCTTTGAACTTGAATTTTTTACGAAAATTCTTCCTTTAACGTATTTATAGTGATTCTATCTCTTTGCTCGAACAGTTAGTCCACCTCCCTTTAAAATCGACCAAATTTTTGGAATCTTGTTTTTTGTGCTCTTCAATTATCTCAAAACCTCAATGTCTCTCCACTGATCTTTGCTTCTTTCAGTTTGGAGGATTTAACTCTCTAGGAACAAATACCACATTATTGTTTGCCATAGTGAAAGGATGCCAAGTCGGAACAAAAAGGACACATTATGAAGTCTTAGGAATTGGAGCAGTCTTTTTTTATAAACATTCCTTGATCTTTATAGCGGTATTTAAGAGTTCCTTGCAACAAATGATCGCCTTATTTTGGTGTGGTGAAATGTAATAATTTGTGAAATGTTTTCATTATTGAATTGAATGGCATAATTTCTGCACATTTCGAATATGTGAGAGTTCTTATTTATGAGATTCTACTGTATTAATATTTTAAAATTTATTTAATTTGAATTTAATTGAAATGTCAATCACGTTATGATAAAAATTTAATTTTTTAATAAATTCAAATCACTTTCGCAAAAAAAATTGCTAAAAATAATTAAGAACTTTCAATAAACTTGATTTTGCGTATTTATAGTGATTCTATCTCTTTGCTCGAACAGTTAGTCCACCTCCCTTTAAAATCGACCAAATTTTTGGAATCTTGTTTTTTGTGCTCTTCAATTATCTCAAAACCTCAATGTCTCTCCACTGATCTTTGCTTCTTTCAGTTTGGAGGATTTAACTCTCTAGGAACAAATACCACATTATTGTTTGCCATAGTGAAAGGATGCCAAGTCGGAACAAAAAGGACACATTATGAAGTCTTAGGAATTGGAGCAGTCTTTTTTTATAAACATTCCTTGATCTTTATAGCGGTATTTAAGAGTTCCTTGCAACAAATGATCGCCTTATTTTGGTGTGGTGAAATGTAATAATTTGTGAAATGTTTTCATTATTGAATTGAATGGCATAATTTCTGCACATTTCGAATATGTGAGAGTTCTTATTTATGAGATTCTACTGTATTAATATTTTAAAATTTATTTAATTTGAATTTAATTGAAATGTCAATCACGTTATGATAAAAATTTAATTTTTTAATAAATTCAAATCACTTTCGCAAAAAAAATTGCTAAAAATAATTAAGAACTTTCAATAAACTTGATTTTGTCAAAATAACGGTATAAAATAAAAGTATATAAATTTGGAAAAAATGAAAATTTTACTTTAAATAAAAATCATTTTAAATAGTGAGATCGAAAAACTCTAAACATAAGTTTTTTCATTAAAGCTTTTAATTCAAGTATTATTTTAGTTATTTCTAATCAAGTTAACTTTGTAAAACATGTCAGTTATTTTATATTTAAGGATTACAAAATTTTAGTCTAATTAAAAAGAGAATTTGTGCGAAGATAGAAAATCTGGTTCAGGTAGAAGGAATAGTCCACATCATGTTTCTAAGGCAAAAAAAGTAGAAATCATTTTCAAAAATGGTCCCAACACACGAGATAGAAAAGCATTTCGGTTAGCTCAGGGTTTAAAAATTGCAAGACTGAAGAAAAGTTCCAAAAAAAGAACGCTGCAAAAAATGTTTAGAGGCCAAAAACAGAGCATGGAAATTATAGTCAAATTCTCTAAAACTTATATTCTTGCTGCATGACGAAACGTATATTCTGGCAGATTTTCGAAACTTTCTGGTTAAAAAATTTTTATATTGCTGATGCTTCAGGACATTTTGCAATTAAAAGCAATCAAAGGAAGCAAATCATTTTTACAACGGCTTCTATGTACAAAAAGGTTGCTTCCATTCACAATGTATCCACTTTTTTTGCCTGACTTGGCATCCTGTCACTGTCGTAAACAAAAAAGGCGAATCCTCTAAACTGCCCAAAGCTAAATGTGGTCGATTTTAAACGGTGATGGACTACCTGTTCGAGTAAAGTGATAGAAAACTCTAATTGTAATATTAATTACGTTAAAATTTTAATTCAATATCTTTTTTCATTAACAACCATGTATGTTAAGAATTTTTTGATCTCACTCCTTAATAATTTTTAATCAATAATAATTAAGTCAAAACATAATTACAATTCAAAAACAATTTCTATAAATTTTTATTAATATTTATATCAGAATAATTATTATTAAAAAAGGAATTGAGTCATATTAAATTGTTGTTGTAGTTGTTATTGACATTAATACTTATTTATACTCTCCCTTTTTAATTAATTATTTATTATTATTATTATTATTCATATATTTTGATATTTTATGAAATGTTTTTTTTTCGTAATTAAATTTATTTTATATTAAAGCAACAAAAACAATAAAATAATAAATAATTAATTTATGTTCACATATTACAAACATTTATCTATTAATTAATTGAGTAACAATTTAATTTATAAATTTTGATTAATTTTTTTTATCGAAAAATATGAAAAAAAAATACATATGAAATTGGAAATATCAGACTGAAAAATCCACAAAATTTCCTAAAAAAAATAATTTGAGAGAAAATTACGATTAAGTGAAAAAGTATGGTTTTAATCAGCTGTAATTTTCTTAGAGTTTTTAAGTATACAATGGACTCAGAATCACTTTAGAAGTCAATGTCTGTCTGTTGTGAACACAAACAGGTCGGAAATTAAAGTAGAGAGATTCCATTTTTTAAGTTAGTCTGCATAAAAATGTCCTTACGAAATGGGATTTCTAGCCCATAAAGTTTTCATAACTCCAATACAACAACCTTTGCTTCTGAATACAATTTCAAAGTGCATAAATCTCATATGTACGGAATATGATTAATATAGACAGGAATCGATGTTCGATTTTTTCGATATTTGGCCCATGATTTCCCATAGCTTTCATATAATATCCCCAGAAAAGGCATAATTTTCTCAAAACTTATTCAATCGGACATAAATATTAGTATCATATAGCAAATTTGAATAAATCCTTTAATAGCGGTATTTTTACCTTCTGATTTACAAAAACACACATAATTCAATTTCTTAACACATGAACAGTGTTGCTAATCATATTCCGGGAAGGGTCCTTATATGGGAGCTGGGTCAATTAATGATCCCAGAACAATATGACTTCTTTGGATTTATTATTGTATCAAAATAAGTATATGTGACAAATTTCAGTAAATTATCTTAAAAATTGCTGCCCATATGACACAAAGAGTTTGGGGTGTATCAAAATTTTGCCTATAACTTTTTTCCTGTTAATCAGATTTTGAAAATTTTTGCACGATGATGAAGCATGTGCAACTGTATGCTAAAATTAATTTTTTGTTTAAGTCCAATTACATTTTTAGAAGAAATTATAAGAGTTCATTTTCATAATTTTGAGGTTGTTTCAGATATCGGTCTATAACTTCCTTGCTTATAAGTCGATAGAGCTGGTTTTAAATAGCAAACTGCTTAGGACAATAGCAAACGATGTGGCCAAGTTTCGTTAAATTCGGAAATTCTAGGCGTGAAAATGTTTCCAACAGACAGACAGACGGACATAGCTAAATCGACTCAGTTTTAGATATGATGCAATAATTTATATACATTGTTGGGTCTGAGATGATTCCTTCTTGGCGTTACACACCACTAATGACAAACTTAATATACTTTCACCACTTGTGGTGGTAGAGGGTATAAAAACGCTAAAATCCGCAACCAGCAAAAACTTTGGATTGGTGTAGTGCAATTTTATCTGTTGTAAATTCTATATATTACAGTGGGTATCAAAATTCCTATAGTTACATTCCCCTGCTATCGGTATATTAAATTTTGAATGAATGCAAACACAGCCAATCTAAAGTTACAGACTTATTTCTGTTACAAGTTGCAACTTGTTGCACTACACTTATGTGTTCTACTACTTATTTGCACAAAACTTTTATCGCCTAAGAAGCTTACAAATCTTTAATCTCTAAAACGAATTTTTTTTCTGAGATTACAACTTCAAAATCGCCAGATTTAACGGAAAAAAATCTCTAAATTGGAAACACTGCATATGAATAAATACAAAAAAGTGACTTTTGGGATAAAAATCTATAAACGTTACTACGGAGACACATAAAATAATTAAATTAAAATATAAACCTAAAACTGTCACCAACAACAACAACAAAAAAACCAATCAAAATAATAAAAGAAATAACAACAAACAGATAACAACGAAAACTAACAACAAGAAGAGAGAAAATGCAAATAAAAAAATGTTATCAACAAGCAAAACACGTATTCAAATGTTTATGGCTGCTGTTATAAGAAAAAAATTTCTCTTTTGCAAAAACAACATATTTGTACAATCACACAAACACATATGCATACAAACATACTATGTATAAAAGTAAATATGTGTGTGTATCACCAAGCGTAAGCTTTTTTTGTTCTTGTATTAAATTCAATTTTCTTATCTGTTAAATACTTGGGAAACATTTTTTTCAAAAAAAGGCCAGACTAAAAAACACAACAACAACAATAAAATGCGAAAGTCAAAGATAAAAAACAACAAAAAAATAACTTGCAAATTAAAAAAAAACCAGTGAAAAGGAATAAATAAAACGATGGAACAAAAGTAAGAAAAAAACAGCAAAACATTTATCAGAGATACAGCGAGAAAGAGAGAGAGAGAGAGGAAAGCATAAAATTGTTTAAAAAGCAGAAGCGAAAATAAAAGAAAACACAAAAAATAAACTTAAAAAATAACCGCAATGCGGCATAATGAAACGGTTACGAACGGTTAGAACAAAAACACAAAATGAAAACATATGGGGAGCAGAGGAAAAAAAATTGTATATTGTGTTTACTAGAGAATATAGATTACACACAAACGCATTAAAACACACACATACACAAAACACTTTAAGCAAAATATGCAAGAAGAACAAGCTTTATAACAATTGAAATATATTTTGCGCAAAGTGGTTGTTTTTCATTTCACCAAAAAAAAATCCATTCAACAGAGAGTATATACATCTGCATACTCTCTCTCTCTCACACTCTCTTTTCAAATACCCCTTGTTTTCCTAATTTCGTTTATCTTCTTTCCTTTTAAAATTTACTTTATTATTGAAATGTAAGCCAAACGGTTAAAAACTGTTAAAATGCAGAAATACAAAAGCAAGAGAGCACTCAAATAAAGAAAATTAAGAGAGAGAGAAAGCAAAAAAAAGTACCAATAGGATTTTATATAAAAGAGCGAAACGGTTTTTTTATTGGTAAAAGTATGAATGTATCCGGCTGACTGACTGACTGTCAGAGTTTAACGTCTAAACAAAAAAGTAAATGCAAAATTAACAAAAAAAACTTGTTAATTTCTTTAATTTTCTCGGATTTCTTTCTTTTCTTTTGCTTTTTTGTTAAATGTTTTTTATAGTTTGAAATTTTTAAACGTTTATATCATGTTTTTTAATGTTAAAAAAAAAACAAAATTAATGTTCTTCCAAATGACACCAAAAAAAGGTAAATTGGTGAAAAAAATAACCTCAATTTCATTTAACCATATTTTAAATCACAGCGAAAAAGAAGCCAAAGTAAATCCAGAGAGTTTAGAAGAGAAAAGAGAGAACCATCTGTAGAGATGCCAACCGAGATTTATTTGCACAGTTTAATAAAATAGGGAGATATACTGCAAAAATCGCTTAAATTTTGGATCTTTACAAAAATTTATTAAGATTAGTGATTGGAGAAATCGATTTCGATTTCTTTATCTAAAAAACGATAATTTTATGATCGCTTCTACACTGCCAACTTTATACGCAAATTGATCTTAATGGCCGACTAATAGAAAAATTGTAATTTCTTAGAATTTTCACTTCATCTGAGTCAAAAAATATGAAGAATAAAAAAAAAGAATTTTTATTTTTAAAAATCGAATTATTTAGTGATTTATTTTAGTCGCGTAAAAAATTGATTATACGATAATCGACTAAAATAATCGACATCAAAATAGTTGATCGCGAAATATCAAGAATTTCAAATTGTTTTCCAATCACTTTTAACTTTTATAGATGGAAAATCGTATCTCATTTTAGTGATGGATTAGATGGTCGTGTAATGGAAGAGTTGAACCTTTATCGACAAAAAAACTTAAAAAATATATTTCAAAATAATTAAAATAATAAAATAATCAAATTAAAAATTTTTTAACGAAAAATCGAAAATCGATTCTTTAATATTGAAATCTATTCTTAACCGAGTAATTTATTTTCTTAAAATTTTAGTCATTCATCAAATTTGCGATTGGTGGAAAAATTGTGAATCGTTTTGTGTTTACTAATCTCTATTGTTCACCACCATTAACTAATGTGTAATTTAAAAAGTATTGAATGTGTTAATTTCAAGATTTTTATTCGGAAATAATTCCGCGTTTTATTCATCTCTAAATTACCCACTTTTAAGTTAATGGATTCTAACAACTTGTTATTTTAATTGTCCATTAATATGTCCGGATATCTATAATTTTTCGATCTGCCTTATGTGTAAGTAAAATGATATCATTCTGGTTCCCATTAAAACCAGTTCTCTATTCGAATATCATTATTTTGTATGTGATCGAAAGCTTTTCCAAAAACTGTTTGAATTCGTCTACCAAACATCATTTTAAGAAATTTTTATATGTCCACTTTTGAAGGAAATTCTATTTATAACACACCCTGTGGAACATGTTACCAACAAAGTATGGATGTGTGTCTTCAATCTCTTTAAAATGGTTTTAAATAAAACAAGTCCAGATTTCATTCCATTGATATTTTAAAGTGACAAAACCCATTCTAAGTGTACAGAGACAACTGAAAACCTTGACAAGAGTTCAAATAGGTACAACTTATAACAAAAATTATAACTTTTAAATAATTCAATACATCGCGCCTTCAAACTATGAAAGGGAATGAATCAACGTCGTTTATTTCCGAATTGAAAAGAGAGTACGATTTTTTCCAAAATCTTAATATTGAAATTTTTTGTAAATATATTCTTCTTTTTTTAATGGATGACAGGGGTCAGATGACAGAGGTCATAAAATAGATAAAATTTAAAATAAGGAATCGTTCCAAATATTCCAAAATTGTTATTGAGCAAAAGCTAGTTTCAGACATTTTTAAATTTTTTAAATACGATTAATTTTATTTAGAGTTCTTTAAAAATGACAAGAATTTCAACTTCTAAATAATTTTTTATATCTTGGACCACCCCACACAGGTAGAGAGGTGGTTATATTACCTTTGTTATTCCCTCTGTAACGCTTAGAAAGGATCATCTCAGAAGTCATAATATATATTTGATTGCATCAAAACAAAATCTCACATTCATCATATTTGATAGAGCTCAACAAAACCAGACAAATCGGTTCAGTATATTAAAAGATATAGACCGATATCTGAGGTAATCTCTTAGTTTAAACGAAAAAACTTTCAAACAATTTCAATTGAAAACC
Source organism: Cochliomyia hominivorax (assembly GCA_004302925.2). Classification (NCBI taxonomy): domain Eukaryota; kingdom Metazoa; phylum Arthropoda; class Insecta; order Diptera; family Calliphoridae; genus Cochliomyia; species Cochliomyia hominivorax. The sequence continues at coordinate 10,848,969 of PYHX02000494.1, forward strand.
AATAATTTAGAATGAAATTTTGCCATTTTATTAAGTTATGTGAACTTCACAATCATTCCAAAAGTTATGGAAAGCGATTCAATAGAAAAAAGTTATAGCCAAGCTAAAAATATCAATAATTTTATGACTCATTAAGTGTTCGTGTGTTGTATTAAGGAAATCTTTTATGCAATTGTGTACCTTTGTGAGTGTATGTGTGAGAGTTTTTATAGGAAATATAACATATTTACTTCACAATGGAGGTACTTTGCAATGGAGGGTATTAAAGATTCGGCATAGCCGAACTACTTGTTCTTAATATTAATATCAAGGTAAATTCGGAAACGTATAATCCTCTAGACCAAAAGAATGGTTTTTTTAATAATAAAATTGTAACCATTTTCAGAAAGACCTTGTTAATTAAACACTTTAAAATGTTTACTTTATTTTAATAATTATTTTAAAAATAATTTAAAAACCTTGTACATTTTCTTATATAATTTACCATGAAATTTATACAATAACGATTGAGAAAATGTCAATATAAAATTTCTTATCTAATTTTTTATGGTTTCAGAAAAAAAACCACAAATAATAAGATTAACAAAATACAAATACAAAAAAAAAACTTATTGACTTGAGATTAAAAAAAAATTTCTATTATTAAAGTTAAAGGAAAATTTTCAATCGAAAAAAAACTATAAAATGGAATCAATTCTACAAAAAAAGTTGAGGGGTAAATAAAGTTTATCTTTTAAGTTTGTCAAAAAATTATATTGAAAAGTTTATTCGATTAAAAAAATATATTAAAACGTTAGTTAAGTCTTTAAATTTAGGTTAAAAGAATTATGATAAGAATTTTGGTTAAGGTTTTGGTCTAATCTACACAATTATCAGCAGCTACTATCAGTATTGGTATTATAAATGAAATTTCTTAAAATTGTTATAACTATAATAGAGGACTATTATAAAAAACAAGAGTGCTATATTCGGTTAAACCGAATCTTCAACACCCTCCACCACAAATGCGTGTGAAGTAAATACGTTATTTTTTCTACAGACGTACAAGTTTTTCTTAAATATAACACGAAACACTGAGTCATATATAATTACAAATATTTCTTGCTATAAATTTTCTTCTACTGAACCGATTTTGTTAATTTTGGAATTCAAATGAAGTACATATGACCTTACTTTTATGATAACTTGATTCTAATTTGTGGGTTTTATGAAAGATTGAACTTAGAGGTTGCCACAGATATGACTCTGTATCTTATTATATACTAAACCTATTTTGCCGGTTTTAAATAGGAAACTTCTCAGGACTATAATAACTACTCAATCCCAATTTCATTAAAGCTCTGTCAACAGACAGATAAACAGATGGACAGACGAACACTGTTAAATGAGTCAAGAATATATTTACATTATGGAGTATGAGATGACTCCTTTTTAGCGTTACACATACAGAATGACAAAATTAATACACCAATTGCGATAATGGAGAGTATGAAAATATTATATTTGATTTTTATATTTTTATTTAAAACTTAAAATTTTATTGCATCCAAACATTTTTGAAGAACCTCTGACATTATATAGATTAAGTTTCTATAAGTCTATCCATTCAATTTCTATTATAACTATAACAAGAGATATAACAATTATAATTTTATATCCAATCTATGGTATTATCTTCGAAATATGACCGTCAATTATTGAAGGTAATTTAAACTCTAACATTATTGAGGTTATATTCCTATTATAATCTGCTTGTCCAATCTCTATTATATCTACCATGCAATTTATATATAAATAAGAATAGAATCTCTATATAAAAGCTTTTATTAAGTTTTTCACTAAAACTTTTGATAGTTTTTTTCTAATCAAGTTACCTTTGTAAAACATCTTAGTTTTTAGGTCAGTCAGTGACCAGAAAAGAGCGAATACTAAAATTTATAAAATATTTTGATGAAAACCTAACTTGCTGCCACAAAAAGTTCAAGCATTTAAGATCAACCGTCAAACTGTTTTCAATATTAAATTCTATGGGAGAACTTGTCCTGGTTCCGTAGAAGAAACGGTCCACGTGATGTTTCTATAATCAAAAATTTGAAAGCATTTTCAAAAGAGCTCCCAACATATCCTCTAGGAAAACAACACGTTTAGCACATTTTAGACTATTTTCATTCATGAAAGCTGTTCATAACGTGTTCACTTATTTTTGGTCTGACTTGGAATCCTTTCACTATGGTACACAAATGCATGAGTGGCATAAGAACATTAATGTGGTATTTGCACTAAGAAAGACAAATCCCTCAAACTGTCCGGAACTAAGGCCAGTGAAGCGATATTTTAGGCTTTTGTAATGAAAGTATTGAAGAGCGCATAAAGGTGTAGATTTTAAACGTTGATAGTTCTCCTGTTTAAACAGTGACAAAAGACGCTATCAAAACGTTAATGAAATGGTTTCCGAAAAAGATTCAAAATTGTGTCAATAGTTATTCAAAACAATAAAAATACTTTAGTGTAAATTGTAATAACAATTTGAAATAAATAAACAATTAAAAGAGTAAGTTTAGCGATTCCATATGTTAAAATTTTTTCGATCGGTCAGGTATCTATTCCTAGTGAATGATAAACAAATGAATAATCGATTTACAACTTTTCCATCAACTATTTTGATTTCTATAATTCATACGATTAATCGTTCCCCATATTCGGTTTTTTAATCAAATCAATAAATTAACAAATTAAAATCATTTTTGTTAATTTTATATCCTCCACCACAATCACAAATGGTGTGAGGGTATATTAAATTTGTTATTCCGCGAGTAACACTAAGAAGGAAACATCTCGGACTTCATGAAATATATGTATTCTTGCCTTAAATCAAAATCCGAATCGATTTAGCTATGCCCGTCTGTCTGATTGTGTTGGCAAGCTTAGACACACATTAATTGACAGGAGCTCTATAAAATTTGGCCTGAGAATTTGTTATAGTCATAAAGAAGTTTCCTATTTAAATCTAATCAGTTTAAGTGTATTAAAAGATATACCCCGATATCCGGGCTCTAAATTATAATATTAGGTTATGTGAACTTTATAATCATACCAACAAAATGATCAAAATCTGTTTAGGATAAAAAAGTTATCGCCAAAATTATATCTAATTTCATGATTCATTTAGAGTTCCCCGTTTATATTAAAAACTTTTATATATTGTATTCGTGTGTGAATGTTTGTACGAAGCATACTTACAGCATTTGTAATGGAGGATATTAAAGAATCGGAATAGCCGAATATATCATTCTAACTTGTTCATATTTTTTATTCAGATAAAATGAAAACTAATTATTTCTCATTCGATTCTCAACTTAATCCAAATCGATTTCAAGAAAATTATAAGACCGTAAAACGATGCTGTTACTCCTTTTTTAATAACCTTTTTCATTTCTCTAACTTCAAAACGTAATTTTTCCAATTTTAAATAATTTTTATTAATAAAAAAGTATAAAAATGTCGCAAATCTGTGATTTTTATTAAGAAATTAAACTAAAAATTGATTTAAATCACTTAAAACTGTTAAAAATTCCTTTGTCTCTTTTAATTTAACATAGAAATACGGTAACTCTTCATAACAGTTTAAGTCACTCTTTTTACTCTTTAACATTTTTGCATACGAATTGTTGTTGTTTCTAACTCCACACCCTTTTTTAACGGAAATTTTTTTCTGTTGAGTTATAATTTTTAAGCTCTTCAAATAACAAGTAACTTAACGTTTTTTTTCATTTCTGCAATACACATTTAAACAAACCTATAGAAAAAGATGACTTTTAAAAGAGAAGAGAGAAATGCGTTTAGTCATCTTCTTATTAAAAGACGAATTAATCATAATTTGATTTTGATTTTTATTTTTAAAGTTCTTTCTTGGGTTAAAAAAGTTTTTATAGAATTTTCCGGATTTTGTTTTTGTTTTTTATTGGTGATTCTTTTTTTACTTACCATTTTTTATGTGTTTTGTTTGTGGGGTGTTTTTGTTGTTTTTAAAAAATTAAAGCTGTTTGTTGTTGTTGGATTATAGTTTTATATACTTTTTTTAAGAAGTTATAAAACTATACAAGTTGATTTTTTTGTTCTCTTAATTTGAAATTTAAAAAATGCTGTTTTTTTTGTTTTTGTTTTAAATTTTTGCTTAAGTCTTTTACGGCCTTTAAGTGCTCCACACCTTTGCTAACAGTCTTACAAATAAAAACTGTTGATATAAAAAAAATTTCCTTTAGCAATTTCTTTTTCTGCTATTTTTCGTTAAAACAACAACAAAAACCACAACGTTAATAAATGAAAAATGAAAATAAAGTAAATTTGCTAAAAATTTTGCGGTTTTCTTTATTTCTCAGAAGATGATGCTCTCGAAAAAATATAACAGAGAAATTTTAATCGAGTTGAAGTAAAGAGAATTGAGAGCAAAATTAAACTGCTGTCAAATTTTCATTTTTCTTTGCTTAGCTTTTATTAGGATTTTCTTTTTCTCAACCGTTTCAGGTTTTCCTATTTTTCGGCTGTTTTTTTTGTTGGAAATTTACTTTGTCAGAACTACAAAAACACAAAGCACAAGTAAGAAAAAAATGAGAATTCACCACCATTAAATTTTGGCTGCTGTTACTAAAGCCCAAAAAAAATCGATAACCGAAAAAATAAGGAAGAATTCAAAAATATATTAAATTTAATAAATTCTTTTTCTATTTTTCTTATGAATTTGCAAAATTTTTAACGCCTTTTTGTTGTTGTTTTTATTCCAAAAATAAAATTGATTTTTTTAAAGATTTTCAAAAAAATATTTTAAGATTTTTTTCTAATTTTCGTAAGTTTTTTTTTACAAAATTTAGTTTATTTTTTCTCTTTTTTTATTAAACTTTTCTTATTAAATTACAATTTTTTCTAAAATTTTTTTGTGTGTAAAACTTTTTTCTTTATTATATACTTTTTTTATAAATTTTTTTTCTGTATTTTTTTAACTTAATAAAACGGGGAGAACTCGCTAATATTTCAAGTCCGCCACGGTCAACAACTCAATTGCAACTGAGCTATTTTCTGTACGACTCTTCTATGTTTAGCTGATTTATTTTTTTTCATTCCTTCATTTTCTTTGCTTTGCTAATATGCTGCTTCTTCTCCTACTTTTTTCTTATTTTTTTGTTCCTCTGCTCTTGCTTATTCTTTATTAAGTTCATTTCGTTCTTTGTAAATTACTTTTATTCCATTTTATATTATTTCGCTTTAATATACAGAGATTTTCGTTTCCTCTTCATTTCGTGTTTGGCTGAATGTGTGTTTATTTGTAATTTGCTCTGTTAATTTAACTCTTAATGTTGTTGTAGTTGTTTTAATTTTAACATGCGTTATTATTTCTGTAAAATTTCTCCTCTTTTACTTTTAACCGTTTCGCGTGTGTCTGTATAATTTTTTTTTTAATTCTCGCGCTCTATCTCTCTTTGATTTTTATACATTGTAAATTTTTTGTTGCCTTTAATATATTTTTTTTGCTGACGATAACAACAACCACCACCTGGTGTTTTTGGCAGAGATGCCAGATGTAAATGAAATAGCGCAACATTACCGTTAACATTTTAGGAAATAAATAAGAGAAATAATTAAGGTTTTATGGAAAATTCTTTTTTGCTACATTTTATCAACCCATTAATTTATCCCCATACAAATAAGGAGTGAGTTTAGAAATTCTTAACATACATGCGTATATGTAATTAAAGTGAAATTCCAATTTCGAAAAAAGCAAAACTTTTTATAGTGATGAACTTTTTTGGAACACTGACGTTTTTATAGTGCTTTGCTCTATCCGGTAATGCATCTCCGCCCAATATCTCTTTGCTGGCCTTAGCTCCTTCTTCTTTTATGGGTACAAATATTTATAATTTCAGAGCTTGTTGGCTAATTTCACATGCACAAAGACATGTTCATAGTGGTTCCAAAATTAGTCACCTTGGACACGCACATTTAAAAAATCTTCAAAATTTCAATAATAATTTGTTTAAAAAAATAAATAAATACATTTTGTCCTTACGTCTCTTAGAATCTCAGATGAAATGGCCCTTAACGCAATTGTTCACATCCGCCCGATTGAGTAATTGTGTAGAAAGCTGGAAAGCGTTTATTTATAAAAGAGTGGTCAATATGGAGTTTGTTCACTCAAGCATATTGAGGAAATTAAAACTCAGTGAACATTTTGATACGATTTACAAATCATTTCGGGAAAAACACGAAGGTTTTTGTTACGATTATAGCATCATCAGTTTCAATTGACAGATCCAAAATGAAACAGCAGTTTACTTGGTAGAGAATTTTTTAAAAAGTTCGTTGCTATTCTAAAGAAAGGAAGTTTTCCATTTTTTTTTTTTTTGCATAATGGATGACGAAACGAATGCTCTGGCAGAAATTTTGCAACTTCCTGATCGAAAATTTTGTGTTGCTGATAAAAAGCTAAGGACCCAAAAGCGGTCAAAATTTGTCAAAAGGTTTTTTTGCATGGCAACAAATATGTCGTTGCTGTAAGAGGAACTAATCATTTGTTACAACAGACTCTATAAATACCAAAATTTACATAATGGAATGTTGACACAAAAGCAGATTCTATTCATAAGAATTTACAATGTGTGCACTGATTTTTGGCTTGACTTGACTTGACATCCTGTCAATACAGTAAACAAGCCTTTGAGTGGTACAAAAACAATAAAGTGATTAAAAGAACAATAAAGTGTAGCAAATTCTCAAACTATCCAAAGCTAAGGCCAGCGGAGAGTTACTGGGCTATTGTTAAAAGAGAATTGAAGCTATCAAAAGTGTGATAGATTCTCAATAAAGATGGACTAACCGTTCAAGCAAAGTGACCTTAATGGAAAAGTTTCCAAGAAATTTTCAAAATTTCTTCACAAGTGATTAACACTAAACATTATTTATAAAGATTCTGGTCCGAAAAACAATGATGAGAGCAAATTTCTTAAATGTGTTATTTTTTATGTGAAGCGACTTCATAATATTCCAACATAATGTGTGAATTCACAATCGAAATCATTGCTCTATTCACTAGTGAGTTCACAATATGTTTCTCATAGTTATTTTTTTAAAGAACCGCCAATTTCTATTAAATCTTTTCATTTCCCGAACTAATTTCATTTTTTGCAATCATCTGGCAACATTACTAATCAACATAGTCAATCGTTTTTCTTGCTTCTGTTAATATGTTGTATTCAAGGCAGCAGCAACAACAACAAAAAACTTCCCGTAATTATGCTAAAGAAACTTGAAATATAACAAAAAACACACACACATACAACACCAACAACTAAATATTTTCTCCATATTGTCTGCATTTCTGCACACACAAAACAACAGCAATAATAATAACAACAAAACCTTGTATTTTCTACTCTGACAGTTGCAAAAACCAAAAACGTCAGTCATTCATTTAGTCGAACAGTCAGTTGTATACACAAAACACGTTGACGTCGTTTACATATTTCCAAATGAATACAACAAAAATTCACAAACCCCCCCCCCAACCACACTACACAAAAAAATGTGCAAGAAAGCAAAAATCAAGAGAAGAGAAATATACTAAACACACACACACACATGTAGCAGAGATATAACAGAAAAAAATAAATAAATTTACATATAAACACAAACAACATTAAATAACTTTAATCAACATGTAACTGTATGTATGCATGTACATCAATGAGAATGACAATGATGAGATGCTGCTGAGATACACTGACACACACACACTTTAATAAAATAAACAAATATAAAAAAGGACCACTGACTGATTTTTATTTTTGTTGTTTTGTTTATTTATTTATGTTCTTTATTTTTTGCTTTGCTTTTGTGTATAAGAAACTCGTTTTAGCTCGTAGAGAAAAAGGAAACAGAGCAGAGAGTATTTTTATACTTTTGGAAGGTTTTTGTATTAAGAAATAAATAATTTCAAAACGTTTTAATATTTTTATTACGTATTTATGATGATAAAGTTTATTAGAGTATAAATATATATTTATTATATACCAATTATATACATACTTAATTATATATAACAAAAACCAGTCGTCCAGGTATTTATTTTCAATTTATTCTTTATATTTTTGTAATCACCACCACCACAGGTGGTGAAGAGGTTTTATTAATTTTGTCATTCTGTGTGTAATGCTAAGAAGGAATTATCTAAGATCCACTAGTGTATATATATATTCTTGCATCACATCAAAATCTGAATCGATTTAGCTATGTCCGACTGTCTGTCTGTTGTTGGCACGCTTGCATCCGCCATAATGGACAGAGCTCAATGAAATTCGGCTGAGTATTTTATCATAGTCGGTATAGGCGAATATAGTACTCCTACATGTTTTTTTTTCTGACAACGTTAACATTTTTTAGAAATTCCATTGATAATTTTTGTATTGTTTTGTAAAAGACTGATATTGATAAACAGTATTTTAGGTTATGGACAAAGGGGTGGGGGTATAGAGAGAATTATCATGTGAGAATGTGTGTGTATATCACTTTGGATTATGATAAAATTTTGTATTAAAATAATTCTTTAATAAATGTTATCAATAAATAACTTTTAATGTTTAAGGTGTCATTGCACACACATTGTTTACTTATCTTATTGGAAACAACAACGACAATAGTAAATATTGGAATGGTGATCAAGTAGTGGACTTTGACGCTGAACGTTTTAGATGGGAAAAAATCTTAATTCAAGAAATGTTTTCGATAAATATTTGGTTTAAAGAAAATTTTCGATAAATACACAACTAAAAGAAATTTTTCGATATACTCTTAACGTTTTAGAGAAAATTTCGATAAATCCTTGATTTAGAAAAAAATGTTTCATAAATTTAAAATTTCTGATAAATTCTTAATTTGAAGAAAATTTCGAACATTTAAATAATTTTTCGTTAAATTATTTATTAAAGAATTAAAGAAAATTTTTTCTAATTTCCTAATTTAGAGAAAAATTCCCAATTAGAGAACATTTTCTCTAAAATCCTAATTTAAAAAAATTTTTGATAAAATCTTATTTAAGAAAAAATTAGAGAAAATTTTCGATAAATTCTTAGTTTTGAGAAATTCCCAATTTAAAGGAAATTTTCGATAAATTCCCAATTTGGAAAAAAAATCGATTAATACAAAATTTAAAGAAATTTTGCGATAAATTCATAATTTAGAGAAATTTATAGAAAATTTAAAATACAATTTCCATAAAGTTTCAATTAATTTAAAGAAAATTTTTGTTAAATTATTTATTAAAAAATGAAAGAAAATTTTCGCTAAATTCCCAATTTAGAGAAAATTTTCGCTAAATTCCCAATTTAGAGAAAATTTTCGCTAAATTCCCAATTTAGAGAAAATTTTCGCTAAATTCCCAATTTAGAGAAAATTTTTGGTAAATTCCCATTTAGAGAAAATTTTCGCTAAATTCCCATTTAGAGAAAATTTTCGCTAAATTCCCAATTTATAGAAAATTTTTACTAAATTCCCAATTTAGAGAAAATTTTCACTAAATTCCCAATTTAGAGAAAATTTTCCCTAAATTCCCTATTTAGAGAAAATTTTCCCTAAATTCCCTATTTAGAGAAAATTTTCCCTAAATTCCCAATTTAGAGAAAATTTTCACTAAATTCCCAATTTAGAGAAAATTTTCGCTAAATTCCCAATTTAGAGAAAATTTTCGCTAAATTCCCAATTTAGAGAAAATTTTTTGCTAAATTCCCAATTTAGAGAAAATTTTTTGCTAAATTCCCAATTTAGAGAAAATTTTTTGCTAAATTCCCAATTTAGAGAAAATTTTTTGCTAAATTCCCAATTTAGAGAAATTTTTGCTAAATTCCCAATTTAGTAAAAATTTTTGCTAAATTCTCAATTAAGAGAAAATTTTCGCTAAATTCCCAATTTAGAGAAAATTTTCGCTAAATTCCCAATTTAGAAGAAATTTTTTAGTTTAGAGGACATTTTAATGAATTCTCAATTTAGAAGACAATTTGCGATAAAAAATGTTAATTTAGGGAAAATTTTCAGAAAAAAACAAAAGACGTAATCTGACCTTGAATTCTCAAGACCACTTTTAGACCCTCTTTAAGATATTCAACAAAAACTATAGAAATCTAAAAATAGTCAAATATTAAATGTTTTTTTTTTAATTCATTCCTGTCACTTGTTTTTTTTTTTATTTGCTGCGATTTCTAGTCTTTTATTCACTTTCACCTTTGAAATTCTTTGAATATTTTATAATTCTCAACTTTGCTAACTATTGTGTCTTCTAAAGGCGCCAGTGTTAGAAAATCGCAATTTTATTTAATGACACGTTAGTGGAAACCGCAAAACGTTAAAGAGAAGTGTGAACAACAACAACAACAACAAAAAGAAAACAGAAAAAAAAGAAAACTCATACTCTTTGCCATTTCCGTTGCAGTTGTGAAAATGTCCACAATTAATCCAATAATAAATGTAAAACGTTGGTCAAACAACAGTAAAGTACCAACGATTTAGTGGATTTATTTTCACAACAATAATAATAATAATGTTTATGTTCTTGTTGTTGTTTTTCTTGGTTTCCCTTGATTCTCCGCTATATGTGTGGAATACATGGATAAGAAGACTAAGAAAAAAGAAAACTATGGAAAAGAAATCCCATGGGTGTAAAGCATTTTTACCGCATTGTCATATATCGGGTGACAACTAAAGCTATATGAAACACATACACACACACACACACACACACTTAGTTATATACTCACTCACACTCACGCTTTCTGCTCTTAAACATCGACTTGGAAACTTTGGAAAATTTGTCGCAACATGTCGCATTTTGTTAGCCGCATTTCTTCTTTATTTCTACAATGTTGTTGCTGTTGTTATTGTTGTTTTTATTATTGTTCCTTTATTCCACAATTGTTGCTACAGTTGTTGCTATTTTGTCTATAAACGACAAATTCATTGTCAACATTGACTTTGAATGTCTGTCCGTCTATTTGTCTAACCAATCAATGTAATAACACGCATCCGATACAAACATACTTACACACATTCAAAGCCAGAACCACATGAAGAAATGTGGACCCAGAATTTTGTAAATTATGTTAACAATAATTTTCAGCGCAGCAAATAAACAAATAAAATATTTTTGTTTAGAGGAAGACAATAAAAAAAATAAATTGAATGTGTATGAGTGGTTGCACTTGTATGTATATTATGTATGTATGTATATATGTATGTATGTATGTATAGTATGTATGTATGTATGTATGTATGTATGTTTGTGTGAATATAAGGAATGAGCAAATGACTGGTAGTTTTAAAAAGGAACATAAGCCAAAGTGACGACTACGACAATAACAGCAATGCGCCAATTTTTATATTTTCTTGTTAAACGATAATCAGGAGTGGGCAAATTGAATTATATTCCAAAAGCTATAGACTAGAATATATAGTCTATTCTATAGACTAGAATATATAGTCTTATTCTATAGACTAGAATAGATAGTCTATTCTATAGACTAGAATATATAGTTCTATTCTATAGACTAGAATATATAGTCTATTCTATAGACTAGAATATATAGTCTATTCTATAGACTAGAATATATAGTCTATTCTATAGACTAGAATATATAGTCTATTCTAGTAGAATATTAGTTATTCTATAGACTAGAATATATAGTCTATTCTATAGACTAGAATATATAGTCTATTCTATAGACTAGAATATATAGTCTATTCTATAGACTAGAATATATAGTCTATTCTATAGACTAGAATATATAGTCTATTCTATAGACTAGAATATATAGTCTATTCTATAGACTAGAATATATAGTCTATTCTATAGACTAGAATATAAAGTCTATTCTATAGACTAGAATATATAGTCTATTCTATAGACTAGAATATATAGTCTATTCTATAGACTAGAATATATAGTCTATTCTATAGACTAGAATATATAGTCTATTCTATAGACTAGAATATATAGTCTATTCTATAGACTAGAATATATAGTCTATTCTATAGACTAGAATATAAAGTCTATTCTATAGACTAGAATATATAGTCTATTCTATAGACTAGAATATATAGTCTATTCTATAGACTAGAATATATAGTCTATTCTATAGACTAGAATATATAGTCTATTCTATAGACTAGAATATATAGTCTATTCTATAGACTAGAATATAGTCTATTCTATAGACTAGAATATATAGTCTATTCTATAGACTAGAATATATAGTCTATTCTATAGACTAGAATATATAGTCTATTCTATAGACTAGAATATATAGTCTATTCTATAGACTAGAATATAGTCTATTCTATAGACTAGAATATATAGTCTATTCTATAGACTAGAATATATAGTCTATTCTATAGACTAGAATATATAGTCTATTCTATAGACTAGAATATATAGTCTATTCTATAGACTAGAATATATAGTCTATTCTATAGACTAGAATATATAGTCTATTCTATAGACTAGAATATATAGTCTATTCTATAGACTAGAATATATAGTCTATTCTATAGACTAGAATATATAGTCTATTCTATAGACTAGAATATATAGTCTATTCTATAGACTAGAATATATAGTCTATTCTATAGACTAGAATATATAGTCTATTCTATAGACTAGAATATATAGTCTATTCTATAGACTAGAATATATAGTCTATTCTATAGACTAGAATATATAGTCCATTCTATAGACTAGAATATATAGTCTATTCTATAGACTAGAATATATAGTCTATTCTATAGACTAGAATATATAGTCTATTCTATAGACTAGAATATATAGTCTATTCTATAGACTAGAATATATAGTCTATTCTATAGACTAGAATATATAGTCTATTCTATAGACTAGAATATATAGTCTATTCTATAGACTAGAATATATAGTCTATTCTATAGACTAGAATATATAGTCTATTCTATAGACTAGAATATATAGTCTATTCTATAGACTAGAATATATAGTCTATTCTATAGACTAGAATATATAGTCTATTCTATAGACTAGAATATATAGTCTATTCTATAGACTAGAATATATAGTCTATTCTATAGACTAGAATATATAGTCTATTCTATAGACTAGAATATATAGTCTATTCTATAGACTAGAATATATAGTCTATTCTATAGACTAGAATATATAGTCTATTCTATAGACTAGAATATATAGTCTATTCTATAGACTAGAATATATAGTCTATTCTATAGACTAGAATATATAGTTCTATTCTATAGACTAGAATATATAGTCGTATTCTATAGACTAGAATATTAGTCTATCTATAGACTAGAATATATAGTCTATTCTATAGACTAGAATATATAGTCTTATTCTATAGACTAGAATATATAGTCTATTCTATAGACTAGAATATATAGTCTATTCTATAGACTAGAATATATAGTCTATTCTATAGACTAGAATATATAGTCTATTCTATAGACTAGAATATATAGTCTATTCTATAGACTAGAATATATAGTCTATTCTATAGACTAGAATATATAGTCTATTCTATAGACTAGAATATATAGTCTATTCTATAGACTAGAATATATAGTCTATTCTATTAGACTAGAATATTAGTCTATTCTATAGACTAGAATATATAGTCTATTCTATAGACTAGAATATATAGTCTATTCTATAGACTAGAATATATAGTCTATTCTATAGACTAGAATATATAGTCTATTCTATAGACTAGAATATATAGTCTATTCTATAGACTAGAATATATAGTCTATTCTATAGACTAGAATATATAGTCTATTCTATAGACTAGAATATATAGTCTATTCTATAGACTAGAATATATAGTCTATTCTATAGACTAGAATATATAGTCTATTCTATAGACTAGAATATATAGTCTATTCTATAGACTAGAATATATAGTCTATTCTATAGACTAGAAATATAGTCTATTCTATAGACTAGAATATATAGTCTATTCTATAGACTAGAATATATAGTCTATTCTATAGACTAGAATATATAGTCTATTCTATAGACTAGAATATATAGTCTATTCTATAGACTAGAATATATAGTCTATTCTATAGACTAGAATATATAGTCTATTCTATAGACTAGAATATATAGTCTATTCTATAGACTAGAATATATAGTCTATTCTATAGACTAGAATATATAGTCTATTCTATAGACTAGAATATATAGTCTATTCTATAGACTAGAATATATAGTCTATTCTATAGACTAGAATATATAGTCTATTCTATAGACTAGAATATATAGTCTATTCTATAGACTAGAATATATAGTCTATTCTATAGACTAGAATATATAGTCTATTCTATAGACTAGAATATATAGTCTATTCTATAGACTAGAATATATAGTCTATTCTATAGACTAAAATATATAGTCTATTCTATAGACTAAATATATAGTCTATTCTATAGACTAGAATATATAGTCTATTCTATAGACTAGAATATATAGTCTATTCTATAGACTAGAATATATAGTCTATTCTATAGACTAGAATATATAGTCTATTCTATAGACTAGAATATATAGTCTATTCTATAGACTAGAATATATAGTCTATTCTATAGACTAGAATATATAGTCTATTCTATAGACTAGAATATATAGTCTATTCTATAGACTAGAATATATAGTCTATTCTATAGACTAGAATATATAGTCTATTCTATAGACTAGAAATATAGTCTATTCTATAGACTAGAATATATAGTCTATTCTATAACTAAAATATAGTCTATTCTATAGACTAGAAATATAGTCTATTTATAGACTAGAATATATAGTCTATTCTATAGACTAGAATATATAGTCTATCTATAGACTAGAATATATAGTCTATTCTATAGACTAGAATATATAGTCTATTCATAGACAATATATAGTCTATTCTATAGACTAGAATATATAGTCTATTCTATAGACTAGAATATATAGTCTATTCTATAGACTAAGAATATATAGTCTATTCTATAACTAGAAATATATAGTCTATTTCTATAGACTAAATATATAGTATATTCTATAAGACTAGAAT
>PYHX02000494.1:10864199-10882109 GCA_004302925.2 Cochliomyia hominivorax
TTTAGTTCTAAACTGTACTTCAAACTGTACTACGGACTCAATCATAACTTGGATCATGTATTAATATATTCTACTTTTAGTTTTTTAGTCTGGATTCTAAGAAATCAGAAACCTTGTCTTAACCATAATCTGAATCACACTTTTATCTAATTTTCCCATTGTTTTCATTACAATTTATAGTCCACATTTTTCTAACCTAAAAAATTCATTTCATACCAATTTTCTTCTCAAATTAACTACTGTATTTTGCATTTAATTTACCGATGACGATTGTTTTCAGATAATACGAATGTCTGTATGTGTAACTATGTGTATGTTAAATAAAATGAGCGCATATCTTTTTCAAAGAAACAACTTAAATCAGGTGTAGGGACCGAGACTTTTGGGGGAGGGTTTGAAATGAATTCTGTGTGTTTTTTTCATTGTGCTAAGCAACAAGTAAAAAGTTTTACAATGTATGTATTTGTATACAATACATGTGTATTAGTGTAGATATTAACATGAAATGGAAATACGAAAAAAAAGAAACAACAACAATAACTAACAAGGGAAACAAAGGAAAAGCAAAAGACCCAAATACAAGAAATCTGGTGATAATGGTGCGGCAAAAAAGTATACAAAGTTATATAGACGATTGAGATGTTCCATGTAAATTTTTTTATTTTGGTTACGAACGAAGGAACTGTAATGAAAGAAGGAGGAATGAAACAGTATAGAACAGAATAGACAAACAAAGCATGTGCGTGGAAATGCTGCATTGCTGCTTTTTTATGAAACAACAACAATGAGGACTGCAAATACTAAAAGAAATATAAAATAAAATGTTATCAAGTTCCAACCCAGACTCGGGAAAAAAAGGAAAACATGAAGGAAGAATAAAATACATAAAAGTAACTACAACTACAACAAATGTATGTTTTAAGCAAATATGCAAATAAGAAAGAGTTGCCAGGGAGCTTCAGTCACGAATATGATGAAATTTTAAAAACAATTAATTTTACTAGAGAACAGATAATATTTTTCAACATAGAGACTACAACTATAGTCTGAACTATATCAACTATAGTCAACTATATTTTATACTATAGTCCTATATGTATTAACTATAGTTTAGACTATAGTCTATTCTAACTATAGTAACTATATTGACTATAGTCTAACTATAGTCTAGACTATATCAGACTATAAGACTATAGTCTAGACTATAGTCAGACTATAAGACTATAGTCTAGACTATAGTCAGACTATAGTCTAGACTATAGTCAGACTATAGTCAGACTATAGTCAGACTATAGTCTAGACTATAGTCAGACTATAGTCTAGACTATAGTCTAGACTATAGTCAGACTATAGTCAGACTATAGTCTAGACTATAGTAGACTATAGACTATAGTCTAGACTATAGTCAGACTATAGTCTAGACTATAGTCTAGACTATAGTCAGACTATAGTCAGACTATAGTCTAGACTATAGTTCAGACTATAGTCTAGACTATAGTTCAGACTATAGTTCAGACTATAGTCAGACTATAGTCTAGACTATAGTCAGACTATAGTCAGACTATAGTCTAGACTATAGTCAGACTATAGTCTAGACTATAGTCTAGACTATAGTCAGACTATAGTCAGACTATAGTCAGACTATAGTCAGACTATAGTCTAGACTATAGTCAGACTATAGTCTAGACTATAGTCAGACTATAGTCTAGACTATAGTTCAGACTATAGTCTAGACTATAGTTCAGACTATAGTCTAGACTATAGTTCAGACTATAGTCTAGACTATAGTTCAGACTATAGTCTAGACTATAGTTCAGACTATAGTCTAGACTATAGTTCAGACTATAGTCTAGACTATAGTTCAGACTATAGTCTAGACTATAGTTCAGACTATAGTCTAGACTATAGTTCAGACTATAGTCTAGACTATAGTTCAGACTATAGTGCTAGACTATAGTTCAGACTATAGTCTAGACTATAGTTCAGACTATAGTCTAGACTATAGTTCAGACTATAGTCTAGACTATAGTTCAGACTATAGTCTAGACTATAGTTCAGACTATAGTCTAGACTATAGTTCAGACTATAGTCTAGACTATAGTTCAGACTATAGTCTAGACTATAGTTCAGGACTATAGTCTAGACTATAGTTCAGACTATAGTCTAGACTATAGTTCAGACTATAGTCTAGACTATAGTTCAGGACTATAGTCTAGACTATAGTTCAGACTATAGTCTAGACTATAGTTCAGACTATAGTCTAGACTATAGTTCAGACTATAGTCTAGACTATAGTTCAGACTATAGTCTAGACTATAGTTCTAGACTATAGTTCAGACTATAGGTCTAGACTATAGTTCAGACTATAGTTCAGACTATAGTCTAGACTATAGTTCAGACTATAGTTCAGACTATAGTTCTAGACTATAGTCTAGTACTATAGTCAGACTATAGTTCAGACTATAGTTCAGACTATAGTCTAGACTATAGTTCAGGGACTATAGTTCAGACTATAGTCTAGACTATAGTTCAGACTATAGGTCTAGAACTATAGTTCAGACTATAGTCTAGACTATAGTTCAGACTATAGTCTAGACTATAGTTCAGACTATAGTCTAGACTATAGTTCAGACTATAGTCTAGACTATAGTTCAGACTATAGTCTAGACTATAGTTCAGACTATAGTCTAGACTATAGTTCAGACTATAGTCTAGACTATAGTTCAGACTATAGTCTAGACTATAGTTCAGACTATAGTCTAGACTATAGTTCAGACTATAGTCTAGACTATAGTTCAGACTATAGTCTAGACTATAGTTCAGACTATAGTCTAGACTATAGTTCAGACTATAGTCTAGACTATAGTTCAGACTATAGTCTAGACTATAGTTCAGACTATAGTCTAGACTATAGTTCAGACTATAGTCTAGACTATAGTTCAGACTATAGTCTAGAGACTATAGTCTAGACTATAGTTCAGACTATAGTCTAGACTATAGTTCAGACTATAGTCTAGACTATAGTTCAGACTATTGTCTAGACTATAGTTCAGACTATAGTCTAGACTATAGTTCAGACTATAGTCTAGACTATAGTTCAGACTATAGTCTAGACTATAGTTCAGACTATAGTCTAGATTATAGTTCAGACTATAGTCTAGACTATAGTTCAGACTATAGTCTAGACTATAGTTCAGACTATAGTCTAGACTATAGTTCAGACTATAGTCTAGACTATAGTTCAGACTATAGTTCAGACTATAGTCTAGACTATAGTTCAGACTTTAGCTCCGGTATTCAATAGTTCAGACTGTAGTGCAGAATTTAGCGTAGATTATAATACAGACTATACCTTAGTCTACGGTCCAAATTATACTTTAGAATATAGTCGTGATTATAGATTAAGCAATATTCCGAACTATATTTTATACCATAGTTAAGTCTGCAGTTTAGTTTACACTTTATTCCAAACTATAGTTTTGACTTTAGTTTAATATAGTTCAGGTTGTATTTTAGACTATAATTTAGATTATAGTTTAGATTAATGATGATATTATAGTTAAGACTGTAGACCGGACTCTAAATTAAACTATAGAGAATTAAATATAGAGAATATTACAGACTATAGTTCGTTCTATAGTTTAGTCTACTTTTCAGACTACAGTAAAAACAATTGTTCAGACTATAATTTGGGCAATAGTCTATACCACAACTCAGACTGTAATCCAGACTGTAGTTCAGACTAGGGTTCATGATAAAGTTTAGAATAGAGTCCATAATATAGTTCAGACATATAGTCCGGACTATAGTTCAGATTATAATCGAGTCTATGGTCTCTACTATGGGTAATATTTTTAAAAGTTGATTAGTCTTTCGTTTAGCCAATATCTTGCAGCATTGTTAGAATTAAGATAATGTAGTACTGCAATAGTCTATAGTTTTGACTATAGTCTACCTCAAAATCTCTCTTAATCTGTGCGATGATTGATTGATTGATTTGACTTTTTATGATTTCTAGTTCCCTCCCCATGTAAATCGACAGATTTTGACTATTTATCAAGCATTAATACTCTTTTCCACTAATACATACAAATACACATACAAACACAAATAAACTCTGATTAAACATACCAAAAATGTTGTGCAAAAAAAATTAATAAATTTAGGTGAACATGAGAAGAGGCGAAAATAGAGTAAAAGAAAGAACCTTTACGAAAGACTATTAAAAAAATGACGCATAGTATGGTAGAGATAGAGATAAAAAAAACTACAACAAAAAACGAAAGTGATAAACGTAATAAATGGATAAAATAATACTCATACGCAACACGATACAAAATACACAAAATGTATAATGGAAAAAAGGGTACGAAACTTGTTATTTCTCTCTTTCTCTCTTCTTTAGAGGGAACTTTATTAATTCTTCTTGTTCTACATAATAAACTGGGTGTTTAACGTTTTTTTTTTTGGTTCTTTTTCTTTATTCTTTATTATTCTTCTATGCATTAAGGTTTTTTTATTTGGTTTTGTTTTGTTTCGTTTAGTTTATTATGTTTCGTTAGGGCATGTCTTTTACAATTTTCGGGTCTCTTAGGTGAGAGTGTATAAGTATGTGTGATTGTGTGGATAAATTTTGGCCTGAAAATGAATGGTCATGGAAAAAGGTACCGCAGAAAAACGGTTCTGCAAAGCTGGTGGTATTTTTGTAGTATTCTCTTGTCGTTTGTTTTGTTCTATAATTTCCTCTTCCTGCATGGTTTGTTGTTGCTTTTTATACTTTTAACCGTTTCGCAGGGTTTTAAATCTCTGCACATAGTGTGTGTGTGTGTAAAATTTCTCCTTTTTGCCAGCATATAAACAGTAACTGTTTATAGTCATTTGATTATACATGGTCGGGAAGGGTCTAGTTGGATTTGGTCTGATTTACAGACAACCTTCTCTGATGTATAATGCAGGAGAGTTGCGCAAGAAGTATCAGAAGAATCAAATATAGCACAAATATTTGTTTACTGTTGCTTTTTTTTCTATTCTGGTTTTCCTTTTGGAGTCTTTTTCTTTTGTTTCTATTATTCATTTTCCTTCTTTTTCCCATTTTTCTAGGCTGGTTAATAATAATAATATTTGAAATTTTCTTCTTTCTACACAAACACACAGACACACATACACACAATGTAGCAGTAAATACTTTGTTAATATTAGATTAGTTTGTATGTGTATTAGTTTGTATATATGTGTCTTATAAATGTTTGTTTGTTTGTAAGTTTTAATCCTAAAAGCATTGTTGCCTTGATAATTTCCTCTGTTTCTTTTGTTTCCAGTTGTTGTTTCTCTTATTGTTTGTTTTACAAGTTTGTTGTTTTTGTTGTTGTTTATATTTGTTGATATTTTTTTTAAGTGTTACCATGGTGGTTTCACATAATTATATGTGTTTGCATGTATGTACATATATGTGTATTTATTTTGATATATATATGTGTGTATAGTTTATCACTTTTATTAAAAGTGATGTCAAATCTATGGAATTTACAGAGAAAGCTGAGAAAAGGCTACAAATTAATAAATATGAGAGAATATAAACTATTTTATAAGACCAGACCTAAGTCTGTTCTATAAGACCAGACTTAAGTCTATTCTATAAGACCAGACTTAAGTCTATTCTATAAGACCAGACTTAAGTCTATTCTATAAGACCAGACTTAAGTCTATTCTATAAGACCAGACTTAAGTCTATTCTATAAGACCAGACTTAAGTCTATTCTATAAGACCAGACTTAAGTCTATTCTATAAGACCAGACTTAAGTCTATTCTATAAGACCAGACTTAAGTCTAACTAAATATGCGAAATATAAAATATTCTATGTGCGAAACTGTGATCTGAGACGATCCTTTAAAACGTTTTATAGACGAGACTATAGTCTATCCTATATGCGACATTATAGTCTATCATATAAACTGTAGACTATTCTTAGGGCAAATTTTAGCAAATAATCAATCCAATAATTATTAATATAAAATATCAATCATACGCCAACAAAAACTTAAAACTTCATAATAACAACATTTCGTAAACCAAAAACGCTACATTAGCCACACTAATAATAAACAATTAAATAAGGCTAATAATAATAACAAATAACTTCCAATTCCGTTTTTAATCTCTTCTTGGTTCCCTTGAAAAATTGGATTCATATATTTTTTATTAATAGAAAAATTCTATTTTTCATGTTTCAATTGAAAATTGAATTTAATATTAAAACTGTGAAAGCAGCAACAAAAGATAAGAAAATTTATATCAATTTCGAGGAAAATGAAAACATTTTTAAGGAAGTCGTTGGGGGAAATAATTAACTTCCTACAAAAGCGAAAAGAAAAAAATCATTTCGAATTAATATATTTATAGACAAAATATTTAATAAATGAATTTTGTAATGATGTTTGAGAGTTAAGTGAATGAAGAAAATAATAAAAAGTTAATAGAAAAGGGAAATGTGTTTAAAAGTGCCATAAAACGAAGAGGAATAAAGAAAGAATTAACTGGTACCACAATAATACCATCAATTACCTGGTACTTTTGTGAATATTTAAGTAGAATTTTGTGGTATAAAATATGATAAAATGATGTTAATACTATAATGAAATAAATTCTTTAGGCAAAAATACAGTCTATTAGAGAACAGATTATATTCCGGATTATAAACAAGACTACATATCTATATCTTTTCTCTGTGCGGTATTATTGTTTATATTAGAGACGAAACTATATAGACTATAGTTTCGTCTCTAATATAAACAATAATACCGCACAGAGAAAAGATATAGATATGTATGACTACACTTTAGTCTGTTCTATGGACTAAACTTTAGTCTTCTCTATAGACTACACTTTAGTCTGTTCTATGGACTTAACTTTAGTCTTCTCTATAGACTACACTTTAGTCTGTTCTATGGACTAAACTTTAGTATTCTCTATAGACTACACTTTAGTCTGTTCTATGGACTTAATTTTAGTCTTCTCTATGGACTAAACTTTAGTCTTCTCTATAGACTACACTTTATTCTATCGTCAAGACTGGAGATGCTGAAGTTACATCCCCCTATAAACTTTTCTCTGTGCAATATTTATATGGAAAAACTCTTCTATCTTTTCCTTTGTGCTCGTTTCTTTTTTTTAATAATTTTTCACTTTTCATATTTGAAGTAATTAAGATGCTGAACATTTCTAAATAATTGATTTTCCTTAAATTCACTACTTTTTATATTTTTATACGTGTGTAACGAATTGTGAATTTATTTATTTATTACACATACATGAATATAGACATAAATATACATACACACACATATATATACACTAATTGAGTTGTATATTTTCATATTGTTATTGGTAAAATAGAAAAGAAAATATTGTTCGTTTAATATTAAAATGGAACGTGTTCGGTTTGTAAAATAAACCTTGAAAATCTTATTAAATAAATTTTTTAACAAAAAAACATTGACAAACTGTATTAAGTTAAAGTAAAATTTATGAAAGTTTGATAATGAAATTACACAAAAAATAACAACAACATTAACTTTAATAAAAACATTTAATATAAACGA
Organism: Cochliomyia hominivorax; assembly: GCA_004302925.2. Taxonomy (NCBI): domain Eukaryota; kingdom Metazoa; phylum Arthropoda; class Insecta; order Diptera; family Calliphoridae; genus Cochliomyia; species Cochliomyia hominivorax. Next base: position 10,871,800 of record PYHX02000494.1, read on the forward strand.
ATTTAAGATTTTATATATACGATTATCTAAAGAAAGACTTCAAGAAGTATGAAAAAAAAAGTTCTTAAATTGTGTGATATAAAGCAAAAGTGTTATATTTTGTTATTTAATATTAAGAATATTTATAATAAGAAGTAAGATGGAAAAATTCTTAACATACATATATGTTAATAAAAACGATTCCTTAGTGGTTTCATAGAGTCTTTTTTTTACATGAGTGATTGTGATGAAATTTTGAATCTATTTTTGAAAACCCTTCCCGAGCTTTCTAACACTTTGTGTGAACAGATATTCCATCTCCGTTTAAAAAATCTTCTACACTTTTGCTCACCTTGTTTGTGATCTTTATTACTTTTTCAAGGAAATAACCAATATCTCTTCACTGGCTTTAGCTCCGAGCAATATGGAGGATTTGCCTCACTTGGTACATATATCGCATTATTATTCTTGTACCACTGAAAGGATTGTTTACCATAGTGACAGAATGCCAAAAACAGCCCAAATTAAGTGAACACATTATGAAGTCTTAAACATTTCATGATGTAAATTTCGGTATTTGTAGAGCCCGTTATATCAAATGATTGGCTTTTCTGCCTCAACTGAATATTGTTTGTTATTCCAAAAAGTTATTCACCTGAAAGTTGAGAAAAAGCTAAAAAAATTTTAGAAAATTTCAATTTTTGTTTTTTTTGGCCTCTAAATTTTTAGCAGAGTTCCTGCCAGGAACCTTTTGAGTCTTGTATATTAGTATAATGTAATAGCCCGAGCAGCGAGCTAATAGGACTGCTGAATTTCTTTACGCTGAATCAAAAAAGGTAGTAAATATAATGAAAAAGGGTGTAGAATTGAAGAAAAGTAGATTAAATATCAGCCAACGAAACCTTTATTCATCATAACGAAAATTTTCGTTAATTTTTCATAAATTCTTCAAATTGACGAAACATTGTCAATATGACTATTTGAATTCGTTTATAAAAATGCGATTAATTTAAATAAATATTATTCAATTTGAATAATACATCATTCAAATTAACAAAAAATAAATTCTTTAAATTGATGAATATTATTCAATTTAACAAACATATTTTAGAAGAACGTTAAAATGTTGTAATACATATATTGATTGCAGAACATCTTTAGAACTGTAACAGCGGGAATTTTCATTTAAAATGATAAAGAAATATATAAAAATAATATGACAAAAAAATTGTTTATTTAACAACAAATTTATTCAAATTAACTTTATGTAGAATTGAATAATTTTGTGTGTTATTTACTGGCGTTTTTAATAAAAATATCTGTTAATATAATGAATTTTTGGTTAATTTTCTAACGAAATTTTATTCAATTTAATATCTTTTACTAAAAAAGTTTTTGAATAAATTTGTTTAGTATATTTGACGAAAATTCTTCATATGAAAATATGATAATAAATAAATTTGTTTATTTAACACGCCTTTTTTCGTTAAAGTTCTAGGAACATTTTTCCCTAATATTATCGACGACATTTGGTTCAGTGTTGAAACATCGTGTGGAGCATTCGTTCTTCCTGAACAAGGTTTCCTAACAACGGAAGGGCTTAGAAAACAGTTTGACGACAAACCTTTCAATGTTTGTTCAATTTTTTAATAATTCATTTGTCAGGACATTAAACATATTAAAAATGTAAAATTGATCAATAAAAAAATCAAATTAAAGTTGTAATGAAAAATGTAAGTTTAAAATTTTTCGATCTCACTTCTTATATGTATATTATTATAAATATGTATACATGTGTTAATATGTGTGTGTGTGTTCTTTTTTTGTAAAGATTACATAGGAATATAAAGCATTAATACATAATAAGTCCTAATGGATTTCACAATTTACTTAAGTTCAAGTTTCGATATCAAAAATTCAAGATAAAGAAGCGCAAAATGTTGTTAAATGTCACCAAAAAAAAACTTTAAATGTATTAGTAAAGCTATTTAGCACTTATACACTAAGACTATATTGTTATCAGTATTTTACTATATGAATGTTGGACTATTAAAGTGTTTTCTTCCTAACAATATGGGCAGACATTTGTTAAGGTTAAGGTTATTTAATATGGGGGGGATCTTGAAAAAGGGCCTTTTTTAATTTGAGACTCCATGTAGAAAACAGTGAACAGAAAGAGTGTAAAGACAACAGCATTAAATACCATATTTTAGAGCTTAAAAACCAATATTTCTAAAATTCTTTAAAAGGCCTCATTTAAGGCCTTTAAAAAGGTTTCTGTATATTAAATATTTTCCATATATTTTATAGTTTTATGTACATGTGTATATGTGCAAATTTTCCATAGTCACATACATTTAATGACAATTTTCTTGTCTTCATTTTATTTCTTCTTTATTTTCCTTCAACTATTTCTGGCCAAATAAACATTTTTATAGCAGAGACGCTTTTCAAGAAAACTTTAATTTAATACCAGGAAATTTAAACGTTTTATTTGAAAGTTTAAAATTAAAGTTTAATTAAAATTATAACATTTAAGTCAATTAAAAATTGTGACAGAAATTTACTTTATTTTCCTATAGAAAGTCCAACTGACTCTGAATTTAGTTTACTAAAGAAAACGTGACAGAAATGATGTCACATCAGTTCTCTTAGAACATATAGCAGAAACTGTTATAATTTTTCCTATAAAAATATGACAAAAACTAACACTAACTTCTTATAGAAAACATTACAGACTATGAAATTATTTTACTATAGAAAATATGACAGAATGTGACATCATTTGCCTTCAACAAATATAAAAAAATATGACACAAATTTCTCATAATAATTTGACAGTAACAGACGCAATTTTCTTATAGAAAATATAACATAAACTTACTTTTTTTCTTAGAAAATATGACAGAAAGTAACATAATATTTTTAAAGAAAAATAACAGACTCTGAAAAAATTTGTGACAAAAATTTAAATACTTTTTTGCAGAGAACCTCACGAAAACTGACATACTGTTTAAAGAAAATATGGCAGAAACTGGCATAATTTTCGTAAAGAAATATGCAAAACTTTCATAATTTTCAAAAAGATGACAGAATGTGACAATTTTCCATAGGAAATATGACAGAAAATGAGATCATTTTTTCACAGAAAATATGACAGAATCAAACAAAATTTCCCAGAATTTTTTATAGAAAACTTATGACAGAATCTGGTATAAGTTTCTTAGAGAAAATTTATGACAGAATTTAAATTTCTTATAATTTTGTTAGAATCTGATATAATTTTTTTTTTCAGAAAATTTTGTTAGAATCTGGTATAAATGTTTTTTGTTAACATCTGACAGAATCTGTCATAAATTTCTTATAGAATTTTATGCCAGAGTCTGGAATAAATTCCTTATAAAAAATTCGCCAGAAACTGACACAATAATTTAAGGTTATTAAAAGTATTCAACTATGATTTATGGTCTTACCAACCGGATAAAAAAAATATGTTTTGACGCTCCTGCTCCCCAAATTTTATTTCAAATACAATCACTAAAAAAAAAAGAAGAAGGAAACTATAACATTTATTTTAAAAGTGACACATTTTATTTTTAAAATGGCTGCATACAAGACAATAGACAATGGAAACCAACCCTAACCTCACATAGAGTGAAGTCAAATCAACAACTATTTAATATGCAGAACACAAATGTCGCCTGCGACAGAATACCAGTAACATTTAATAAATGACTTTAAGATGAGGCAAATAATTCTTCACAAAGGAAATGAAATAAAAATAGAAATGGAAGAAATAATATTAAACAGGATATTTTATTTTGTGTCGAATAGAAAGGACAATTAGTAGTTACATCCTCGGAGACATTTAACAAGCAGTTGGAGATAAATAATGTGTGGGTTTAGAGTTGTGTTTATGGTTTTCTTCACAGGATTTCTAGAATAAGGTTAATGTTTGGAACAAAGAGGGGAGAAAGAGAGAGAGAGACAGTCATGATAAATAATTGACAAAATTTTACTAATGACATCATTCCAATCAATAAGTTTCCGACATACATTTATTTGTTTTTTTTCTTGTTCTTGTTCTTTGTGCGAAAACTTTGAAACAAGAGTATTAAATGGAAAATGAGAAGAAATATAACCGAGGAAAAGAAGAAGAGGAAGAAAACATTTAATGGCACAAATAATCTACTTTAATCTGATTCCTAAATATCAACAAATATTTAGTTAGATATCGAAATACCTACTAACACTAATACGTATTAAGAAAAATACAAAAACAAAAGTACCTTTATTATACCCACCACTACCACAAGTGGTATATTAAATTTATTATGCCGTGTATAACAATAAGAAGGCATTATCATTTTTGCATCTAATAAAAATCTGAGTCGATTTAGTTATGTCCGTTTGCTAGCCAGTCCGCCTGTTGTTAGCACGCTCACAGCCACAATAATTGGCAGAGTTCAATGGCTGCGTATATGTTATAGTCTTGAGAAGGTTCCTAAATAAAACTAGCAAAATCGGTTCATTATATTATATCCTCTAAGTTCAAGCGAAGAACATTCGTAAAAGTGCCTTCATTATACTCTCCACCACCACTAGTGGTGAATAAAACCTGAGTAGATTTGTCCGTCTGCAGTTTATCCTGAGTATTTGTTATAGTCCTGAGAAGATTCCTATCTAAAACTTGTAAAATCGGTTCATTATTATTAATATCTGAGGCATCCTCTAAGTTCAAGTGAAGAACATTTGAAAAAGTATCTTTATTAAATCCTCCACTACAAGAAGTGGTGAACATATACCCTGTTCACTTTGTCATGACGTGTTCAACACTAAAAAGGCATCATCTGAGAACCCATATTGTATATATATTCTTGCATCAAATAAAACTCTGAGTCGATTTAGCTATGTCCGTCTGTCTGTCTATCCCTCTGTCTAGTGTTGGCACACTTACAGCCACAATAATTAACAGAGCTTATTGAAATATTTTTTATAGTCCTGAGAAGGTTCCTTTAAGTTCAAGTTCAAAACATTCGTAAAATTGTCAATTATAAATCGAATCAGGGTTCTGATGTTATATTTAAGAAAAAAATTTATATATTGTATTTGTGAGTGTGAAGGTTCACACGCATTCGTAGTGGAGGGTACCAAAGATTCGGCTAAGCCGAATATAACATTCACACTTGTTTTTGTATTTCCACTTAAGTGTGAGAGGATTTTTTTTCTTCGGAAACACTTAAAAGACATTCATACATAACATTTTGGGAAAAAGGAAATCTGAGTGTGTGTGTGTGAAGACCTTTTGTTTTAAAGGAAGAGGGATAGAGAGAGTGAGAGGAAGAGAGAGGGCAGAAAAGAAAATGCTTAAAATAAAAATCAAATTAAATTCATACTCCTGTTAAAACGAAGGTTTTATAAAACACACATACATGTGTAAGTATATGTCTGCATGTGTGTTTCTTCACATATCTATCTATTTTGTTTGCATGTATTGCGTTTGAACATGAAAATTTTATTTTATTTTTTTTATATTGTTTTTCATTTTAATTTTTTTTATTTCATTTTGGGTTTTCTTTTATTTATTCAACTTGCACGATTTATCGATAAAACATTTTGAACATTTTTATTTCACTGTGTCATGTTTACACATTTATTTTTGTCAACATCTCGTCATTATTATCATCATCAACGTCATCATTATAAGGAAAATGATAAATGTAGGAAGGAGCTCTTTTTCCAAATAAAATATATTTTTTTAAATCAAAGATAAAAACAAAAAATATCTGTATTAAAATAAAAATAAATTAAGTTATTGATACAATTTTTTTTTAAATTTCTTAGTTTCGAACGAAAATTATACTTGAATGGAAAAAAGGAATTTTCTTTTAGAAAAGTCTTTTCGAATTTCAAAAAATTTTTCTAGAAGAAAATTCCAAAAATCAATTCGAACAAAATTTTCATTAAGAAAATTCTTAATTAAATTCAAACAAAATTTTCTATTAGAAAAATTTTCTATAAAAAATTCTTAATTAAATTCAAACAAATTTTTTTCTATTAGAAAATTCTAAATTCAATTCAAACAAAATTTTCTATTCGAGAATTCTAATTTCAATTCAAACAAAATTTTCTATTAGAAAAATTTTCTATAAGAAAATTCTTAATTAAATTCAAACAAATTTTTTTCTATTCGAAAATTCTAAATTCAATTCAAACAAAATTTTCTATTCGAAAATTCTAATTTCAATTCAAAAAAATTTTCTATTAGAAAAATTTTCTATAAGAAAATTCTTGATTAAATTCAAACGAATTTTTTTCTATTCGAAAATTCTAATTTCAATTCAAACAAAATTTTCTATTCGAAAATTCTAATTTCAATTCAAACAAAATTTTCTATTAGAAAAATTTTCTATAAGAAATTCTTAATTAAATTCAAACAAATTTTTCTATTAGAGAATTCTAAATTAAATAAAAAAATCTATAAAAAGCAATAGTTATAGTCGGTCAAGTCCTACTATTTAATACCCTACCACAGCTATCAAAAATTAATGATCGCCCCTCGTATAAATATATTTTCTTATTTTTGCTTAAGAATGCAGTATGTTGCTGTACTTTGTGCGCTTTAAAAGGACTTCTTCTAGGTGGATAATACGAAAGCTTGATGAAATTATGTACCGACCCTCATAAAATTGCGTTCATCGATTTTTGCTTATACTTGCCTTATTTATGATAAATAATGATGTGTATAGTGAAGCACATAATTTTAGAATATTTTTAGATTTATTTGGGCCAAATTTCGTTAAAATCGATTTATAATCAGGAATTTTATGACGTTAAAACCCTATTCCGGGAGGAACATTTGTATGGGGGCTAGGTGAAATAATAGAAAAGGCATCGTCCTTGGCCAAAATAATGCCACAAGGTTTACGTGGACAGCCAACCAACCAGCCAGACATCGTTAAATCGACTCAGAAAGTAATTCTGATTTCTAAATTAAAAATTTTTGTATAAAAAAGTTCTAAATTAATTAAAAACAATTTCTATAAGAAAATTCTATACGTATTCCAATAACATTTCTATTACACAAAGTTTCTATAAGAAAATTTTAGATTGAGTTCTAAGAAAACAAAAAAATTCTCTATAAAAAATTATCCATGGCAACACATTTCTATATTTAAGTGTGTTTGTACGTACAAGAAAAGAACCGGGTGTTATTTTAATTCATGGTTATAATGAATATGCATACATATAAAGAAACATGTATAACGTCATTATTATGTTAACGAACATGTTTAAGACATGAGATTACGGAGGTTAAACAGAAAAGATAATTTTAGATAAAAATCTATAGAAAAAATTTAGATTCTGTTATATTTTCTATAAGAAAATCATGACAGATTCTGTTATATTTTCTATAAGAAAATCATGACAGATTCTGTCATATTTTCTATAAGAAAATCATGACAGATTCTGTCAATGATTTTCTATATAAGAAAATCATGACAGATTCTGTCATATTTTCTATAAGAAAAATATCTGTCATGATTTTCTATAAGAAAATCATGACAGATTCTGTCATGATTTTCTATAAGAAAATCATGACAGATTCTGTCATATTTTCTATAAGAAAATCATGACAGATTCTGTCATTATTTTCTATAAGAAAATCATGACAGATTCTGTCATTATTTTCTATAAGAAAATCATGACAGATTCTGTCATATTTTCTATAAGAAAATCATGACAGATTCTGTCATATTTTCTATAAGAAAATCATGACAGATTCTGTCATATTTTCTATAAGAAAATCATGACAGATTCTGTCATTATTTTCTATAAGAAAATCATGACAGATTCTGTCATATTTTCTATAAGAAAATCATGACAGATGACAGATTCTGTCATTATTTCTATAAGAAAATCATGACAGATTTCTGTCATTATTCTATAAGAAAATCATGACAGATTCTGATCATATTTTCTATAAGAAAATGACATGACAGATTCTGTCATATTTTCTATAAGAAAATGACATGACAGATTCTGTCATATTTTCTATAAGAAAACATGACAGATTCTGTCATATTTTCTATAAGAAAACATGACAGATTCTGTCATATTTTCTATAAGAAAATGACATGACAGATTCTGTCATATTTTCTATAAGAAAATGACATGACAGATTCTGTCATTATTTTCTATAAGAAAATGACATGACAGATTCTGTCATATTTTCTATAAGAAAATGACATGACAGATTCTGTCATATTTTCTATAAGAAAATGACATGACAGATTCTGTCATATTTTTCTATAAGAAAATGACATGACAGATTCTGTCATATTTTCTATAAGAAAATGACATGACAGATTCTGTCATATTTTCTATAAGAAAATGAATGACAGATTCTGTCATATTTTCTATAAGAAAATGACATGACAGATTCTGTCATATTTTCTATAAGAAAATGACATGACAGATTCTGTCATATTTTCTATAAGAAAATGACATGACAGATTCTGTCATATTTTCTATAAGAAAATGACATGACAGATTCTGTCATATTTTCTATAAGAAAATGACATGACAGATTCTGTCATATTTTCTATAAGAAAATGACATGACAGATTCTGTCATATTTTCTATAAGAAAATGACATGACAGATTCTGTCATATTTTCTATAAGAAAATGACATGACAGATTCTTTCATATTTTCTATAAGAAAATGACATGACAGATTCTGTCATATTTTCTATAAGAAAATGACATGACAGATTCTGTCATATTTTCTATAAGAAAATGACATGACAGATTCTGTCATATTTTCTATAAGAAAATGACATGACAGATTCTGTCATATTTTCTATAAGAAAATGACATGACAGATTCTGTCATATTTTCTATAAGAAAATGACATGACAGATTCTGTCATATTTTCTATAAGAAAATGACATGACAGATTCTGTCATATTTTCTATAAGAAAATGACATGACAGATTCTGTCATATTTCTATAAGAAAATGACATGACAGATTCTGTCATATTTTCTATAAGAAAATGACATGACAGATTCTGTCATATTTTCTATAAGAAAATGACATGACAGATTCTGTCATATTTTCTATAAGAAAATGACATGACAGATTCTGTCATATTTTCTATAAGAAAATGACATGACAGATTCTGTCATATTTTCTATAAGAAAATCATGATCAGATTCTGTCATATTTTCTATAGAAAAATGATTTCTAATTCTGTTTTTTGCTGTATTTTGTCTAGATGGATAATGTCAGATTCTATTATATCTTAAATTCTCTATATTGGAAAATGATTCTGTCCTTTATTCTAAGGGAAAATTTGTCATATTTCTGTAAGAAAATTATATTTTGTAATTTTTTCTATAAAACATCATGTCCTATTCTCACATAGGAAAATCTTGATGGATCTTTACATGTTTTCTCTTAAAATGTCTTCATGTTAGAATTTCTTTAAAAAACTTTTAAGTTTAACCTCCTTTTTTTAAATCCTGCCTGCATGTGTTTGTATTATAAAAATCAACTTGTAAATTACAACATAAATAAAATAAAGTAAAAAAAAACTAGAAAAGAAAACTCATTAAAGTTGCAATTTCAATACACTTTCTCCACCTCTTCAAACTTGATTGTGCCATAATGGTGACTGACATGCTGATATTTAGTCATACGAGTACAAGTGTTTCGAAATTTTCTATTAAAAGTTTTTCCTTTCTATAATATTTTGTTTTTTGTTTGTGTTGTTGTTGTTGGTATTTTATTAAAGTTCTTTCTAATGTATTTCAATAAATACAATAGATTTGCGTGTTACATGCATATAAATTCTATTTACGCTTGTTCTTCTAATACTCTTTTCTACGTGTAATAGAAATTTATTTTAGAAATGAAAATTTCTTTCTTGATATTATTATTTTTATTATTTATTATTATTTATTATTATAAAATTGTTATTGTTGCAGCAGTTGTTGTTGGTGTTGTGTAACAAGTTATCGTTTTTAATTTTTTAAGGATTTTTTTTTTCATGTGATTAGATTTAATGCAAAAATTACATTTTTATGTAAATTTTTTTATTTATTTTTTTATTATTATATTTATGGAAAAAAATTTATATATATTTACATTTAAACTGAAATTTATGAGGTTCCTTGTGGAAAATGGTTTGTGGAGACATGTTTTCTATTCATTTGCCAAACCTTTCTATTCGGCTTATAAAAAATAAGTTTGTGGCAATTTTCTATAAGAAATTTATGCCAGTTTGTGGCAGAAAAAATTCTATAAGAAATTGTATGCCAATTTGT
>PYHX02000494.1:10882209-10937891 GCA_004302925.2 Cochliomyia hominivorax
TAGCCCGAGGCACTGAGGGCCTCTTTTAAAAAGGCTTTAAATCTTTTGTTTGGCTCTACACTGAATCAAAAATGGTAGTAAATATAATGAATTGAAGAAAAGTAGGTTAAATATTAGTCAACGAAACCTTTATTCATCATAACGCAACTTTTCGTTAATTTTTCATAAATTCTTCAAATTGACGAAACATTGTTATTTGAATTCGTTAATAAAAATGCGATTAATTTAAATAAATATTATTCAATTTGAATAATACATCATTCAAATTAACAAACAAATAAATTCTTTATATTGATGAATATTATTCAATTTAACAAACATATTTTAGAAGAACGTTTAAATGTTGTAATACATATATTGATTGCAGAACATCTTTAGAACTGTAACAGCGGGAATTTTCATTAAAATGATAAAGAAAGTATAAAAAATAATATGACGAAAAAAATTTGTTTATTTAACAACAAATTTATTCAAATTAACTTCATATAGAATTGAATAATCTTGTGTGTTATTTACTGCCATTTTTACAAAATATCTGTTAATATAATGAATTTTTGGTTAATTTTCTAACGAAATTTTATTCAATTTAAAATCTTTTACTAAAAAAGTTTTTTGATTAAATTTGTTTAGTATATTTGAAGAAAATCTATGTTAATTGGAATAAATATTTTGTTTATTTAACACGCCTTTTTTCGTTAAAGTTCTAGGAAAATTTTTCCCTAATATTACCGACGACATTTGGTTCAGTGTTGAAACATCGTGTGGAGCATTCGTTCTTCCTGAACAAGGTTTCCTAACAACGGAAGGGCTTAGAAAACAGTTTGACGACAGACCTTTGAATGTTTGTTCAATTTTTTAATAATTCATTTGTCAGGATATTAAACATATTACAAATGTAACTTAATCAATAAAAAAAAATCAAATAAAAGTTGTAATGAAAAATGTAAGTTTAAAATTTTTCGATCTCACTTCTTATATGTATATTATTATAAATATGTATACATGTGTTAATATGTGTGTGTGTGTTCTTTTTTTGTAAAGATTACATAGGAATATAAAGCATTAATACATAATAAGTCCTAATGGATTTCACAATTTACTTAAGTTCAAGTTTCAATATCAAAAATTCAAGATAAAGAAGCGCAAAATGTGTGTTAAATGTCACCAAAAAAAAACTTTAAATGTATTAGTAAAGCTATTTAGCACTTATACACTAAGACTATATTGTTATCAGTATTTTACTATATGAATGTTGGACTATTAAAGTGTTTTCTTCCTAACAATATGGGCAGACATTTGTTAAGTTTAGGTTATTTAATATGGGAGGGGGATCTTGAAAAAGGGCCTTTTTTAATTTGAGACTCCATGTAGAAAACAGTGAACAGAAAGAGTGTAAAGACAACATCATTAAATACCAGCTTTTAGAACTTAAAAACCAATATTTCTAAAATTCTTTAAAAGGCCTCATTTAAGGCCTTTAAAAAGGTTTCTGTATATTAAATATTTTCCATATATTTTTATAGTTTTATGTACATGTGTATATGTGCAAATTTTCCATAGTCACATACATTTAATGACAATTTTTCTTGTCTTCATTTTATTTCTTCTTTATTTTCCTTCAACTATTTCTGGCCAAATAAACATTTTTATAGCAGAGACGCTTTTCAAGAAAACTTTAATTTAATGCCAGGAAATTTAAACGTTTTATTTGAAAGTTTAAAATTAAAGTTTAATTAAAATTATAACACTTAATTCTATTAAAAATTGTAACAGAAATCTACTTTTTTCCTATAGAAAGTCCAACTGACTCTAAATTTAGTTTACTAAAGAAAACGTGACAGAAATGATGTCACATCAGTTCTCTTAGAATATATAGCAGAAACTGTTATAATTTTTTCTAAGAAAATATGACAAAAACTAACACTAACTTCTTATAGAAAACATTACGGACTCTAAAATTATTTTACTATAGAAAATATGACAGAATGTGACATCATTTGCCTTCAGCAAATATAACAAAATATGACACAAATTTCTCATAAGAATTTGACAGTAACAGACACAATTTTCTTATAGAAAATATAACATAAACTTACTTTTTTTCTTAGAAAATATGACAGAAAGTAACATAATATTTTTAAAGAAAAATGACAGACTTTGAAAAAAAATTGTGACAAAAATTTAAATACTTTTTTGCAGAGAACCTCAAGAAAACTGACATACTGTTTAAAGAAAATATGGTAGAAACTGACATAATTTTCATAAAGAAATATGCAAAACTTTGATAATTTTCAAAAAGATGACAGAATGTGACAATTTTCCATAGGAAATATGACAGAAAATGAGATCATTTTTTCACAGAAAATATGACAGAATCAAACAAAATTTCCCAGAATTTTTTATAGAAAACTTATGACAGAATCTGGTATAAGTTTCTCAGAGAAAATTTATGACAGAATCCAGAATCTGACATAAATTTCTTATAGATAATTTTGTTAGAATCTGATATAATTTTTTTACAGAAAATTTTGTTAGAATCTGGTATAAATGTTTTTTGTTAACATCTGGCAGAATCTGGCATAAATTTCTTATAGAATTTTATGCCAGAGTTTGGAATAAATTTCTTATAAAACATTCGCCAGAAACTGACACAATAATTTAAGGTTATTAAAGTATTCAACTATGATTTATGGTCTTACCAACCGGATAAAAAAAATATGTTTTGACGCTCCTGCTCCCCAAATTTTATTTCAAATACAATCACTAAAAAAAAGAAGAAGGAAACTATAACATTTATTTTAAAAGTGACACATTTTATTTTTAAAATGGCTGTATACAAGACAATAGACAATGGAAACCAACCCTAACCTCACATAGAGTAAAGTCAAGTCAACAACTATTTAATATGCAGAACACAAATGTCGCCTGCGACAGAATACCAGTAACATTTAATAAATGACTTTAAGATGAGGCAAATAATTCTTCACAAAGGAAATGAAATAAAAATAGAAATGGAAGAAATAATATTAAACAGGATATTTTATTTTGTGTCGAATAGAAAGGACAATTAGTAGTTACATCCTCGGAGACATTTAACAAGCAGTTGGAGATAAATAATGTGTGGGTTTAGAGTTGTGTTTATGTTTTTCTTCACAGGATTTCTAGAATAATGTTAATGTTTGGAACAAAGGGGGGAGAGAGAGAAAGAGAAAGAGGGAGACAGTCATGATAAATAATTGACAAAATTTTACTAATGACATCATTCCAATCAATAAGTTTCCGACATACATTTATTTGTTTTTTTCTTGTTTTTGTTCTTTGTGCGAAAACTTTGAAACAAGAGTATTAAATGGAAAATGAGAAGAAATATAATCGAGGAAAAGAAGAAGAGGAAGAAAACATTTAATGGCACAAATAATCTACTTTAATCTGATTCCTAAATATCAACAAATATTTAGTTAAATATCGAAATACCTACTAACACTAATACGTATTAAGAAAAATACAAAACCAGAAGCACCTTTATTATACCCACCACTACTGCAAGTGGTATATTAAATTTATTATGCCGTGTATAACAATAAGAAGGCATTATCATTTTTGCATCTAATAAAAATCTGAGTCGATTTAGTTATGTCCGTTTGCTAGCCAGTCCGCCTGTTGTTAGCACGCTCACAGCCACAATAATTGGCAGAGTTCAATGGCTGCGTATATGTTATAGTCTTGAGAAGGTTCCTAAATAAAACTAGCAAAATCGGTTCATTATATTATATCCTCTAAGTTCAAGCGAAGAACATTCGTAAAAGTACCTTCATTATACTTTTCACCACCACTAGTGGTGAATAAAATCTGAGTCAGTTTATCTATGTCCGTCTGTTGTAATGTCCTGAGTATTTGTTATAGTCCTGAGAAGATTCCTATCTAAAACTAGTAAAATCGGTTCATTATTATTAATATCTGAGGCATCTTCTAAGTTCAAGCGAAGAACATTTGTAAAAGTACCTTCATTATACTTTTCACCACCACTAGTGGTGAATAAAATCTGAGTAGATTTGGCTCTGTCCGTCTGCTGTTTTATCCTGAGTATTTGTTATAGTCCTGAGAAGATTCCTATCTAAAACTAGTAAAATCGGTTCATTATTATTAAGTTCAAGTGAAGAACATTTGTAAAAGTATTTTTATTAAACCCTCCACTACCAGAAGTGGTAAACAGGGTATATTAACTTTGTCATGACGCGTTCAATACTAAAAAAGCATCATCTGAGAACCCATATTGTATATATATTCTTGCATAAAATAAAACTGTGAGTCGATTTAGCTATGTCCGTCTGTCTGTCTATCCTTCTGTCTAGTGTTGGCACACTTACAGCCACAATAATTGACTTATTGAAATATTTTTTATAGTCCTGAGAAGGTTCCTTTAAGTTCAAGTTCAAAACATTCGTAAAATTGTCAATTTTAAATCGAATCAGGGTTCTGGTGTTATATTTAAGAAAAACATTTATATATTGTATTTGTGAGTGTGAAGGTTCACACGCATTCGTAGTGAAGGGTACCAAAGATTCGGCTAAGCCGAATATAACATTCACACTTGTTTTTGTATTTCCACTTAAGTGTGAGAGGATTTTTTTTCTTCGGAAACACTTAAATGACATTCATACATAACATTTGGGGAAAAAGGAAATCTGAGTGTGTGTGTGTGTGTGAAGACCTTTTGTTTTAAAGGAAGAGGGATATAGAGAGAGGGGGAGAGAGGGCAGAAAAGAAAATTCTTAAAATAAAAATCAAATTAAATTCATACTCCTGTTAAAACGAAGGTTTTATAAAACACACATACATGTGTAAGTATATGTCTGCATGTGTGTTTATTCACATATCTATCTATTTTGTTTGCATGTATTGCGTTTGAACATGAAAATTTTATTTTATTTTTTTTATATTGTTTTTCATTTTAATTTTTTTTATTTTATTTTGGGTTTTCTTTTATTTATTCAACTTGCACGATTTATCGATAAAACATTTTGAACATTTTTATTTCACTGTGTCATGTTTACACATTTATTTTTGTCAACATCTCGTCATTATTATCATCAACGTCATCATTATAAGGAAAATGATAAATGTAGAAAGGAGCTCTTTTTCCAAATAAAATATATTTTTTTAAATCAAAGATAAAAACAAAAAATATCTGTATTAAAATAAAAATAAATTAAGTTATTGATACAATTTTTTTTTAAATTTCTTAGTTTCGAACGAAAATTATACTTGAATGGAAAAAAGGAATTTTCTTTTAGAAAAGTCTTTTCGAATTTCAAAAAATTTTTCTAGAAGAAAATTCCAAAAATCAATTCAAACAAAATTTTCTATTCGAGAATTCTAATTTCAATTTAAACAAAATTTTCTATTAGAAAAATTTTCTATAAGAAAATTCTTAATTAAATTCAAACAAATTTTTTTCTATTAGAAAATTCTAAATTCAATTCAAACAAAATTTTCTATTCGAGAATTCTAATTTCAATTCAAACAAAATTTTCTATTAGAAAAATTTTCTATAAGAAAATTCTTAATTAAATTTAAACAAATTTTTTTCTATTAGAAAATTCTAAATTCAATTCAAACTAAATTTTCTATTCGAAAATTCTAATTTCAATTCAAACAAAATTTTCTATTAGAAAAATTTTCTATAAAAAAATTCTTAATTAAATTCAAACGAATTTTTTTCTATTCGAAAATTCTAATTTCAATTCAAACAAAATTTTCTATTCGAAAATTCTAATTTCAATTCAAACAAAATTTTCTATTAGAAAAATTTTCTATAAGAGAATTCTTAATTAAATTCAAACAAAATTTTTCTATTAGAGAATTCTAAATTAAATAAAAAAATCTATAAAAAGCAATAGTTATAGTCGGTCAAGTCCTACTATTTAATACCCTACCACAGCTATCAAAAATTAATGATCGCCCCTCGTATAAATATATTTTCTTATTTTTGCTTAAGAATGCAGTATGTTGCTGTACTTTGTGCGCTTTAAAAGGACTTCTTCTAGGTGGATAATACGAAAGCTTGATGAAATTATGTACCGACCCTCATAAAATTGCGTTCATCGATTTTTGCTTATATTTGCCTTATTTATGATAAATAATGATGTGTATAGTGAAGCACATAATTTTAGAATATTTTTAGATTTATTTGGGCCAAATTTCGTTAAAATCGATTTATAATCAGGATTTTTATGACATTAAAACCCCGTTCCGGGAGAAACATTTGTATGGGGGCTTGGTGAAATAATAGATCCATCATCACCAAAAGGCATCGTCTTTGGCCAAAATAATGACACAAGGTTTACGCGGACAGCCAACCAGCCAGACATCGTTAAATCGACTCAGAAAGTAATTCTGATTTCTAAATTAAAAAATTTGTATTAAAAAAGTTCTTAAAAACAATTTCTATAAGAAAATTCTATACGTATTCCAATAACATTTCTATTACACGAAAGTTTCTATAAGAAAATTTTAAATTGAGTTCTAAGAAAACAAAAAATTCTCTATAAAAAATTATCCATGGCAACACATTTCTATATTTAAGTGTGTTTGTACGTACAAGAAAAGAACCGGGTGTTATTTTAATTCATGGTTATTATGAATATGTATAAGTGCATACATATAAAGAAACATGTATAACGTCATTATTATGTTAACGAACATGTTTAAACATGAGATTACGGAGGTTAAACAGAAAAGATAATTTTAGATAAAAATCTATAAAAAAAATTTAGATTCTGTTATATTTTCTATAAGAAAATCATGACAGATTCTGTCATATTTTCTATAAGAAAATCATGACAGATTCTGTCATATTTTCTATAAGAAAATCATGACAGATTCTGTCATCATGACAGATTCTGTCATATTTTCTATAAGAAAATCATGACAGATTCTGTCATATTTTCTATAAGAAAATCATGACAGATTCTGTCATATTTTCTATAAGAAAATCATGACAGATTCTGTCATATTTTCTATAAGAAAATCATGACAGATTCTGTCATATTTTCTATAAGAAAATCATGACAGATTCTGTCATATTTTCTATAAGAAAATCATGACAGATTCTGTCATATTTTCTATAAGAAAATCATGACAGATTCTGTCATATTTTCTATAAGAAAATCATGACAGATTCTGTCATATTTTCTATAAGAAAATCATGACAGATTCTGTCATATTTTCTATAAGAAAATCATGACAGATTCTGTCATATTTTCTATAAGAAAATCATGACAGATTCTGTCATATTTTCTATAAGAAAATCATGACAGATTCTGTCATCATGACAGATTCTGTCATATTTTCTATAAGAAAATGACATGACAGATTCTGTCATATTTTCTATAAGAAAATGACATGACAGATTCTGTCATATTTTCTATAAGAAAATGACATGACAGATTCTGTCATATTTTCTATAAGAAAATGACATGACAGATTCTGTCATATTTTCTATAAGAAAATGACATGACAGATTCTGTCATATTTTCTATAAGAAAATGACATGACAGATTCTGTCATATTTTCTATAAGAAAATGACATGACAGATTCTGTCATATTTTCTATAAGAAAATGACATGACAGATTCTGTCATATTTTCTATAAGAAAATGACATGACAGATTCTGTCATATTTTCTATAAGAAAATGACATGACAGATTCTGTCATATTTTCTATAAGAAAATGACATGACAGATTCTGTCATATTTTCTATAAGAAAATGACATGACAGATTCTGTCATATTTTCTATAAGAAAATGACATGACAGATTCTGTCATATTTTCTATAAGAAAATGACATGACAGATTCTGTCATATTTTCTATAAGAAAATGACATGACAGATTCTGTCATATTTTCTATAAGAAAATGACATGACAGATTCTGTCATATTTTCTATAAGAAAATGACATGACAGATTCTGTCATATTTTCTATAAGAAAATGACATGACAGATTCTGTCATATTTTCTATAAGAAAATGACATGACAGATTCTGTCATATTTTCTATAAGAAAATGACATGACAGATTCTGTCATATTTTCTATAAGAAAATGACATGACAGATTCTGTCATATTTTCTATAAGAAAATGACATGACAGATTCTTTCATATTTTCTATAAGAAAATGACATGACAGATTCTGTCATATTTTCTATAAGAAAATGACATGACAGATTCTGTCATATTTTCTATAAGAAAATGACATGACAGATTCTGTCATATTTTCTATAAGAAAATGACATGACAGATTCTGTCATATTTTCTATAAGAAAATGACATGACAGATTCTGTCATATTTTCTATAAGAAAATGACATGACAGATTCTGTCATATTTTCTATAAGAAAATGACATGACAGATTCTGTCATATTTTCTATAAGAAAATGACATGACAGATTCTGTCATATTTTCTATAAGAAAATGACATGACAGATTCTGTCATATTTTCTATAAGAAAATGACATGACAGATTCTGTCATATTTTCTATAAGAAAATGACATGACAGATTCTGTCATATTTTCTATAAGAAAATGACATGACAGATTCTGTCATATTTTCTATAAGAAAATCATGTCAGATTCTGTCATATTTTCTATAGAAAAATGATTTCTAATTCTGTAATTTTGCTGTATTTTGTCTAGATGGATAATGTCAGATTCTATTATATCTTAAATTCTCTATATTGGAAAATGATTCTGTCCTTTATTCTAAGGGAAAATTTGTCATATTTCTGTAAGAAAATTATATTTTGTAATTTTTTCTATAAAACATCATGTCCTATTCTCACATAGGAAAATCTTGATGGATCTTTACATGTTTTCTCTTAAAAATGTCTTCATGTTAGAATTTCTTTAAAAAACTTTTAAGTTTAACCTCCTTTTTTTAAATCCTGCCTGCATGTGTTTGTATTATAAAAATCAACTTGTAAATTACAACATAAAATAAAATAAAGTAAAAAAAAACTAGAAAAGAAAACTCATTAAAGTTGCAATTTCAATACACTTTCTCCACCTCTTCCAAACTTGATTGTGCCATAATGGTGACTGACATGCTGATATTTAGTCATACGAGTACAAGTGTTTCGAAATTTTCTATTAAAAGTTTTTCCTTTCTATAATATTTTGTTTTTGTTTGTGTTGTTGTTGTTGGTATTTTATTAAAGTTCTTTCTAATGTATTTCAATAAATACAATAGATTTGCGTGTTACATGCATATAAATTCTATTTACGCTTGTTCTTCTAATACTCTTTTCTACGTGTAATAGAAATTTATTTTAGAAATGAAAATTCTTTCTTGAATATTATTATTTTTATTATTTATTATTATTTATTATTAATAATAATTGTTATTGTTGCAGCAGTTGTTGTTGGTGTTGTGTAACAAGTTATCGTTAATTTTTAAGGATTTTTTTTTCACTGTAGATTAGATCAATGCAAAAATTTACATTTTTATGTAAATTTTTTATTATTTTTTATTATTATATTTATGGAAAAAAATTTATATTATTTACATTAACTGAATATGAGAGTTCCTTGTGAAAATGGTGGGAGACATTTTTTCTATTCATTGCCAAACCCTTTCATTCGGCTATAAAAAATAATGGCAAATTTTCTATAAGAAATTTATGCCAGTTTGTGGCAGAAAAAATTCTATAAGAAATTTATGCCAATTTGTGGCAAAAAAATTCTATAAGAAATTTATACCAGTTTGTGGCAAAAAAAATTCTATGAGAATTTTATGCCAGTTTGTGGCAGAAAAATTTCTATAAGATATTTATACCAGTTTGTGACAAAAAAAAAAAAAAATCTATAAGAAATTTATGCCAGTTTGTGGCAAAAATTTTTCTATAAGAAATTTATGCCAGTTTGTGGCAAAAAAAAATTCTATAAGAAATTTATGCCAGTTTGTGGCAGAAAAAAAATCTATAAGAAATTTATGCCAATTTGTGGCAGAAAAAATTTCTATAAGAAATTTATGCCAGTTTTTGGCAGACAAATTTTCTATAAGAAATTTATGCCAGTTTGTGGCAGAATAAAATCTATAAGAAATTTATACCAGTTTGTGGTGAAAAATTTTCTATAAGAAATTTATACCAGTTTGTGGCAGAAAAAATTTCTATGAGAAATTTATATGAGAAATTCATGCCAGTTTGTGGCAGAAAAAATTTCTATTAGAAATTTATGCCAGTTTGTGGCAGAAAAAAATTCTATAAGAAATTTATGCCAGATTCTGACAAAAAAATTTCTATAAGAAAGTTATGCCAGTTTGTGGCAGAAAAAATTTCTATAAGAAATTTATGCCAGTTTGTGGCAGAAAAAATTTCTATAAGAAATTTATGCCAGTTTGTGGCAAAAAAAATCTATAAGAATTGTATGCCAGTTTGTGGCAGAAAAAATTTCTATAAGAAATTTATGCCAGTTTGTGACAAAAAATTTCTATAAGAAATTTATGCCAGTTTGTGACAAAAGAAATTCTATAAGAAATTTATACTAGTTTGTGGCAGAAAAGATTTCTATAAGAAATTTATGCCAGTTTGTGGCAGAAAAAATTTCTATAAGAAATTTATGCCAGTTTGTGGCAGAAAAAATTTCTATAAGAAATTTATGCCAATTTGTGGCAGAAAAAATTTCTATAAGAAATTTATGCCAGTTTGTGGCAAAAAAAATTTCTATAAGAAATTTATGCCAGTTTGTGGTAGAAAAAATTTCTATAAGAAATTTATGCCACATTCTGACAAAAAAATTTCTATAAGAAATTTATGCCAGTTTGTGACAAAAAATAATTCTATAAGAAATTTATGCCAGTTTGTGACAAAAAAATTTCTATAAGAAATTTATGCCAGTTTGTGGCAGAAAAAATTTCTATAAGAAATTAATGCCAGTTTGTGGCAGAAAAAAAATCTATAAGAAAAATGTTTCTTTATAGATTTTTTAGATTCTTACTGAAAAGGATTATGAGCCGTATTCTTTAAAATTTCTTTAAGTGCTTAAACGTTTTGTTGGATAAAGATGTTTATTATTATACGTTCACTTCAAATGGTCCTAACAAAAAATCATCATATAATGCTAAAACATTAACATAAGACAAACAATAATAACAATGACATTATTAGTGTTATTGTCCTTAGGAAATGTGTTATGACAGCGTTAGGAGGGATGAGTATGTGGTGATAACAGTTATAGGACATTATCCTGAGTATTAACAAAGATAATCGACTATAAAGATGTGGTTTTATATATTAAGTTATAAAAATGTTGATACATAATAAAAGACTGGCCCTGCTAACAATATTTATTTAAGCAACATTTTTGCAATAAACATTTATTGTTGTAAATATAACAATCGATTTATGTATATTAGTGTATTCTGTTAAATTGTCTTCGTAAGGGGCATTATGGGTCTTATTGCAATTGCAATTTAAGCTGACTGTAGAAATATAAATATTTTCTTAACATGTGTTTTTTCATAAAATGTTTAGACTTCGGGTTATATATCTTGTTCGGCCGAGAATAACATAAATTATGATATAATTTTCACGTTCATGGTTGTTTAACACAAAAAATATTAACAACAAAATGTTGATAATAAAATAAATGTTTCATAAAAATGTTAAATATTTTTGTTTATTTTTCTCTCATAACAAAAAGTTAAAACTAAAAAAAAATATTAAAAATGTAAACAAAAAATAAAAAAAAAATATGGCAGATTCTGGCATAAATTTTCTATAGAAGACTTTTGTTTCCTTAAATTCTCTGTAAATTTTATATAAAGTCATTTTCTTTATATAACTTTTTTGCTTTAAAAAACAAACAAAAGCTTTTACATTAATTAATTCATTCATAAGTTCGTTTCTAAAAACGACGGTGAGTTTTCAGTATAATTTTATAGGGGCGAAAATCTATTAGAATATTTCAACAACATGTCCACAGTTTGCAATTAATATAATTAGATTTAACAACAATGACACTCATTCACTCACTCACTCAACCCACCCACCCTTCACAACAACAACACAAACTAAAGGTAGTGATTATTCACTTTTAGTTTGTTTTTAGTATTTTTGACTTTATTTAATATGTCTTTTTTGGGTTTGGTTTGTTACCTGATTCTACGAGGGCATTAAATTTTTTTTTTTTTTTTAATGTCAAAAGTTCATCAAATGACCTCATGCAAAATATATGTACTCGGAGATACCTCGTCTCTGACACCTGTTCGAATTCGAAAAAAAATTTCTATAAGAAAATTGTGATTTGAAAACAAACGAAACATTTTCTATAAGAAAATTGTGATTTGAAAACAAACGAAACATTTTCTGTAAGAAAATTGTGATTCGAAAAATTTTCTATATGAAAATTATGATTTGAATTCAAACGAAAAATTTTCTAATAATATGTGATTTCAATTTAAACAAAAAATTTTCTATAAGAAAATTGTTATTCAAATTCAAATGAAAAATTTTTAAAAGAAACGAAACATTTTTCTTTAATTTTCGAATTCAAACGAAAAATTTTCTATAAAGAAACGAAAATTTTTTTTAATAAAATTTTTATATGAATTCAAAATTTTCTATAAAAAATTGTAATTCGAATTCAAATGAAAAAAATTTCTATTCGAATTTAAACGAAAAATTTTCTATAAAGAAAATTGTAATTCGAACTTAAATGAAAAATTTTCTAAAAGCAACGAAAAATTTTCTTTAATAAAATTGTGATTTGAATTCAAACAAAAAATTTTCTATAAAAAAATATTTGATTCGAATTCGAACGAAAAATTTTCTTCAGTAAAATTGTGATTCGAATTCAAACGGAAAATTTTCTATAAAGAAACGAAAAAATTTCTTTTATAAATTTTTGATATGAATTCAAATGAAAAATTTTCTTTAAGAAAATTGTGATTTGAAATCAAATGAAAAATTTTCTATAAGAAAATTGTAATTTAAAAACAAACGAAACATTTTCTATAAGAAAATTGTGATTTGAAAACAAACGAAACATTTTCTGTAAGAAAATTGTGATTCGAAAAATTTTCTATATGAAAATTATGATTTGAATTCAAACGAAAAATTTTCTAATAAAATTTGATTTGAATTTAAACAAAAAATTTTCTATAAGAAAATTGTTATTCCAAATTTTTTTAAAAGAAACGAAACATTTTTCTTAAATTTTCGAATTCAAACGAACAATTTTCTATAAAGAAACGAAAATTTTTTAATAAAATTTTGATATGAATTCAAAATTGATATGAAAAAAAAATTGTAATTCGAATTCAAATAAAAAAAATTTCCATAAAAAATTTTGATTCGAATTTAAATGAAAAATTTTCTATAAAGAAAATTGTGATTCGAATTTAAATGAAATATTTTCTAAAAGCAACGAAGAATTTTCTTTAATAAAATTGTGATTTGAATTCAAACAAAAAATTTTCTATAAAAAAATGTTTGATTCGAATTCAAACGAAAAATTTTCTTCAATAAAATTGTGATTCGAATTCAAACAAAAAATTTTCTATAAAAAATGTGTTTTGAATTTAAACAAAAAATTTTCTATAAGAAAATTGTGATTCGAATTCAAACGGAAAATTTTCTAAAAGAAACGAAAAATTTTCTTAAATAAAATTGAGATTCGAATTCAAACGGAAAATTTTCTATAAAGAAACTAAAAATTTTCTTTAATAAAATTGTGATTCGAATTCAAACGAAAAAAATTTCTATAAAAAAAAATTGTGATTCGAATTTTAATTGAAAAATTTTCTATAAAGAAAATTGTGATTTGAATTCAAACGAAAAATTTTCTATAAAAAAAATTGAATTCAAATTTGAATTTAAACAAAAAATTTTCTATAAAAAAATGTTTGATTCGAATTCAAACGAAAAATTTTCTTCAATAAAATTGTGATTCGAATTTAAAAGAAAATTTTCTATAAAGAAACAAAAAAAATTCTTTAATAAAATTTTGATTTCAATTCAAATAAAATTTTTCTAAAAGCAACGAACAATTTTCTATAAAGAAAATTTTGATTCGAATTCAATTGAAATGAAAATTTTCCTAAAAGCAACGAACAATTTTTTTATAAAGAAACGAAAATTCTTCTTTAATAAAATTATGATTTGAATTCAAACAAAAAAATTCTATAAAAAAAGTTGTGATTCGAATTCAAACAAAAAATTTCTATAAAAAATTGTAATTCGAATTCAAACGAAAAATTTTCTATAAAGAAAAATGTGATTTGAATTCAAACAAAATAATTTGCTATAATTTTTCTGATGTCTGTCTGTTAGATTTTTGTAAAATTATAGTAAAGTTTCTTTAAGAAAGTTATGACTGTTTATTATTTTGTCATTTTGTGACAATTTGTCATGTTGTTTAATGTCATTTGGAATTATATTTTCTGCATTTTATTGTTGACATAAAACTTTTTTTGCTAAACTAAGTGACTAATTTAATTAATTGAGTTGAGTTTAAGTTTGATGTGAAATAAAAGTTTTCTTTTGGTTTCTCTTTTTATTAAATTTAAAAGGAAAAAAGAAAGACAAACGGGGACATATTGATTTATTTGAAGGGATCAAAATTTATTATTTTGATGTTTTTCATGTTTTTTCATTCATCATCATTTTGACTAAAACCTTTAAGATCCTAATACAGCTGAGACTCGTGTCTTAAAATATTTGCAGCTAATGGCTGATCCTGTTGTTGTTGTCGTTATTTATTTTGTTTTGACATTATTTTTTAAAGTTTCTTTGCTTAATATCCTTTCTGGTGGCGTAATGTAAACACTTTCTATGTGTATGTAAAGAATGTAAAAGTATTTGTTTGTATTAACAATTTTTAATTAAGCAAAAAAGTTGATATCGCATTATAAGATGTCCCAAAGGTTTTTTAAGCTTAAATCCTTATAGTCTGAAACAAAACCCACCCTTTTTATTAAACAAATAAAAACAAACATACACACACATATATATATATATATATATATATATATATATATATATATATATATATATATATATATATATATATATATATATATATATATATATATATATATATATATATATATATATATATATATATATATATATATATATATATATATATATATATATGGTGTACACTGTACACCCCCCGAGGATTATTAAAAATAAGAGTTGGGGATTAGATTGGATGTACAAAAAAACACACACATTAGTTTTAAATTCCCTAACCTCACATTTGCTAATGAATAAATTTAACAAGTTTTGCAATAAACCGAGAACTAAAATCAACCTATTGCCTTGACTGCCAACACAAATGGTAACGGGAACTATTTATACAGTTACGTGTTTATCTTTGCCACTGAATTGTGGGAGTATGAGAGAGAATTCTGTTAATATGTCATTGAAAAATTGAAAATAATTTCATAACAGACGAACAATTTCCATATTCCTAATAGTGGTATTGGTGATGGTGGTGTTTAAAGAAGGGAAAGCAACGAAAGAATTTTAAGGACACAAACGATTTTTTTTTTTAAATAGAAACCAAATAAAACGAATTATAAAGTTTTCAAAAAGTAATTAGTAACAAGAATATTTTTGTAATACAGATTTATTTTATTCAAATTCAAATCCAAAATTTTCTTATAGAAAATTTTTTGTTTGAATTTCAAATCACAATTTTCTTAAAGAGTTCAATTCACAATTTTCTTATAGAAAATTCTTTTATAGACAATTTTTGGTTTGAATTAAGGACACAATTTTCTTAGAGAAATGTTTTCGTTTGAATTCATTTCGAATTTTTTAAAAAGAAAATGCTTCACAATTTTCTTTTAGAAAATTATTCGTTTAAATTCAAGTCCAAAATTTTCTTAAAGAAAATTTTTCGTTTCAATTCAATTTTCTTAAGGGAAATTTTTCGTTTGAATACAAATCACAATTTTCTTAGAGAAAATTTTTTGTCTGAATTAAAATCACAATTTTCTTAGAGAAAAGTTTTTGTTTGAATTCATTTAGAATTTTTTTAAAAAATATTTTTCACAATTTTCTTAGAGAAAAGTTTTCGTTTAAATTCAAATCCAAAATTTTCTTATAGAAAATTTTTCGTTTCAATTCAATTTTCTTAAGGGAAATTTTTCGTTTGAATACAAATCACAATTTCCTTAGAGAAAATTTTTTGTCTGAATTAAAATCACAATTTTCTTAGAGAAAAGTTTTTGTTTGAATTCATTTAGAATTTTTTTAAAAAATATTTTTCACAATTTTCTTTTAGAAAATTTTTCGTTTAAATTCAAATCCAAAATTTTCTTATAGAAAATTTTTCGTTTCAATTCAATTTTCTTAAGGGAAATTTTTCGTTTGAATACAAATCACAATTTCCTTAGAGAAAATTTTTTGTCTGAATTAAAATCACAATTTTCTTAGAGAAAAGTTTTTGTTTGAATTCATTTAGAATTTTTTTAAAAAATATTTTTCACAATTTTCTTAGAGAAAAGTTTTCGTTTAAATTCAAATCCAAAATTTTCTTAAAGAAAATTTTTCGTTTCAATTCAATTTTCTTAAGGGAAATTTTTCGTTTGAATACAAATCACAATTTTCTTAGAGAAAATTTTTTGTCTGAATTAAAATCACAATTTTCTGAGAGAAAAGTTTTTGTTTGAATTCATTTAGAATTTTTTTAAAAAATATTTTTCACAATTTTCTTTTAGAAAATTTTTCGTTTAAATTCAAATCCAAAATTTTCTTATAGAAAATTTTTCGTTTCAATTCAATTTTCTTAAGGGAAATTTTTCGTTTGAATACAAATCACAATTTCCTTAGAGAAAATTTTTTGTCTGAATTAAAATCACAATTTTCTTAGAGAAAAGTTTTCGTTTGAATTCAATTCACCAATTTCTTATAGAAATTACTTTGTTTGAATTCAAAACACAATTTTCTTATAGGAAAAAATTTTGAATTCAAATTATAATTTTCTCATAGAAAATTTTTCGTTTAAATTCAAGTTCAAAGTTTTCTTAAAGAAATTTTTTCGTTTGAATTTAATTCACCATTTTCTTATAGAAAACATTTTGTTGGAATTCAAATACAAAATTTTCTTTAAAAAAATTTTTCATATAAAAAATTTTCTTATAAGAAATTTTACGTTTGAGTTCACATAGAATTTTCTTTTAGAAAATTTTTCGTTTGAATTCAAATCTCGATTTCTTTACAGAAGTTTTTTTAAATTAAATTTTCTTAAGAGAAATTTTTCGTTTGAATTCAAATCACAAATTTTTTATAGAAAACTTTTTGTTCGAACTCAACTCACAATTTTCTAAAGGAAAATTTTTCGTTTAAATATAAATCCAAAATTTTCTTATAGAATATTTTTCACAATTTTCTTTGGAAAAATTTTCGTTTGAATTCAAATCGCAATTTTTTAAAAGAAAAATTTTCGTTTAAAATTCAAATTCAAATTCAAAGTTTTCTTATGGAAAATTTTTTTTCGTTTCAATTCAAATCACAATTTTTTTAAGGGAAATTTTTCATTTGAATTTTCTTATAGAGAATTTTTGTTAAGAAAATTTTTTCGTTTGAATTAAAATTACGTTATTTTTTTCATTTGAATTCAAATCACAAGTTTCTCATGAAACTTTTGTTAGCATACCTTCCCTTTAACCTTCTTAGTGCATTCTTTTGTAAGGTGTTTTCTCTATTTTTATAATTTTGTGTTTCATTCCAATTATAGGTTTGTAGTTCTGGTCTATGTCATTTGTCATTTATACATGGGTTTGGTCTACAATGTCATCGTTATACACATTCTTATGTTTTTTTCTCTAATTTTTTTGTCATTATTTCATTGTATTTCATTTTCCTACACCCTCCTTTATTCTTTAGTTGTTTGCTTAAATCTTCTACGAATTACATTTGGCATTTTGTAGAGTTTAGTCCAGTCCAGTCCAGTCCAGTTCGACTGTTAAACACGTGTATAAAAAAGTGTAAATGCAAATTTTTCTACCTTTTTCATACCCGAATGTTGTTTCAAGTACATTTAAATGTTCTTGTGAATTAGGGTCAGTATAACAAGAAGAACGGTGGAATTGCCCTAAAACAAAATGCCAAGAAAAGAGCATAAAAAAGGAAATAAACCAAGAATGTTAAGAGTATTAAATGAATATAATAATAAAAAGAAACTACTTTGCATTTAATAGGAACTTTACTTTGGCCGCACCCGACAATAACATGTTTGTGCAAAAAATATATATAATAACTACAAATACTTATTTATACCCTACACCACTGTATGTGGTTGTTGGGGTATTATGCGTTTGTGCTGATGTTTGTAACATACAGAAAAAATGATGTTTTCACGCCCGCCTTTAAGTATACCGTTCGATTCAGGATCACTTTCTGAGTCGATTTAATGATGTCTGGCTGTTAGTCTGTCCGTCCGTCCGCTCATGTTCAACGTTGATGAAATTTTGTACATATTATATTGATCCAAGGACGAAGCCTACTGAAATTGGACATTTTTGGTGCAATAGTTCGAGAATCTGCCATACACACGCTTATAAATCAAAAAAATCATATTACACGAGGGTTGTTCATTAATTTTTTGTAACTACTATTTATAAGCAACATTGTGGTGTAGGGTACTACATAATAGATTTTGACCGACTAAACCATTCTAACTTGTTTTATATGGAATTAAAGAGATTTCTATGTTTATTCAATATAAACTAGAAAAAGTAATTTAGGCGTATTGAAAATGATTTAAATTTGGGCTAAGAAATGACTAAAATTATTATTCAGGAAAAAAAAATTAGAAAATATTGTTAAAAGAATTTTTTAAGGGCGAAAAAGCACTAAGACTGTAAATTCCATTTTGTAATACAAAGAGAAATTTTAAAAAAAAATTTAATAAGGTTATAATAGCTAAAGTGTTCATTTAAAGGACCACAGCTGTTCCCAGTTTTGTATATAGAAAGTAATTATAAATCGCTGTAAAAGTCGCTTACACGTTTAAAACATCTCTTATAGTTTCCGAGATATTCAAGACCAAAATATATTTGACACATTTAAAGTCTTGGTCTTTCTAAATCTCTATAAGTTTTTGCGCTCAATATGATCCTTATTTTTTTTTTATATAAACCAGATTCCCTTCTAAATTCTAAATAATATTTCCACAAGATCCATACAAATATATGAATCACTTTAAAATTAATATTAATCTAAAGTTAAATTTTCAAAAAATTCTCCCTTTTTGGGATTCCTTTTCAAAAATGTGGCAACATTTAAACGTTAAAAAAACTGTGATTTTGTTCCAAACTTAATAATTTTTTCATTGGTTTATAAAAAAAAACTTAACAAAAAATATATACAATAAATATTCAAGCTTGGGACAAAAATCTGCCCTCAAGTCCTTAACAAACTTGGTCAATTTTGAAAGAAGGGGTTTCCTAAGTTTTCAAATGAAACTGGAAACTGTATTATTTTGTTAACTTTTTTTGATATAAATTTCGGTATTCATAGAGCCCATCTGCATATATTTGCCGCAACTGCCAAGAACTTTTTGAGAAATTTTGACTGCCGTTGGGTCCTAAACATTCCCTCGACCATCAACAAAACTTCAATTCCCTTGCTTTGTTTTTGGACTCTTTCAATCTGTGTATGTCTTTAAACCTGCATCGGCTTTTATTTTTCGTAACACATAATCCGAGGACTGAGCTAAACGAGCATCTTTCCTATCGGATTTTTGGGAGCTCTTTAAAAAATGCTTTCCATTTTTTGGGCTTTAAAAACATTATGTAGACCATTCCAGTCATCTGAACCAGGTTTTCTATCAACGGACATGTTCTCCCGATACAATTTAATAACAGAGGAAAAAGTTTGACGAAATACCTTTGAATGCTTGGTCGATATATAATTTGATTAAAAGTTTCAATGAAAAATGTGTGTTAAGAATTTTTTAATCTCACTCCTTAATAGCAGAGAATTGTAACATTATAATATTGGAAGTTTGGTTTCCATAGGTGGTCCATGGATGGAGTTGTGAGGCTTTAAAAAAGAGTAAAAATTTTTTGATTCTAATTCCCCATATCGAGATGACCTGGTTCCAAAATTACTGATTTATTAAAGAAAACATTTTTGGACCACTGTGCCTTGTTTTTAAAGTTATATTAAAATTTATTTAACACCTTGTTTTTTTGTTAACTTTTATATTCTTTTTTATTTTAAAGATAAGAATTCAAGACATATTTTGGTTCAAGTTCCTTTAAAACAACAGTGAAATATATACAAATATATTGTGATGGACAGCATACTTAATACATCCCTTATGTACATAAAATACTCACATATTTACTGTGTATTATTAAAATAATGACAGTGATTTCAAATAATCACTTTTTTAAATTGAAAGTAAAAAATAATCGTCTGTTATAAATGGAAAGAGTCAAAAAAAACCGACTTTTTTAAAAAACCGGTTTTCGAGTTATTCGAAAAATGGGCTTTTCAATGAAAACCATTTTCGAATACGGTTTCATGTCAAAAACCGGTTTTTGTTTGATTCTTATTTATTTAGAGAAAAAAGAAAAAAAACATAAACCGTTAAAAGAACTTTATATGGAATAAAGTTGAAATAACGGTTCCATCACAAATCAAACTGTATATTTGTTTTCGTATTAAAATAACAATTTGTAACAAATTTCTTCAAATTATTATTGAGCTGTATAATGCACTGAATGAGTGGAATATAAAACTGTTTTTCGGTAGCGTATAATGTGTCCAGATACTATGGTTTTATTTAAATCCATTATTTTTTCCTTTACAGAAACTCTTTTTTGTAATTTCTGAATATATCTAAATTATAGGTCTATATCTCTTTACCTATAAAATGTTTATTGCTGAATAAAAGATCTTATAGAATATAATTTAAAAAATCAGATGAAAATACCAAAATCGATTCTGAATAGAATGCGTACATTATTTTGATCGTATTACGCACTGAATATGTTAGTGAAAAGCTTAAAAGTAATTTCAATTAAAAACCGGTTAACCGGACTGAAGAAAAAACGGCAGAAAATACGAAATATTCGAAACCGGCCAGTTTTGTAAAAACCGGTTAACCGGTTTTCGGTTTTTGAATACACTATTTGGTAGTTTTAAGCCTAAAAATGTGGCCAACAATTCGAAAATAATCATAATAAGTACTACCGTTTATAGGAGATTTATAGAATTTGTATCTTTAAATGGACAACTTTTGAAGACCTTCCATCAGCCGTTTGATCAGCAGGAAACTTTTTCTCTTTTTAAAATTAACATGAAAACAATTTATTTGTATTCTTAATGATGCAGAAGTTACGAAATTGCTTCCATAAAAAGTAGTTTTTGGGTCCTCTACACCATGTCCATTTTTCTGTACATCATTCGACTGATTCTTAAATTCTTATATACAAAATAATTATTTAAATTTAATAAAATTTGGCCACATTATTTGTTTGTTCCCTACTTTAGTAGAAAAAGAGAAAAACATAGAACGAAATGTGAGACAACCGAAATAGTGAAAAAAAATGTACCGAATAAAGAAAATTTATCTTTATCCATTTTTATACTCTCCACCACAACAAGTGTTAAAGAGGGTAAATTAATTTTTCATTATATATTTATCATATATACTTGCATCAACTCAAAATCGGATTCGATTTAACTATGTTCCTTTGTCGGTTGTTGCCACGCTCACATATGTGCCATGAGAACTTTAAATGAAAAATTTGATTTTATTCATTGGATGACCATCCCACTCATGCAGCTATATAATTTAAAAAATATAAAGTTGATTCCAGCTTTGCCATTTGAGAACTTATTAAAAATTGTATCATGATAAACTTTGGATATGACTTGTTGACAGATCTTTGCTTCAAACTCATTCAACACATTTCTGTTCAGAATTCTTTAGAAAACAATAAAAAATTGTATAAATTTCAGATAAAAAAACGCATTTGTTTTGAGAATTAGTGTTGCCACCTTTTTGAAAAACAATCCAAATAATTAAACTCCATAGAAAACTTAACTAAAATAATAAATTTCTTATACAAGCATTTGGTATCTATAAAATGGATAGAACTTGAAGATTCACAATTTTCAAGTGTGATTTAATGCGATAAATTTATAAAGAACTTGAATTTTTGCATTAAAAAAATAAAATTAACATTTGAGTTTTAATAAAATTGAAAGGTATTACGGTATTCAGTATAATATAAGTGGATTGGTCCATTAAAACTTTCCACTATTCTTTGCGGAAATATCCAAAATCCCAATACACAAAAAAATGTTATTTTTTCCTAATTTTACCAACTTTGAACAAAACTTTGCCCCGAGCTCATCCTAATTTTCTGTATATGCATTTCTATTAAGATTTCTTTAGAAAATAATCAACAAATTCGAAAAATAATTTTATAGTTGAATAAAAGTTGCCACCATTAAAAAAAATATATACCTTTTTTAAAGTTTAACTTCAGATTAATATAATTTTAAAACGGATCCAATATTAATAAGGTTCTTTAAACAATATTATATAGAATTTTATAGGGAATCTCGCGCATATTTTACAAAAAAATTAAAGTTCGAAAAATTAAATAAACTATGAAAAAAAAAGCTTTTTATGGGTTTAATATTTATTTCGGCTTAAATATTTCGGACACTAGAAAACATAAATAATACAGGGTAAATATAACCCCTGTCTGAATGAAATTTTAAAGGATCATGACCTTAATTGATTACTTTCTTTATGGTATTTTTTAAATTTCGAATAGAACTTGGATTCAAAATTATATATGACTTTTTCAAACCCAGCAATTGCAGTCTAAATACTGTTCAGAAATTAAAGAATTAATTATTTTAAACTCTGCAATGTTTTATGGGAGAAACAGTTTGGCCATAAAATAATACAAGAAAAATATCCCAGCTGATTCTTTTGGTGTTTCTTTTTTTTATCGATGTTATATATATTTTTTATAATAATTCCCTACTGGGTTATTATTAAACACAAGTACATTGTGTTGTACAATAAATATAATTCATAATAAAAACAACAACAGCAACAGCAACCACCACTAAGAGACAAAGTATATACACACACACATAAACTTTAACTTTAATAAGGAGTGAATTGGAAAAAATTTTAACGGAAATTTTGTTTCTTCATTTGTAATAATAATAATTCTCTAATTGCGTTTGGTGAAACTCAATACCCAATGGAAATAATTCCATAAATTTTGGAATCGGTGGATATATTTCAATTAAATTTGACATAGATACAGCTGAAATGTTTTAAAGTTGATATGTAGAATTTCAGGCCACATGCTTTTCGGAGGCATACTGGGTGGCCTTCTAAAGTTGGTCATCTTGGGAATGTAATTTTCTTTTTTTGAAATTTGACACATGCTATTATTTGGGCCTTAGGAAGATGCCTAAGGTCTAGTATTTCATATAGGTCCCATATATAAATGTCCCCCCTCCCCCCGGAATGAGGTTTTTGTTCCATAAAATTCCTAAACACAAAATGAATTTAACCAAATTTTGTAAAAATAAGTCTTATTATATTTCTAAATGTGTGTATCAAATTATACGAGGATCGGTCCATTATTTCTCATAGGTCTCATACAACCACCCCTCAAAATATCGCTTTGAAACTCATGAATCTCACATATACCTGGTTATTGTAAAAATATTTAGTCAAATTAAGCAAAATAAAAGCCAAAACCAAAGTACCAAATTATACGATGGTCGGTGATTTATATTTTCTAACTCTTATAGAACCTTTCAGAAAAAAAATTCGTTTAAAACGCATAAATTTTAGTATCATAATAATCTATTGCACACGTAAGCATAAATAAGTACAGCAATTTATGCGAGGGCTGTTCATAATTTTTTGTAGTAGTCATTTCATTTCAATAGTTTTAACTGTTCTTAAGTTACAGAATTATAATTAAGTAGAGACTCAATTTAGACACACTGTGCAACATTTGAAGGTCATCCACTTTACTCCTAATAAGCCGCTTTTCAGTTATTCTCCGAAACAACTCGAGAACTTCTCATCTGTAATCATGTTAAATTTGATTAAAATGTCTTTAGCATTACAAAAATTATGGAAAAATTTTTTTAAAACGCTTGTTTCGGTGCTTTATTTTATTTTATAAATTATACGATTTTTTTCTATCTCACTCCTTAAACAGCTAAAACAATATTGAAGGAAAACAAGTACAAAACAACGAAAAGAAAAAGGACCACAAACAAAAAAACTAAGGATGCTTTTATAAAAAAACACATGTTTGTTAAACGAATAAATGTATAAACAAATAAACAAAAACAACAAAATAAACTTCAATTAACAAACCCGACTCCAAAAAACGCACACACACATAAACAAATACATTTTCTTTTCAAACAAATAATGACTATAAAATGTGGGTGTTTGTATAAATGAATAACAAAACTGTAGAAATATTAGTGTTTTTCTATATAAATAATAAAAAAAAACTCTTTCCTTTAAAGAACGAGGTGACAGAGAGAGATAGAGAGCACGACAGACAAAGAAGCCAAGTTTTCGTTTTAACAAAATACGCATTTTTCATTTTATCTTAAATTTGCTTCTTAAATTTTTTTGTTGATTTGAAATTTTTTCTGTGGGTGGGAGTAAGTACTTTAATATGTATATATTCTCTTTTATTCGCCTACATACCCTTACTCACACACACACACACACACACACACACACACACTTTCATATACTCATCATATCCGCAGGAACAAAGTTATAAAACAGGAAACTGTTGTAAAAAAAAAGAAAAAAAGAAAACCTCATACAATCACATCAAATGTCAATAGCAGAAGCCAAAATAACAACAAAATCAGCAACAAAAACAACAAAAGAGAATTTGTTTTATTATTAAGAGAGAATACAACACATACACACATTCATACCAACACATAAATACAGCTATTAAGTAAAAATAATGTTTGGTACATATTTTGTGTGTGTGTGTGTTTCTTGCTTAAGTGCAAAATCAAAGTTCGAAGCCAATAAAAATATGTATATGTGTAGATGTAGATACATACACATATAAATGTTAAATTTACATAAAACAAATACATGTGTAGATACACATTACAAATATATTGAAAAAATGTTTCGGTTGAAAATTATTGAATAAAAAATTAATTCGAAATAAAACTATAACTTTCGAATTGATTGAACCGATTTCGATAATATTTCACATGGTGTGGATAGAGCTATACACGAGTTTTAGTTGTAGAGCCCGATTCATAGGGTTCTAAATTTGGACACCTCGAATATTAGAAATAGTGAAAACAACTCTGTTTAAAAGATTTTCATTCATAGAAAATATTCATTGGGTTAAAGCATTTTCATTGGCAAATATTTAATCTACTTTTCTTCAATTCTACACCCTTTTTTCATTATATTAACTACCTTTTTTTGGTTCAGTGTAGAAACATAAATAATCGATACTGATGTTAATGTGTATGTATGTCATTTTTCCTCGCTTTATTTAATTTCATATTACAGTTAACTTTTGTTTAGTTTATTTTATTTTTAAACATCTACATTCTCATGACACATACACATACATATGTATACACTCTATCTTATAACAAAAGATTTGTTTTGTTTATTTTTTATTATTAACAAAGACTCTACTGTACATGATTACGGAAATTATTTGTTTGTAAGGATGTATGTATGTATATTTATATGTAAACTAACAAACACCTGTTTGTTTACTTGGACTTTTTTTTAGAAATGAAAGTATATTTTGAAATTGCTGGACAATTCGTGTCAAAAACAACCCTCCTGTATTTAAATTTTCCAAAGCTTTTATTTGATTTTAAGAAACGACTTAAATTATATGCAAAGGCATGAATGTACCAATACATACTTACATTTTCATTTGTGTTTTTCTTTATTTATACCCTTCACCTGATTAGGTGAGAAGGGTATATTTAAGTTTGTCATTACGTTTGTAATTTCCACAATTTTCAACTTATACTGCCAAAAGTATATATATATATATATATATATATATATATATATATATATATATATATATATATATATATATATATATATATATATATATATATATATATATATATATATATATATATATATATATATATATATATATATATATATATATATATATATATTTTGGATTGATATGAAAAAAGTATTTTCATATCAATCCGTCTGTCCGTGTGTTGTTTGAAATCAAGTTTGTGAACGCAACCTATAGTTGATATATATGATATGTATATCAAACGAATGGAAATGCTTCTGAGAAATTGGTTCATAAATGGCGCAGATATTAGTAAAAAACTTAAAGTACTTCAAACTTTTTTCGAGTTAGAAGACATTGAATACATCGGATCATTAATTCCACAGTTATATTTTCTTATATTTTGAAGCCCCTATATGGTTATGGACTTGGTTATTGCACTGATTGATTACAATTTTTTTCCGAATTTTATCCTTTTTCATTTTTCAAAATCGGTTCATAAACCAACATGGAGACATGGTCAATTCTTTCGTTAAAATTAAGTCCCATGTTGTTGTTGTTGCTGTTTATAACTATAGGAAAACAATAACAACGTTTAAAATAATGTTTTTGAGATTTTGGTCATTCTGTTAATGCTAGAAACCGATTTTTTTACTATTGGATCAGAAATATTTTTGCGGATTTTTCATAAGAAGGCTATTAGTTTCCGAGATATGGGCGATAATTTATTCTGACGCTCTAGGGACTGCTACGGACGTAGTTGCTACGCAGAAATATTACCAAATTTTTCTTCGAATTTTTTTTATAAATCAGTTCAGAAATAGCCGAGATATCAACATTTATTAATTATTTCTTATGGTTGTTGTTGGACCTTTAGAGCGGTATATTTAATTAGGAGACATAATATTTGTACTAGCAGATCGGAAATAATTAAGAAAATTTTTAAGTTGAAAACATCACAGTAATCGGTTCATTAGTTTTTGAGTTATAAGAAAAGAATTTTAATGCTGAAAATAGCTAATTTTTTCTTGAAATTTGTTTGTTTTTAATTTTCGAAATCGGCCCATAAATAGCCGAGTTACGAATTACTCTTTTATATTTATAAATGATTTGTTTTAGTGAAAGTGAAAACTACTCGTGATCTGAATAAAATTTTGCAAGCTTATTGAGTGCTTTAGAGAATCTATGTTGACTGATATAAAAGCTATAGTGATGGCTGTCACTTTCTTCTTCTTCTACTAATGATGATATTATGAAAAGATTATTTATAACCTAAAATGTTAAGTCCGTTGCTTAAAGAAAACTTCCATATAAGCAAAGTTGAAGGGTATGAAAAATTCGTCATGGTCGAATTTAACACTTTTACTTCTTTTTTATTCCTTTTGTTTAAGGACTTTTGTTGTTATTTGGGTGAAAAATAAACAAATTTTCTAGAAAAGTAAATAAAATTTTGAACTGAGTATTTTTAACATAAATGAGGAATTTTAATTTAAGTTCAAAATTTAATTTAGTTTGGTATATAAACTATTTTAGTATTTAGTTTTTTGTTGTTATAATATGTACTTTTAGTTTAATATGACTATAAACGTTTCTAATACATAAAACAGTGTTACCAAAACGTTTTTATATGAAAATAATTCTGAAAGTTTTGAACTCTTCAAGATATCTTAATAAAAGTTTATATGATATCAGCTGAAATATTTTACAGATCTTAAACTGGTCTGGGGGCTAGTGGACAGCCTTCTTTATTGAGATATCTCGCGTTTATGAATTTTTTTCTGATGCCAAGAGGTATTCTAGTGTAGGGGAGATATCATGCAAAATTATAAACCTTTAAGAAAAGTATTTGGTATCAAAATAAAACGTTAGGACTTGAAGATTGATAATTAAAAAAAAAAATTTGGAATATTAATTGAATACAGAATTTCAAGAAAAAAATCATAAAATTTTCCTTATATTTAAAAATAACATTAATATAATACTTAAATAATATTGAAGAAAGTAATTATATTTATTATACATTTTAGTATTTTTCAGTATTTTCAGTATACTAAAGATCAGCAGAAAATAATTCTTGGGTACATACTTCATATACAGTTATATAATTAAAATAATTTAAACATGATTCAAACAGATAGACGTACAGACAGACGGGCATAACCAAATCGACTCAGATTTTGATGTGATGCAAGAATATTTATACATTATGGGGTCTTAGATGATTTCTTTTTAGCACTATCCACGGACTAATAAAGTGTTGGTGGAGGGTATAAAAATAAAATAAATTTTAAATTTTAAAAAAAAGTTCTAATTTCATTAGTATAACTTTTGAACTGGATCATATATTTTTATGGTCCTTAAATAAATTTTAATTTTGAATTTTGTAAAAAATTGCCACTTATTATTAATAATGTTTAGGGGTCATATTAAGCCCACAATGTTAAAGATACTAAAAAATAATAATTTGTCCAGAATCCGTTAGAAAAAACAATACATTGAACATAGTCAACTTTAGAAGACCACCGAAAAATTTCTGGGCTAACTTGCAGCCTGAAGTTCTTCAAATCAACTCGAAAACATCTTAGCTATAACTATATTCAATTTCATTCAGATAACTTGACAGGTTCAATAGTTACAGAATTATTTCCAAAAGATCTTTTTGGTATCAATGTTTTTTGGATTTATATTTTTAAGCAACTTAAGAAGACCTACAACTGATTTCCTGAGTAATTTGAAACCTGCATTAATTAATTTTATTCAGATATCTTGAAAGGTTCCAAAGTTACAGAATTATTTCCAAAAGACCTTTTTGGTATCACTTTTCTTAGATTTATATATTTTTTAGCAACTTTAGAAGACCTAAAACCGATTTCCTGAGTAATTTGAAACCTGCATTAATTAATTTTATTCAGATATTTTGAAAGGTTCCAAAGTTACAGAATTATTTCCAAATAATATCTTTTTGGTATCACTGCTCTTAGATTTACTGTGTAGCATGGAGCCTGTAATCCTCCAAATCAACTCGAAAACACTTGAGCTATAATTGTATTTAATTTTAATATCTCTAAGGGTTTAAAAGTTACAGAATTATTTCCAAAAAAAGTCGTTTTTAAATCACTGTTCCTTGCTGAATATATTTTTTGGCAATTGTAATTAAAATGAGTCGAAAATACTGTAGCAGCAGCCAACTAATAGTCAAAGTTTGCGGAAATTTTATATTTAACAGTTCAATGATTGAAAAATTATAGTTAAATCCTACACGATGTTCTTTTATAGCAACATTCATTCATATATGCATGGAGTCAACCAGCCAAACAGTCAACTATTTATGTTTTCTATACTGACAGAATTAAAGTCTTATTTAAAAAGAGATGTTAGTTGGATATTTTTGCCATAAAATTTTGCTAATTAAATCTTTAACATTTATTACTTTAATACATTGACAACTTAAAGTAAATTATATTTTTATTTTTATTATATAATTTTCCTTTTAATTTGTTTGAATATGGATAAAATCGTGTTTATAGTTCCTTTTCCTTAATATATGTATGTAATACCTCTGAAATATTATCTAAGTTTTTAATTGTAACGGTAACGCATTTCTTTAAGTAAATAAGAGAGAGAGAGAGAGAAAAAAAACAAAAATAATCACACTTTTGCGTGTGTTTTGTTGCGTATTTTTTTAGCTTTACATAGCATGCAATTTGCTATCCTTGGACTAATTTCTATATTAAGAAGCTTTAAAGATATTGGAAACAAAATGTAAATAAGAATTTGCACAAATTAAATATTAAACTTTAAGATCATTAGTTTTATAAATTATAGTATATAATCTGAATCTCTATATATGACCATGAGGTGTATTAGTGATAAGTCCATAATCCAGATTTATATTATTATACTAAAACTTTGATTAGTCTACAACTAGTTTTTTTAAACTAGTATAAAGCAGTATATTAAATAGACTTTAGGTCTATAGCTTATAAACTACACAATAATTTTGTTTACGGAAACTCTTTCGCTTCTTGTCACTTTACTCGAAGAGGAAATTCATCTCCGCTTAACATCTACCCCACTTTTGTACGCCAAAAATCTCTCCACTAGTCTTGGCTGCGGCCAGTTTAAGGTATTTGCCTCTCTTGGTACAAATACTACATTATTGTTCTTGTACCACTCATGGGCATGTTTACCAATATGACATAATGCCAAGTCAGATCAAAAATAAATTTACACATTATGAAGTCTAATGAATGGCAGCAGCCTTTTTTGTAAACATTCCTTGATGTATATTTAGGTATTCATAGAACCGGTTGTATGTGGCAACTGCATATCAAGATCTTTTTGAAAAAAATTTTGACCCTAAACCTTTCTTCTACATTCATTCGAACATCAGTTACATAAAATTTTTGATCTGGAAGTGCCGGAAAATCTTCCTTAACATACGTTTCGCCATCCATTATGTAGCAAGAATAATAAAAAAATTGACTTTAATGTTTGTGCTCTGTTTGTGGACTTTACATTTTTAGCAACGTTCCTATCAAGAACTTTTTGAGCCTTTTCGTACGAAATATTCCGTGCTGGGAGTTAAGAATTTTTCGTTCTCACCCTATACTAGAGTTTAGTCTATAAACTAGAATATCTATATATATAAATGAATTCTTGTTTATTTGGGACCGATTATGGACAGATTTTGCTAAAAATTAGACCCTCAAATACCCGAAAGGACCATAGGCTGTAAAAAATTTCGATAGGACCAAGGTTAGAGGTATCCCCCATACAAAGTAAATATTGATTATCGAATATCTTAAGAACCACCAAAAACTTTTTCAAGGAACAGTTTTTACGAGGCAAAATGTGAAACGGATAGGATCAGGGGAAGTGGTAACCCTTATACAATGCAAATATTAATCATCGATTATTAAAAAAAAAACTGTTTTACTAGACAAACTGAAGGACAGATAGGATCAAGGAGAGAGGGAGACTCCATACAAAGAAAATACTGATAATCGAACATCTAAAAAAACACTTCACCGAGAAATTTTAAATTGGGTCCCAATAAATTTTTCAAGCAATTGTTTTACTAAACATAATGAAGA
This sequence comes from Cochliomyia hominivorax, assembly GCA_004302925.2. Lineage (NCBI taxonomy): Eukaryota > Metazoa > Arthropoda > Insecta > Diptera > Calliphoridae > Cochliomyia > Cochliomyia hominivorax. The sequence goes on from PYHX02000494.1 coordinate 10,913,383, forward strand.
GCGCTTAGGATCATGGGGAGAGGTGTCCTCATCACAATGAAAATGTTTATTATAGAATATCTTAAGAGCTATAAAAGCAATAGTTCTCAAATTCTTTCCCAAGAATTTGTTTTACAATCAAAATATTGGGCGGTTAGAATCAAGGGGAAAGGTACTCTTATACAAAGTTAATATTAATAATCGCATATCTAAACAGTAAAAGCGGGAGTATTCAAATTAATTCCAATTACTTTTCCCAATGATCATTTTAATGACCAAAATGTAGGATGGATAGGACCATGGGGAGGGGTACCAGCCACTTTATAAGGATGTAAGCTATAAAATAGATTATTGTCTATAATGTACATTAGAATTCAGTTTATTAGACTATGAATCAGTCTATAAACTGGACTATAGAACAGTCTATAAACTAGACTATAGACTAGTATATAAACTAGAATAAAGACCATTCTACAAACTAGGTTATAGACCCGTCTATAAACAATAGTGTAAATCTGTCTATAAACTAGAACAGTTTTTAAACAAGACTATAGACTTTAGACTAGTTTAATCGTGTATAAACTAGTTTATACATTAGTTGTTAGTGTAGGAAATAGATAAAATTTTAGTTAACTCTATTAACTGTAAATTTATTAAAGTTTTGTCTAGAAACGGTACTAACAACAAGTATGTAGTTTAGTTTATAAAATTAGTCTCTTTAAAAACACCCTTTTACATTTGCTTTATATATATATATAAAATTTAATACATATACACATCAACATTCTGTATGATTGTATTGTAAAAAGCACTCAAGCAATTCATTTTTCTGCATTAGAGAACAATAATTGAATTGCAGTGGTAGCAAGAAAACAAGCAAACAACTACGAGTTATAATATAAATGTCGTCTAAATATTTAAGTTTTATTCTCCTTCATTTTATTATTTACTGCTTCCTTTTCCTTTACTTTTTTTTCTTTTTCTGTTTTTGTTGTATTTTATAAATATCAAATAGTCTACGAATAATTGTAGTAACTGGCTGTTTTAATGTCATTTCATGCAGTCTAAACACAATTTCCATTCGATATTGCCAATATTTTCATTTTAAATTCATTCCTAGAAATATTGCAACTCTTTACCCCACACTGTATATATATATGCATCAGTGGTCTCTGTCTTCCTTATAGCTATGTCTCCTGGAATTGTTAAACTTTGACTATTAGTTTATTGTTTAAGTAGTCCAGTATTATATTGGCATTATTATGGACGATAATTGAAATCAATTTATTATAAAAAAGAATGAAACAAAAACAAAAAAATTGTTATAATAATGACATTACAATTAAAATTTTTCCATTTAATAATGAAATTATTTATTTATGTTTCGAAGAATAAGAAAATTCTAGAAAACCTTGATAATGATAAACAAATATTGAAATTATTTGTAAATAAAAAAGAGAAAACACGTGGTCGGAGAAAAAAATATGATAAATAATATTTATTTGGGGACGTATGAGTTATATTTTTTAATTGTAATAAATTGTTGTTGTGCCAGAAGTAGTTTTTCTGAGAAGGAATAGGATAACTTTTAAACTAATTTATAGACTTATCTATAAACTAAACTGTAGGCTACTTAAGGAGTGAGATAGAATATATTGTCAATCTGATTAATATATAATTATATACTTTCAACAAAACCCAACCTGGTGCTACAAAAACTTGGCTAAACATTCAAAGGTCAGCCGTTAAACTGTATCCAATGTTATTGGACTGGTCCCTTGATAGAAACCCTGTTCAGGTGGAAAGAATGGTTCACATAATGTTCCTAAAACCAAAAATAGAAAGCATTTTCAAAAAAGCTACTAACATATCCGGTATGAAAGCAACCCCTTTAGCTCAGTGTTCGGACTATTTGTTAAGAAAAGTTTAAGCTAATGCCGGTCTAAAAGCATTTGTATGCTCATGACTAAAAAAATAAGAGGCCAAAAAAGAGATCAGAAATTAAAGTCAAGTTTAAAAAAATATTCTTACTGCATAATGAATAACGAAACGTATGTTTTTAAATATTTTTTAATTTACTGGTCAAAAATACTATATTGCTGATGCTTTAGGGACTATTGAAAAAATGTTTAGGACCTAAAAACAGTTATAATTTCCCAAAAATTTAGTGGTTTGACAAAGAAATATGCAGTTGCTGCAAAAGAAGCCAATAATCTCTATAAATACCGAAATTTACATCAAGGGATGTTTACAAAAAGAGGCAGCTTCCTTTCATAAAACTTCATATCGTATCCACTTATTTTTCGCCTGACTTGGCATTCTGCCACTATGGTGAGCAAGACCTTGAGTGGTACAAGGATAATAATGTGTCATTTTTAGCAAGAGAGACAAATCCTCCACACAGCTAAGGCCTGTGGAGAGATATTGAGCTCTTGTTAGAAAAGAATTGGAAAGCACAAAAAATTTTCCAAAGATGTGGTAAATTTTTAATGGAGATGGAATTCCTGTTCGAGCAATGTGACAGAAAATACTATAAAAGTTTCAATGGATCCGAAAAAGGTTAAAAATTTCATCACTTGTGATTAAAATATTTTATTTTTTTTTTGTAAATTGTAATAATTTCAATTAAATTAAAAAAGAATTGTATGTTTAGTGATTTCATTTTTATTAACATATATGTATGTTAAGAATTTTTCGATCTTACTCCATATATAGACTAAAGTACAGAATAGTTTATAAAGTTTATAGACTAAACAGTCTACTACAACCTAGTTTATAGACTTAACTTAAGTTTAGTTTATAAACTAAACTTTAGTTTATATGCTTAACTATAGTCCAGTTCAAAAACTTAATTTTTATTTCATAGACAGAACTTTATTCTAATTTACAGGCTAAATTATAATCTAGTTTATACACAAAACAACAGTTAAGTTTCTAGACTAAACTATAATCTAGTTTCTTGACTAAATTATAGTATACTATTTAGAACAAACTGTAGACTAATCTATAGTACAGTTTATAGACTAATATTTAATCAATTTTATAGACTTAACTATAGTTTAAAGGCTAAACTATAGTCAAGTTTAAAGACTAAACTATAGTCAAGTTTAAAGTCTAAGTTATTTGTTTATCGACGGTTTTTATAGGCAGAACTATAGTCAAGTTATTAGACTAAACTATTGTTTAGCTGATAGACTAAACTTTATCCTACTCTACAGACTAAACTTAAACTTAGTTTAAAGACTAACTATAGTTTAGTTTGTAAACTAAACATAAGTCTTTTTTTATAAATTTAATTATATTCTGGTTAGCAGACTTAAGTATTATAAAAACTTAACTGTAGTCTATAATCTAGTTTATGGACTAAACTATAATATAGTTAATAGAGTTTTATAGCATAAAGACTATTTTATAGTCTTATTTATAAATTAGTTTATGTAATATTATAATTGCTGCAGTATAGTTTGTAATATAAGACACTTGTCGGTAAATCTTTAGTCTTTTTAATTATTGCAAAGATAATTTCTAGTTAAGTTTATAGATTATTTATTTAATTACTCTCTAATTTTATTTAAAGATAACAAATATAATAATTAGATACTTATGAGATATAAATCCCCTTTAAAAAAGAATTATAATTCAAATGAAACCATATGGGATCGTTAAATCTTTCAATGTGATAACGATAAAGTACGAACATGTGTCGCCAATTTTAAAAGTGGACAATTAACAACAAAACAAATATGATGCTAAAGCTTTAAAGCTGCTTTTAATATAAATCTTTGAGCTCAAAGAGGAAATTTTATGCAAACAAAGTGAATTCTTTAGCATTAAGTGAAAAGAGTCATTGGTGAATGGTCTTGTAGTGCTTATATTTATTACAATTCTAGAAATTTTAAAAGAAATTTTGAAAAGTCGCCCCTGTTAGTTGCTATTTATCTGATATAAAATTAATTTGATTGATATTTAATGTTTTTTCTTTGCCTTCGTTTGTACACCCTTCATCATCACAAGTGGTGAAAAGGCACCAATAGCTTTGTCATTCCGTGTGTAACGCTAACAAGGAATCATTGTAGACCCTTTAATGTTTATATATAAATGCATCAAATCCCACAATGTGTCGATCGATTAATCGATTTTTTTTAATAATTCTGTAAAATTTGAACCGACTTTTCTCTAAATGCATAAATGGATTTTTGGCGAATTTTTAAAAAAATCAACATATTCAAGCTGGTCAACTTTGGAGGGTCTTTGACTACATCCCCGGCCATATAGGGTTTTTTATTTACCCATATTAAATAAAAAAACCCTTAGCTCCGAACATCTCTATTAGTTTAAAAGTTGCAGAATTATTTCAAATAAAATCAATTTGGACACACTGTATATCCATCAGACTGTTGTTGGCACGCTCATATCCACAATAATTTGCAGAGCTCAATGAAATTCGGCTTGAGTATTTGCTATAGTCCTTGAAGTTTTCGATTTAAAACCAGCATAATCGTATGAATGTTAAAAGATATAGAGCTATATCTGAGGCAATATAAATCGACAAATTAGAATAAAATTTTTTCATAATGTCATATGTACTTCATACACAATCCAAAAATGATTAAAATCGGTTCAGTAAAAAATGTATAACCTAAAATAAAAGTAATTTTATGATCCATTTAGTGTTCTGTATTATATTTAAGAAAACCTTGTATATATTGTATACGTTTGTGAGTGTATTTGTGGGCATATATGTACGAAACATAATGTATTTACTTCACACGCATTTGTGGCGGAGGGTAATGAAAATTCGGCATAGCTGAATATAGCATTCTTATTTGTTTATTTATTTTTTATACCCTACGCCACCATTGGAGGTTGGGGTTGTATTGGTTTGTGCTGATGTTTGTAGCATGCATAAAAAATGGTTTTACCCCCACCACACTTTTTGAGCCTTTTTAATGATGTCCGTCCTCTGTTTGGCTGTCCATGTAAACGTTGTGAACAGTCTACACTGCAATCGATGAAATTTGGTACATATTATTATTTTCAAATAAGGACGAAGGCCATTAAAATTGGTCATGTTCTGCGCAATATATTAGGTACCTTTCATACAAATGTTCCTCCCGGAATGCTTTTTTAATGTCATAAAAGTCGTAAATATGAAACGATTTGAACAACATTTTGCACAAGTAAGTCCTATAATGATCTAAAACGATGTGCCAAAGTATGGGCCGGTCCCATAAAAACCCTCTTCCAAATATCACTTTTAAGGTCATAAGTCTTACACAGACGTTGGTTTTATAATAATAACTGTACTAATTAGGATAAATATAAGCAAAATCTATATGTAAAAATATACGAGGTCGGTCATTTCTTCTAGCACTAATATAACCCTTCAGCAAAATTCATTTCAAAATGCATAAATTTCACATAAATGTAATTGTAAAAATAATGTACTGTACACTTAAGAATAAACAAATTGATTTATACGAGGGTCGTTTATTATTTTTTGTAACTACTATCTATTTCCAAAATTATGGTGTAGTGTATTACACAGTCGGGTTTTACCGACTATAACATCCTTACTCGTTTTATTTACGTCTTATTTATCACTGTTTACAAAGGAATTAGTGATTGTTTGCGGTGTTTAGAAAACATGAGGAAATTTTTTAAACAAATATTTAATTTATTATAGAAAAAGTTTGTTGATAAAATAAAAAATCAAATAAAATGACTACGAAAAAAAGTGATGAACTCAATAGATCTAAAAATCTACAAGGATAAACTTGAAACTCTTTTTATTTCTTATGTTCATCTTTTAGTCTTTGAGTGAGAGAAAAGGAATATAAACCTTTTTGATACGTTTTTTTTTTTTTTCATTTTTTATTGTTTCTGTTCTATAGTTTAGTTATTTTTTTTTTAAATGTATGTATGTGTGTGTATACCCTATAGTTTTTTGGTGGCATTAGACCCTGAAAAGATAATAAAAATCCCTTAGGATACAGTCACATAAGACACAATGTACATAATGGATTCCACCCCTTCAACGCTGAAAGACATTAAAAAGTTTGGGTGGCAATACACTTTATTGTCTTTAAGTGTAACGTAAGGAGACAGTCAAACATTTTTGTGCGCAAAAATAGGCATTAAAGCGATAGGATTCATAGAATACAAACATTTTTAAAAAATGAGTATTGAAGAGAAACAGTAAATGTGCAAAGTGTCTTATTGTGTATCATAAAGTGACTATAGAAAGGACAGTTGGTACAAGAAGAGACAGTTGGTTACTGCCTAGTACAAGCCCAAGTTAAAACGATTATTAAACTGTCAGCTGACTTGTTCGCGACATTCACCAAAAGCTGTTGGGTATGTATTTTTTAAATGTATGTGTTCTTTGGCTTTATTGGTGTGTTTGGGTGAATACGATTGTGGTTGTGTTTATTATGTTGTTATATTTGTATGTGTGTGTTTAGCTTTATTTATTTTTTTTATTCTACAAGGATAATTACCTACTCTTAAGGTATATGGCTTTATTGCAATTGGAAGAAATACAACAAAAAAGAACTAAACACTGAAAAAATTTTATCGATTTGGAAATAATTTTTTGGAAACATTTATGAAACTTTTAAACCATTGGAGAGTGGTACAAAAATTTAAATCTAATGTAAGGCATCTTCCTTTTAAAATTTTATGCTCGAGGGATTGTTGAAGAAATGTTTAGGACCCAAAAGCTGTGAAATTTTCCTAAAAGTTCTTGGTATGGAAAACCAATAATTTGTTACCGAAATTTACATCAAGAAGTGCTTACTAAAAGGCTGTTTCCATTTATAAGACTTTAAATTATATCCACCCTGGTAAACGAGCTCTTGTGTGGTACAAATATTATAATGTGGTACTTGTACCAAGAGGGGTTAATACTTAAAACTGACTGGTGCTAAGGCCAGAAGAGAGATATTGGGCTCTTGTTTAAAGAGAATTGAAGAGCACAAAAAGGTGTCTAAAAGTACGATAGATTTTCAACGGGAATGGACTACCTGTTCGAGCAAAGTAATAGAAGGGCTTCTGAAAAATGTAACAAATTCCATGACTAATGATTAAAACTATAAAAATATTTTCTGTTAATTGTTATAATTTCGATTAATTAAAACAAAATTTAATCATAAGTTAAATTGTTTCGTTTATATTAACATATATGTATGTTAAGAATTTTTCGATCTCACTCCTTAAATAATATGCCGAAGAATCTACGATTTCTATAACATTTTAAGTTTTATAAAGTGTCCATGGTTCAAAAAGTTATTATTATTTCTTTTTTTAAATCGCTTTAAAAAATTATACTAAAAATCTTCAAAACTTTTTCTCTAAGTGTATTACCGCAAATAAAATTTCAACAGTATATTCTTTTAGTTTTTATGTGGTTTAAATAAAAAAAACTTCTGCATGGTTGATTGTATGCACGATTGTGTGTGTAAATATTCAAGGTTTATCTGTGATGTTGGAGGAAAAATACACAAAAACAAATCTGGCATCATACAAAAGATACCCATGATGCACAGTGTGTCTAAAACGATATTTTTGGAAATAATTCTGTCACTTTTGAACTGTTAGAGGTTTCTTAATAAAATTTCAACTAAAGTGTTTTTTCGTTGACTTGGAGGAAAACGTATTGTAGTTTATAGATTAAATTATAAACTAATTTATGGAATAAACAACAATTTAAATATTTTATAGGCTAAATTTTAGTAATGTTTATAGACTAAACTGTACTTTAGAGTCTATACTACTGTCTAGTTAATACATAAAACTGTAGTCGAGTTTAAATTTAAAATTTTTATTTAAATTAATTTATTTAAATTAAAATCAACATACCCGAAGTGGTGTACTTTATAGTGTCACTGACGACGCCCCTCATGATATAGAAACCTATGTTATTAAAATCAACTAAAAAAACACCTCAGCTCTAACTATTTGAAATTTCATTAAGATATCTCTAACGGTTAAAAAGTTATAGAATTATTTAAAAAAAAATCGATTTGAACACACTGTATAATGTTAAACACCAGCAACATCATCATCAACAACAACAGCAGAAACTGTAGCAGCATCACTATCAGTGGCAGCACAAGCAACAACAGCAGCTTAATAGCAATGACAACAACAACAACTGCAACACCTGCAACACTATTTTATCACAATTTACACAAACACAAGCAACAACCTTGAATATTTTACAAAGAAAACATATAAACAAATAGATACGCTAAAACCAATTAACCCTTTTTCAACAATCAAGGAACAATAAACAGACATTTAAGGCCATTTAAAGTTACAAAAATAACAAATTGGAATGGAATTCAAAAGGTAACAAACTATATTGTTCTATTGTTATTATGGTAGTGGCAATTTTTGTTGTATAAAATATTTAAAAATTTAGTATTTAAAATTTAATTTAAAGAATAAACTATAAATGAGTATAGAGATTAAACTATAGTCTATAGTAGTAAGACTATGTTATAATCTAGTTTATATAGTAACCGATAGACTAGTATCCCAACTTGAGAATACAAAAGTTTATCGACTAATAAATGATCTAATTTAAAAACTATTTTAGTATTTTTATTTCATAACTACACAATAATCTAGTTAATAGACTACATTGCTCTACATAGATTAATCTATTGTCCAGTTAATAAATTAAACTATAATATAGTTTTTAAACAAAAGTGTTTTTAAAATATGGACTAAATAATAGTTTAATTTTTAGACTAAATTAAAGTATAACTAAAGAAACTTGTTTAATTAAAAGTCTACTTCAAAGACTAAATATTGTAGCTCTTCGACTAAACAGTAGTCCACTTCATAGAGTTAACTGTTGTGTGGTATATAAACTGATCTTAAACATGGTTGTATAAGAAATATAGCATAATTTATAGTCAAGCTAAATAATGACCCAGTTTAAACACTTAACATTAGTCTACACAAGTTATTGTCTATTTTTAAGACTAAAATATTGTCTAGTTTATAGACTAAAACGGCCTAAACATAGTCTTAATTATACAATTTGCTTTTATAGCTTATAGGCTAAGTAATTATCCAGTTTATTTTAATTTTAATATAGTTTATATGTTAAATTTTAATATATATAGTTTAATATAGTTTATAGACTAAGTAAACTATTAATATAGTTTATGAGCTAAACAAAAGTGTAGTTTATAGACTAAATTATAAACTAATTTATGGAATAAACAATAATTTAAATAATTTATAGGTTAAATTTTAGTAATGTTTATAGACCAAACTATATTCTAGAGTCTTTACTATCATCTAGTTAATATATTAAACTGTAGTTGAGTTTACAGACTGAACTTTTGTCTAGTGAACTATAGTCAATTTTGTAGAATAATTATAGTTTAGTAGACTAGATTCTCATCTATTTTTAGACTATATTCTGCAGACCATTCCAAAACTATGTTTTATATTGAAATTCTTTATAGTGAATATAAATTCTGTAGTAAATATCCGTTGGTGTAATGAAAAATTACGATTCTACAAACTTTTAACTTCTATAACTTTTAACTCTAAAGGGTTAATTTGTTCTCTGCACATAATAAATATACTTAAAAATAATCTAAAATGAATATTAATGGGTTTGGGCTTCTTCTTCGTTTTAATGTCTCTCTTCTATTTTTTTAATCCATATAAGGACTACTGAGAGTTTGTTTATCAAAAAGAATGTTTTTAGAAGAAAAATACGATGAGTACACAAGGACAGACAAAGTGACACTTAAATACATATATACGCACATACACATATATTTAATAAAGAAAATAAAAAATTAATGTTTCAATCGGTTCTGTCGGTTTTTGTGTACTCTTCACTATATAATTAGGAAATGTAGCAAGAACATTATATAACTCTTTTGAAAAAATGTTTTTATTTAAAGATACGCAGAAGATCTTTGTATAAATTTCTTGATTGAGTCATATATCGGTCTCTAACCATTTTCCTACTGAACCAAATTTGCTGGTTTCAAATAGAAAACTAAAGGAGTCAATTGCAAATAATCTGGCTGAAATTTATATTATTAGTGAGGCCGTGATAATGTTTAAGAAATATGGCTACACAGAAAGGTCAGATTTTGTTTTTATTCTAGATTATAGACTATTCTTAAATGATTCCCTATCGATGTTACATGCTATATGGTAAACTAAATATACCACTTGTGGTGGAGGTTATAAAAAATATTAACGTATTTACAGAAATGCTAAGTTTTAATAAAATCCAAGTGTTCCATGTTTTCGATATAGACCTTTATTATGAAAAGTTGATTTTTATTTAGTTCTAGAAACAAGGGACAAGACAAGACAAGAGATTTTGCTTAAAGATTAATTGGTAATTATGTGTTTTTTTCTAGTTTATTTTTATTTCTTTTTTTAATTCTATAAACAGAATTGAAGACCTTATTAGTGTCATTTGTATATAAGATAGCGAACGAAAGGTCAATTTATCTGTCCGTCTCTTATAGTTTTCTTTGTAATAAAAATTTTCTTTGGAATTAGATTCTCAAGAAGAAGAAAATATAATATATAGTATTAATTTAAAGGGCGTTCTTTTTATATATAATTCCTAATTTAAAAAATCAAATTTGATAAATCTATTTAAATACGGTTATACATAGTGGTTCCAAAATAATTTTCAATAACTCTGTCATTTTAGAACCGTTTAATGTATATGTAAGTAAAATTTTACCTAATTATATTTTAAGTGTTTTCGAAATGATATGTGGCAGTACGGACCATTAGTAGGTTGTGCGGAAGGTAATGTGTCACACATTCCAAAGTTGACCATTTCGGGTATGTTGATTTTTTGGAAATTGAAAAGAAATTAATTTATTATATGAGACAGAGAGAATTGTTTAATATATAGATAATCCTTGTAAATATTTATCACATTTTGTAGTCTTCTATTTTCTTTTTCTTTAACAAAGCGATGTGCCAGATTCCTTATAAAATTCTAAATAACATTTATTTGCTAATATTTTGTATCGTTTCCTAAACAAATCTTAAAGGAATTGCATAAAAAGTAAATCCGGATGATCGAAAATTTCTTTGAAAGAGCAATCACTATCTTTTTTGCCTGCTGGGGACCAGTAATTGCTAACAACATGAAAAAATTACACTCAGTTATATATAGAAATCACCAAGAGTCACATAATTATTTCCAAAAATCGTTTCATAATTTTAATTAAAGTTGGCTTTAAGGCGATTCTAACATTTTCGATAGCAGGCTAACGTGAACATCCCACACACTTGCTCAAATATGCAAGGCTACGGCGGTCATCTATATCGGTACTAAAGTCATAAGTGACCAGAAAATTCGTTTTTTAAACAGAAACAAGTTAAGTCTCCACAGGAAGCTGGTGTTATAAAATGCATGATTTCGGAATTCATTCACTATTGCATCTCTTCCTCTCTCCTGCACAAGGCATTTTCTCACCACATGGGAAAACGTGGTCACTGCCTCTTTTTATTGCAATAAACTATACATCTTGGGTGATGCTTCTAAAAATAGATACAAAGATGCTGAAGGTACCTTCATTGAAGAATTAAACATTCAAATGCCATTCTGAATCCAAGATGAATGGGATATCTTACAGAATGAAAAAGCCGGAATAAATTAGGATAATGATTAAAGGCTGATGTCCTGGATAATGATAGTTGGTGCCGATTGTCTCTCAGTACCATAGAGAAAGAATTCTTCTAGCAGATAAATATAATAAAGGAGCTAGCTTACCAAAACTAGATGGATCCTGGCTCCATTTATTCTTTCTCAACATCTATAGAACCTTCTTGAGTTGTAATTGCTATAGAATCCGCATACTCTCGTTCAGTTCTCTACATTCACAAACGAGTATAGCGACTACTCATGTAAGAAATATAAGTGATTTCGTACGCGAATAATGAGACCGTTTCTTAATTTCAGTTATATTAGCAGCTGGCCGTGACTTCATTATTTTTCCCTTATGCCCTCCTGTGTCATAATTACTTTTTTCTCAGCGTCTTCTGCACTTCCAATTATTCATTCAACTTTTATGGCCTGATATCCTTACCTAATTATTTTGTACACAGCTTCCATACAATTAAAGAGTTAAGTTTAATATGATTTCAAGAGTATAAAATCCATCATATTGACGAGAACTCTTACATTTATTATTAATTTATGATTTTTAAAATAGAACTATTCAAAAACCCCATAATCTAAAAACACTATAATTTTAAAAATCCTTATTCAACACTTATTTTCACCAACACTATCATCACAGACATTTTTTACCCTCTGCTACCAACACTGATTGTTTAATAATACAAAGAGTGGAACAAAAGAGAAGTGACAAAACAGCTGTTCGTCTGAGATCAAATATATTCAGAGTAAAAATTGAAATGTCATCCACTGCAGCAGAAGAAATTGGTAAAATGTTAATTTAATTTTAATTTTATAAAAAATAAATAATTAATTTAATTTGGTTAAATGTTTTTTTATTTTAATTATTAAAAGAGTTAATGTAAGTGTGTGTTTATTTTGTATAGAATTGTTAGAACGTGTACTTTTACGTTTGGGTTGTGCGGATACTGATGAAAAATTGGAATCATGTGTGGGTCGATTTCTGACGCCAGTCATATTAAAGATTACTTCGCCACATGACAATGTCAGGAATAAGGTAAGGATTATTGTTATATTTTGAAGAAAAAAAGAATTAAATTCTTTAATATTCAGGTTGTGGAAGTACTGACTCACATTAAACGTCGTTTAACCTCTAGACCTTTGGTGCAAATACCTGTGGATTCTTTAATAGATCAATATAAGAATTCCGCCGATTCACCTTTCTTACAGAATTTTGCTATTATTTTTATTACCATGGGTTATCCCCGTCTTAATCTTGAACAGCGTAGTGCTCTGGCCGGAAAGGTTGTGTGTTGTGAAGAGAAATTGGAAAATTATCAGGACAAGTAAGTTCTTTTTTAAATATAGTAAAAACTATTAAGTTTGAATTTAAACTTCCACTTTAAAGATTATTCATGTTAATTTTGCCCGATTTAAACGATATTAAATTACCCGATGATCCTGCAGAGCGTAAAAATGTTTTGAATTTACATCAAAAACCGGAAATAAAACGAAATTTTTTATCTTTACTGCAAGATGTTCTCTTATTACCCTATGGTGTAACCCAAGAGCAAGATGTGCCACCAGGCATGAGTCCTTATTCTTTTAAAAGGGTTATTGTCAATAACTGGAAGGCTGAAGAATTAGAAAATGTTAGTTATTATTCCTTTAATACGCAAAAACTATAATAGTTTCTTTTTTTATTTTTTAGATTAAAAAAGGCATTGTACGTTTAATATGTTCGGGTATTTTCAATGATCAAGAAATCTTTCTTCTATTGGTTTTGGCTTCCTCGGATACTCGTTTTAGCGTGGCTACACCCGCTATAGCGGAATTGAGTAAAGTTTGTACAATTTTAGAGTTTAATGATCCTCAGGTTACTTTACCTTTGTATACATTGTTCTCGGGTAATAATTCCCCGGTAGTAGAACGTAAAACTACACCTTGCTGTTCTCGTGTTAGGCAAAAGTTATTGTTGTATTTAATAAAATGTCGTGGCAAAGGTATAAGTGTACCCAAAGGTATACAAGTGGTATTTGAGGGTTTATTTGGCACAAACACCAGTCAAAAATGTAAAGTTTTATCATTACAATTTGCCGAGGTCTTAATAAAAGAGTAAGTTTCACAATATTTTTTCCTAATAAGAAATTTTAATTTCGTCTTCCTATTTGAAGGGGTCCCTTGGATATAATAACTAAAGTTTCTAAAGTTTTATTAACGGGTTTCACTAAATTGGTGGGCAAAGAGTCCAATGATCCCAATGATGTCCAAAATGCAGCATATTCTGCTTTGGCTCAACTCTCACGTACTTGTCCTACTGCTATTAATCAGGATTTAAAAATTGTTTTGTCCTATTTCAATCATTTAACTAATTCCACACCGGAATTACATTCTTCTATAAGAGAAGCTTTGGTGGCTATGGCTCCTGCTTTTGCCTGGAAAGCTAAAGAGGATAATTTAGAAGAAGTACAATTGTCGGGACAACAACATTTATTATTGGCCATGTTATCAGATAATGCAGAATCTAAATTACACATAGTGCAAAATGTTACCAGCATATTTTTAACCACTTGTTATCCAGAACATTATGCTCCAGCCAGATATTTATTATTATTGATAGCAGGAGAACGGTAGGTTAAATTCTAGAGATTTTTTAAACGACTGAAATAAAATGTTATTGTATTATTAATTAGCAATTCCTTGCGCGAAAATGTAACTTCCTATTTGTATGGTGTTTCCAAAAAGGATCACATTAATTATAATATGTTGTCATCCATTGAATTTCCTTTGGATAAGGAAAAAGATGATTTTAATAAATTAACCTCCGAACAACGTCATGTTGTTTTACCCAGTTTTAAGACCATGATGCGTCATATTAACGAAACTTCACAAAAAAGATTAAATAAAAATTTAGCTGTAGTTGTAGGACGCACTAAGCTACCCTACTCCTTGGAAGTTTATGAAGAGGTAATTTAAAAAAATAATTTAATAATTTAAAATAATAATTCAATTTTTTTATATTTCTTATTTGAATATCTTTAGATTTTGGACTATTTACGTATATGTTTATGGTATTCAGCCGGTGCACGCTGTGCTCCTGGTGATGCTAAATATATGCAGAAACTAAAGACATACATACAATGTAATTATGAAGAATCTGACAATAATGAGTTACATCAATATTTATTATTCATTCAAAAAAGTGTTGAAGCAAAGAGAAGTAAGAAGAATTTTAAAATCTTTTTTAATTCCATCATTAATTATATTTTTCCATTTTCAGATGAATCTAATTTGTTGTGTTTATATGATTTACTTAATGCTACTCCGGATCTTTTATGTAAATCTCAAATGCATTTGCTGGAACCTTTAAGTAATTCCCTCAAAGATGTTTCTGAAGTTATGCGCATAAATGTCTCACAAGTAGTGGGTATATTATGGGCCTATGGTAGTGATGATAAACAATTTGATGCTCTGGTATACAACACAAATTTACAGAAGTCATTTAAAAGAAAAAGTTACTCTAAAATGTTTTTTTTTTAGATTACCGATTGTTTGTCTTCATTGTCTCAAAAGAGTCTTGAACATAAACATGGTTGGCTGTTGGTGTTGGGTCATGCCTTTAGTCGTTATATAAGACATGCTAAAGATATTAATTTGAAAAAGGATTTTCAAAATTGGTCTCAGTTTATAGATGCCATAAAGATTATAGGTAAGATTTTTTTCTTAAAGTAATTTTATTAATATTTTATCTTAAATTCCCTCCTCATTCTAGCTGAAATTTTAGTTAAGGGTCCCCAAGATTTGTTAATATCCGCAGCTGTTAAATGTATATCCATGATTGGCAAATATACTGAAATACCCAATGTTCAATTGGAAATAACATTTCAAAAAGAAAACGAAGATCACGATGATGATGAAGAAATGACGGAATTTAGTTAGTATTTCTAAAATTAATTAAAATTTATTTAAATTTTTCTTTTCATTTTTTCTTTTTGAATTCCTATTAGCTGCCACTGGTTCCACAAAATTCTTTATTTTCACGGTGGTACATCGTCTGCTGCTTAGATCTTCAGTACGTCCCAAAATCCGTGGGGAGGCAGCCAAATGTATGGGTAATTTGGCCATTGGTGATGGTGAATACTTCACACAACGTAATTTGGAGAAATTTCTCTCTATGGTTAAAATACAAAAGGATGCTGCTCTCAATATTTCCATATCGGATGCTATTGCTTCCACATTATGTGGTTATGATGTTGGTGAAGGTCCACCAACAGAAGATTTTGTTAATAGCTATTGTAAAGATGAAGATTTTGAAAAGTTTTTAAATACTCTTATACGTTTGGTACCCGAACCAAATCCACATTCACGTCAAGCTTGCTCTGTATGGTTGTTGGCAGTGATCAAGCATTGTAGTTATCGGCCAGCTGTATTAAATCAAAAGCAAATGCTACAATATGCCTTTACAGAATTATTATCGGATGATAGTGGTAAGTTTAAAATTATTTTCTTGTTAGAAAAAAATTAAATTTAGAAAAAATATTAAAATTTTTACAAAATATATTCGAAAATTGAATCTAATTTTTTATTCCCAAATTTGCATTCCAGAATTCGTACAAGATGTTGCCTCGCGTGGTTTGGGTTTGGTTTACAATCTTTCCGATCCAAGCAGTCAAAATGATTTGGCGAATTCTCTGCTTGATCAACTTATGGGTGGCAAACGTAAAGTTAATAAAGTCTCTCAAGATACAGAACTATTTGCAGAAGGAATGTTGGGTAAAACTCCAACTGGGTAAGTGTCTTTAGACCTTTATAACTTAACCCTAATATTAAAAACCATTCATGCTCCCCTAAGTGGCAACATTACCACCTATAAGGAATTATGTTCTCTTGCTTCGGATCTCAATCAACCCGAAATGATTTATCAATTCATGCAATTGGCCAATCATAATGCCGCTTGGACCAGTAAATTGGGTGCTGCTTTCGGTTTGAAATCTCTATCAAGTGAAACAAAATCCAAAATGGAACCATATTTTGGTAAAATTGTACCACGACTCTATCGTTATAAATACGATCCAACACCTAAAATACAGAATTCTATGATTTCCATATGGGATTCTATTATAACAGATCCCAAAGAGGTGGTGGAAAAATATTATTGGGAAATTTTACGTGAAATCTTGGATAATTTAACATTTAATGAATGGCGTGTACGTATTGCTTGCTGTTTGGCGGTTAGAGATTTATTAAGACGTCCAAATGGTCTTAGGTTACGGACAGATGAGAAAAAATTAAAGGGAGAGAAGGAAAGTCCCAATCTCCTTCTACATCAAATAAAATGGACGTTGGTAAGTGTGTTTTTAAAAAATGTAATGTGAAGGAAATTATTCAGACTGTTTGATTTCTGTTAATAAAGATGAAGTACCAGAACCAGAGCTTAAAGAATTATGGTATCAATTATTTAGAGTTATGGACGATATACACGAGGGTACTAGATTGGCAGCACAAGGTTCTGCTATGTTTTTAAGCAAGGTATTTTACGCGAATTTCTGAAATTCTTCTAACTAAAATTAATAATAATACTTAAAGCTTTGCGTTATTGCCGCTTCTTCGGATCATGGTAAATCTGGCACTGCTGTAGCTTCTTCCATTTTGCCCTTCCTTTTAGAGACTGGTGTCACTCATACGGTCGATGATATACGCAAGATTAGTATTAAAACTATATCAGAAATGATTGATTCTTCAGGTGCATTAATTGCACCACATTTACCTTCTCTCATACCGTGTTTGCTCAAAGCTACTGGCGAATTGGAATCGACGAAATTATCTTATCTTTCTACTCGCATGGGCGCTGATCATGATGCCCAAGAAAAGGTTGATACTTTAAGAGCCGAAGCCGCTAAAAGTCATCATACAACAGAGACAACTGCTAAGGTAAGAAGATAAATATAACAATTATAAAACGAATCAGAACTGATAACGTTTTCGAAAAATTATCGAAAGTACTTCGTTAGAACAATAAAGCTGTACAGCTTTAGTTATCGATAAATTATGATCATCAATGATAAACTATGTTATCGATAAATTTTCTGCAGAAAATTAAGATCAACAAATTTTCATATCATAAGTCGATATTCTTTTTTTTTAATTTAAGTTATGAGAAAATTTATTGTATTGATAAATTTTTTCTATAGAAAATTATTGTTATCGATAAATTTTCTATAGAAAATTATTGTTATCGATAAATTTTCTATAGAAAATTATTGTTATCGATAAATTTTCTATAGAAAATTATTGTTATCGACAAATTTTCTATAGAAAATTATTGTTATCGATAAATTTTCTATAGAAAATTATTGTTATCGATAAATTTTCTATTGAAAATTATTGTTATCGATAAATTTTCTATAGAAAATTATTGTTATCGATAAATTTTCTATAGAAAATTATTGTTATCGATAAATTTTCTATAGAAAATTATGTTATCGATAAATTTTCTATAGAAAATTATTGTTATCGATAAATTTTCTATAGAAAATTATTGTTATCGATAAATTTTCTATAGAAAATTATTGTTATCGATAAATTTTCTATAGAAAATTATTGTTATCGATAAATTTTCTATAGAAAATTATTGTTATCGATAAATTTTCTATAGAAAATTATTGTTATCGATAAATTTTCTATAGAAAATTATTGTTATCGATAAATTTTCTATAGAAAATTATTGTTATCGATAAATTTTCTATAGAAAATTATTGTTGTCGATAAATTTTCTATAGAAAATTATTGTTATCGATAAATTTTCTATAGAAAATTATTGTTATCGATAAATTTTCTATAGAAAATTATTGTTATCGATAAATTTTCTAAAGAAAATAAAAGTTATTGGTAAATTAATTATAGAAAATTAACGCTAACGATGATTTTCTTATAGAAAATAAAAGTTATCGATAAAAGTTGTATATTCTTTTAAATATATCAAAGGAGTTTTCTTGTAAATAATAATTTTTGTGTCACTTTTAGTGCGTACGCTTTTTAGATTATCCAGCTTTAGAGAAAATGACACCCGCTATTTTGGATCTCATTAAAAGCAGCGTAAATTTGGGTACAAAAATAGCCTGTGCTCATTTCATATGTTTGGTAAGTAATAAGAGCTTGTTCTGAAAATAAACTATAATAATTTATTTTCCACTTTAGATCAGTATACGAGTTGGAAAAGAAATGACTCCATTGGTGGGTAAATATTTAGGTGCTTGTTTTGTGGGTTTAAAAGATCGTAATGCCACCGTCCGTAAATATTATGCTAGTGCTATTGGACATTTAATAGGAATAGCAAAGGTGGGTTTAACAAATTAACGTGTTGTAGTATTTTATGTGCTTAAAATTTTTTCTATGATCAGGAACAATCAATACGAAATTTATTCGTTAAACTTGATGGATTATACATGGAAAGTCCTAACAATCGCTCTGCCGTCCTTGTAATTCAGTCCATCAATAAACGTCACAGTGAATTACTCAAAGATTATTTAGACAGTGTTTTACCTTTAATGTTCTTTGCAATGCATGAAGAACCAAATGAAGAGAATAAATCAACTATCGAATTGTGGCGCGATTTATGGAATGAAATTAGTCCTGGAGATGCTGGAATACGCATGAATCTTAATGTTATAGTACCCAAATTGGAAAAGTCACTAAATGATGCCAGTTGGTCACGTAAAGCTCAGGCAGCTAATGCTATACAAACTATAGCAAAACGTTTAAAATCTTCAATGGAAGAAGCTGATCGTTTACGTTTAATTTTTCTGTTAATAACTGGTCTGCAAGGACGCACTTTCCAAGGTAAAGAACGTTTGTTGCAAGCCTTAGCAGCCTTATGTAAGGGCCTCGATCATAAACATGAAATATGTGACAAAATTGTTGAGGCCGCCATGAAAGAGTGTCGCAAAGAAGAGCCACAATATCGTACTTTGGCTTTAGCAAGTTTGGGTGATATTTTAGAGGAAACTGGAAAAAGATCGCTTTGAAGAGGTTTGCGAAGTACTTTAAATTGGTTTATGCTTTCTTAACTAATAAATATTTTACAAGGTTTATAAATGATTTGGTATTTATTGGATAAAAAAGAATTACGACAACTTTCCAATTCGGACGATGAAGATGACGAAAATAACCATTAAGGACTTGAGCACAGACGAGCGTAATAAACGTGCTAATATTTTAAATAAACTTAAAGAAACCGTTTGCGATACATTGGGTAAATCCTGGCCTAAAAATTCTGCCGAAACCCAAAAGAAATATCAACAATATTTGCCGAACGTTGTTCTCAATGTTTACGCGATAACACGCGTTCTGTACAGGTCAGCTTAATGGTGGCCTTAACAAAATTCATAGAACGTTTTGCAAGTGCTTAATAATGAACCCGAACAAGAGACGGATGGCAATAAAGAGAAAAAGGTAAAGGTTGATCTAGAATCGGAAAGAGATAGTATAATCGAGAAAATTTCACAAGATATTTTGTCTGCAGTCTCCTATGCATCAGGTAGGTTTCCCAATGCATTACCTTTTTCCATCTTGGTTCATTATTTTTTATTTTGTTTAGGGATTCCTCATACTGGTCTAAAGAAAGAAGCTTTAAATATTATTTTAATACTCATTAAACGTCTCACCGATGCCAAGGATATGAAACATTTAAATTTGAATAAGACAGAATTTTGAAGAAAATTTGGAAAAAATTCCAAAAGGACTCGGCACCCGAAATAAGATGTCGCATTAAGGATATCGAGGAAAAATTTAGCAAGTGTAGTTTTCATGATTATTAATTAATGAAAAAAGGAATTCTACTGCTAAAAATTTCTTGCATAATGACTTTTTTGATTGAGGTAAAATTTGTATTTATTTAAATATAAAAATGAGAAAAATAAAATGAAAATAATTTCATAGAAATAAATTCCTAATGTCTTTAGTAAGAGGAGAAAATATAAACACTGCTATAGTTTATAAAAGAAATAAAGCGTAATAATTTATATCATACAAAAATTTACTTCTGGCAAAGATACGAATCTTTGATTTAAAATTAAAATCGAATACAAAATAAATTTATCAACAAATATTGAGAAACATCTTTTCCTGCCAAGTTGTGGAAGAATTAACTAAAGTTTACATTTTTAATGTTTCCAAAAAATTCAATTCATTATAGATTTCAAAATTTGAAACAAATTACAAATTTTATTAACACAACTTTCAGAAAAATTAAATCTTTACGAAAAACAATTTTTTTTCACTCAAAAACAAATTTCGAATATAAAAAATTTTAAATACCTGTTAAAATTGAATAATAAATAAAATAATTCTGGATTGAATTTTGCTTTAGTTAAAATGTTATCAAAAATATATATTATTTAATAAAAAAATTAAGACTTTGTTAAAAGAAAATTCACTATTTTTTCAACAATTTAAGTTTTATCGAAATTTCTAAATTTTTATATAAAATGTTAAGATTTCATCTAAAATTAACCAATTTTTTTTATCAAAAATTTTAAAATTTGAGAAAGTTTTGAATTTCACAAAATCTTACACTTAACTCTAATTGAAATGTTACTAAAATTTTCCAAATTTAAGTGAAATTTACTAAATTAAACCGAAACTAAAATTTCATAAAAATTTTTATAATTTGTTCAGAATAAATTAATTTTCAACTAGAGAGCTAAAAAAATGTTTAACAAAATTTTTAAATTTAGTATAATTGAAATTTAAAAAATATAAATTTTTTTTAAATTTTATTATTAAAATTTCACCAAATTAAAAAAATCTGAAAAAATTTACAATTTCTCAAAAATTCAAGTTTTCATTAAATATTATATTTTTTATCAAAAAATTAAAATTTCAAAAAATCGATCAAATTTTCATAAAAAAATTCATTTTCTACAAAAAAAAAAAAAAAAAAAAAAAAAAAAATATTAATTTTACAAAAATTTATTATTCATAATTTTACCAGAAATTCCAGTTTTTCCAAAAAATGTTTGATTTTCATCAAAATAAGTTACACTTCAGTTCTAGTTGAGATCTACTTCAGTAATAGGTCAGCTCTAGTTATGATCTAGTCCAGTTATAGTACAATTTAAAATTCATTTCTGTTCTAGTTCAGATCTATTTCAGTTCCACTTTAGTTCTAATTTAGGTCGAGTTCCCTCTCACTTTAGTTCTACTTCAATTCTATTTCATATCTTGTTCAGTTCCAGTTCATTTCAGTTCAAAACTAAATTTACAATACTTCAATTTTATATTTTTTTCTATAAATTTTTGTTTTTTATAAAAATAAAAAAATATTTTTATCTTTTTATTAAATATTAAATATATTTTTATTTAAACATGTCTTAGAGATAAAGTCAATAAACCCTTTATTGTTTTAAATCTAATTGCTGGACGTTAAGGAAAAATCTTTCGTCATACAAAAAAATATTAAAAATATTTATAT
The DNA here is from genome assembly GCA_004302925.2 of Cochliomyia hominivorax. NCBI lineage: Eukaryota > Metazoa > Arthropoda > Insecta > Diptera > Calliphoridae > Cochliomyia > Cochliomyia hominivorax. The sequence continues at coordinate 10,935,486 of PYHX02000494.1, forward strand.
GTGTCTGATTATAAAAAACAAAACAATGATTCAACAATTTTTGAATCTACTCTTTGATTTGCATTTAATCTTTTAAATTAAAACTAATTCAGGGAGGCCTGATTTAATGATAATAAGGGGAACTTCTATATAAACAAACATATGTCACGGAGAAAAATAAACAAACATAATTGTGACAAATTAATTTAATAAAACTGATATGTACCTGCATACAATAATCATTATATTATAATATAAATTTAATTAAATTATCATTTTCTCTGCATATTATTAAAAATCATCCGCATTTTACAAATTATTTCCATAGAATATAAGATGGGCCTTGAGATGACGGGGTAATAAAATGTTTCCCATAGTCACAATGATGTTATTAAAAATTTGCATGGATTTTTGTTAAATAATCATCACTTAGTACTTTTTTCTTCTACGATCAATTTCACGACAGATTGTTTTGAAATGTATATAAAAAATTATAATTTGTTTCGTATTTAAAACATTTTCAAGATAAGAATTTAGAATAAAATAAATCTCTATTAAACAAGTAGAAAGTGAAATAAAAATTTCGCAAGTATATAACGAGCTGAATCTGGCAAACAAATCATTCAGTCTTTAGAGGAAATTGAAAAAGTGAAACAATTCAATTTATTAAATAAAAACTTAATTAAAATAAATGTTTTTAACGGAAATTTTAATTGTTATTGCCACCGTTATTGGCATAATTACTTTGTGGCTTTAACATCATTACAACTATTGGCAACGTCATAAGATTCCTTATATTAAGGCTCATCCCATATTTGGTAACTTTAAAGATCTTGTTCTGTGGAAAACTGATCCATGTGCCCATTTTCAAAACTTATACGATGAACATGGTGTTATTGGTGGCAAACCTAATGATAATCCCGTTGTTGGTTTACATGTTTTCAATAAGCCTTGCTTGTTGATTCGTGATTTGGAATTGGTGAAAAATGTTTTAATCAAAGATTTCAATCAATTCTCAAATCGTTATTCATACTCTGATCCTCATTCGGATGCTGTGGGTGCCAACACATTGTTCTTTGCCAAAATCCTAAATGGAAGAATATACGTTCAAAATTGACACCGTATTTGCCAGTGGGAAAATCAGCAAATGTTTCCTTTGGTTGAAGAGGTAAGTTTTTCAAAATGAATTTTAGTGAATTAAAATTTTTGAAAATTTAAAGGTGAATTTAAAAATTACATTTATAAAATAATTTTTGATAAATTTCTCATTATCCAAATTAAAGATTTTCGCTAAAGCTTGACTTGATACAAAATTTCCTGAAAATTCAAATTTCTGATTTTTCTATTTTTAGAATTATAGAAAATTTTGATTTGTAGAAACCATCTATATTAGATATACGTTTAATTCAGTATAAAATTGGGCGCAATAATTTTTTCTTAGCAATGAAGTCGTCAGTTTTAAATTTCTTTAAGTATTTTTTTCACCTTAACATTTTTTTTAAGCACACTGATAAGACCAACTTAAACCAAACAATGATTTATTAAACAATTTAAAAATGTTTTTAGATTTTTGGGCAAATATGCAATAGAATTTTAAATTCGCAAAAAAATCTTAAAAAATCAAAATAAGAATATACGTCATCAAATATAGACGCATAAAACATAAAAATAAGAAATTGATTTAAAAATTTCATTAAAATTTATTTGCAAATAAAAAATAACAAATAATGTTTTTATTAAAAAAAAATTTTCCATTTTCAAAATTTTAGTCAAAAAAAATAGTTTAGAAAACAAATTAAATTCGGGCAGATGTTTCAAATTTATAGTACTATTATAGGTAAAGATCTCAAATGTCTAATTTCTCAATAATTTAAGAAGTCATTTCAATTTAAAATATTGAAAAAAGGGGTTGAAATGAAAGTACGCAGATGTTTAAAAATAGTATACTTTCTCAAGAAAGGTAAAATTAAATAGTTTAATCTTCTTTAATGTGTTACATTAAGATTTCTAAATTTAGCTAAAGCCAAGTTCAATTTAAAAATCCTATTTTGAAAACAACATTTCCCCGCTATAAATAACGTAAGAGTTTAAACTCCATTAGAAATATTGCGTCTTATTGCTTTTATTTACGAAGATTAAAATTAAATTTCTTTAAGGAAAATATCGACACGTCATTTTCTTTTTAAGCTTAAGATTTCTTGTCCCTTTTCCACCAATTTCACTCTTTACTTCCAAATGAAATATAATTTCAATTCTTTTCTTTATAATTTTTAAAAATAAATATTTAAATCATATATATTTTATTATTGTTAAATTAATTGAAATTAGAAAGTACTATAAAATTCTTTTCATTATGTTTATGAAAATATCAGTTTAAACTAAAAATAATTAAATTTAACATTTTATAAAAATATTCTTTCAGCAAAA
>PYHX02000494.1:10937991-10967158 GCA_004302925.2 Cochliomyia hominivorax
AAAAACACCTTTAACATTAAGATATCTCTAACGGTTAAAGTTATAGAATTATTTCAAAAAAAAATCGATTTGAACACACTGTATGATGTTAAACACCAGCAACATCATCATCAACAACAACAGCAGAAATTGTAGCAGCATCACTATCAGTGGCAGCACAAGCAACAACAGCAGCTTAATAGCAATGACAACAACAATTGCAACACCTGCAACACTATTTTATCACAATTTACACAAACAACAACCTTGAATGTTTTACAAAGAAAACATATAAACAAATAGATACGCTAAAACCAATTAACCCTTTTTCAACAATCAAGGAACAATAAACAGACATTTAAGGCCATTTAAAGTTACAACAATAACAAATTGGAATGGAATTCAAAAGGTAACAAACTATATTGTTCTATTGTTATTATGGTAGTGGCAATTTTTGTTGTATAAAATATTTAAAAATTTAGTATTTAAAATTTAATTTAAAGAATAAACTATAAATGAGTATAGAGATTAAACTATAGTCTAACTATAGTTAGACTATCTAGTTATATAGTAACCTATAGACTAGTATCCCAACTTGAGAATACAAAAGTTTATCGACTAATAAAAGATCTAATTTATAAACTATTTTAGTATTTTTATTTCATAACTACACAATAATCTAGTTAATAGACTACATTGCTCTACATAGATTAATCTATTGTCCAGTTAATAAATTAAACTATAATCTAGTTTTTAAACAAAAGTGTTTTTAAGATATGGACTAATTAATAGTTTAATTTTTAGACTAAATTAAAGTTTAATTAAAGAAACTTGTTTAATTAAAAGTCTATTTCAAAGACTAAATATTGTAGCTCTTCGACTAAAGTAGTCCACTTCATAGACTTAACTAGTGTATGGTTTATAAACTGAACTTAAATATGGTTGTATAAAAAATTTAGCATAATTTATAGTCAAGCTAAATAATAACCCAGTTTAAACACTTAACATTAGTCTACACAAGCTATTGTCTATTTTTAAGACTAAAATATTGTCTAGTTTATAGACTAAAACGGCCTAAACATAGTCTTATTTATACAATTTGCTTTTATAGCTTATAGGCTAAGTAATTATCCAGTTTATTTTAATTTTAATATAGTTAATATGTTAAATTTTAATATATATAGTTTAATATAGTTTATAGACTAAGTAAACTATTAATATAGTTTATGAACTAAACAAAAGTGCAGTTATAGACTAAATTATTAACTAATTTATGGAATAAACAATAATTTAAATAATTTATAGGTTAAATTTTAGTAATGTTTATAGACCAAACTATATTCTAGAGTCTTTACTATCATCTAGTTAATATATTAAACTGTAGTTGAGTTTACAGACTGAACTTTTGTCTAGTGAACTATAGTCATTTTGTAGAATAATTATAGTTTAGTAGACTAGATTCTCATCTATTTTTAGACTATATTCTGCAGAGCATTCCAAAACTATGTTTTATGTTGAAATTCTTTATAGCGAATATAAATTCTGTAGTAAATATCTGATGGTGTAATGAAAAATTACGATTCTACAAACTTTTAACTTCTATAACTTTTAACTCTAAAGGGTTAATTTGTTCTCTGCACATAATAATATACTTAAAAATAATCTAAAATGAATATTAATGGGTTTGGGCTTCTTCTTCGTTTTAATGTCTCTCTTCTATTTTTTAATCCATATAAGGACTACTGAGAGTTTGTTTATCAAAAAGAATGTTTTTAGAAGAAAAATACGATGAGTACACAAGGACAGACAAAGTGACACTTAAATACATATATACATACGTACATACACATATATTTAATAAAGAAAATAAAAAAATTAATGTTTCAATCGGCTCTGTCGGTTCTTGTGTACTCTTCACTATATACTTAGGAAATGTAGCAAGAACATTATATAACTCTTTTAAAATAATGTTTTTATTTAAAATACGCAGAAGATCTTTGTATAAATTTCTTGATTGAGTCATATATCGGTCTCTAACCATTTTCCTACTGAACCAAATTTGCTGGTTTCAAATAGAAAACTAAAGGAGTCCAATTGCAAATAATCTGGCTGAAATTTATATTATTAGTGAGGCCGTGATAATGTTTAAGAAATATGGCTACATAGAAAGGTCAGATTTTGTTTTTATTCTAGATTATAGACTATTCTTAAATGATTCCCTATCGATGTTACATGCTATATGGTAAACTAAATATACCACTTGTGGTGAAGGTTATAAAAATATTAACGTATTTACAGAAATGCTAAGTTTTAATAAAATCCAAGTGTTCCATGTTTTCGATATAGACCTTTATTATGAAAAGTTGATTTTTATTTAGTTCTAGAAACAAGGGACAAGACAAGACAAGAGATTTTGCTTAAAGATTAATTGGTAATTATGTGTTTTTCTTCTAGTTTATTTTTATTTCTTTCTATTCTATAAACAGAATTATTAATGTCATTTGTATATAAGATAGCGAACGAAAGGTCAATTTATCTGTCCGTCTCTTATAGTTTTCTTTGTAATTAAAATTTTCTTTGGAATTAGATTCTCAAGAAGAAAATGTAATATATAGTATTAATTTACAGAGCGTTCTTTTTATATTATAATTCTTAATCTAAAAAATCAAATTTGATAAATCTATTTAAATACGGTTAAACATAGTGGTTCCAAAATAATTTTAAATAACTGTCATTTTAGGAACCGTTTAATGTATATGTAAGTAAAATTTTACCTAATTATATTTTAAGTGTTTTCGAAATTATATGTGGCAGTATGGACCATTAGTAGATCGTGCGGAAGGTAATGTGTGACATTCTAAAGTTGACCATTTTGGGTATGTTGATTTTTTGGAAATTGAAAAGAAATTAATTTATTATATGCGACAGAGAGAATTGTTTAATATATAGATAATCCTTGTAAATATTTATAACATTTGTAGTCTTCCATTTCCTTTTTTCTTTAACAAAGCGATGTGTCAGATTCCTTATAAAATTCTAAATAACATTTATTTGCCATTATAATTGTCTTTCTGATATAAATCTAATATTTTTTATCGTTTCCTAAAGAAATCTTAAAGGAATTGCATAAAAAGTAAATCCGGATGATCGGAAATTACTTTGAAAAGATCGGATCATAATTTTAATGAAAGTTGGCATGTTTGAGTTTTTTTTTTTTTTTTTTTTTTTTGCTTTAAGGCGATTCTAAAATTTTCGATAGCAGGCTAACCAGAAAATTCGCTTTTTATCCAGAAACGAGTTAAGTCTCCACAGGAAGCTGGAGTTACAAGACGCATGATCTCTAGAGTATTTTGTGATTAGTGATATTTCGGAATTCATTGACTATTGCATCTCTTTCTCTCTCCTGCACAAGGCACTTTCCCACCACATGGGAAAACGTGGTCACTGCCTTTCTTTTATTGCATCTTGAGTGATGCTTTTAAAAATAGATACAAAGATGCTGAAGGTACCTTCATTGAGGAATTAAACATTCAAATGCCATTCTGAATCCAAGATAAATGTGATATCTTACAGAATAAAAAGCCGGAATAATTAGGATAATGATTAAAGGCTGATGTCCTGGATAATGATAGTTGGTGCGATTGTCTCTCAGTACCATAGAGAAAGAATTCTTCTAGCAGATAAATATAATAAAGGAGCTAGCTTACCAAAACTAGATGGATCCTGGCTCCATTTATTCTTGCTCAACATCTATAGAACCTTCTTGAATTATAATTGCTATAGTATCCGCATACTCTCGTTCAGTTCTCTACATTCACCAACGAGTATAGCGACTACTCATGCAAGAAATATAAGTGATTTCGTACGCGAATAATGAGACCGTTTCTTAATTTCAGTTATATTAGCAGCTGGCCGTGACTTCATTATATTTCCCTTATGCCCTCCTGTAACTAAATTTCTTTTTCCTCTACGTCTTCTGCACTTCCAATTATTCATTCAACCTTTATGGCCCGATATCCTTACCTAATTATTTTGTACATAGCTTCCATACAATTAAAGAGTTAAGTTTAATATGATTTCAAGAGTATAAAATCCATCATATTGACGAGAACTTTTACATTTATTATTAATTTATGATTTTTAAAATAGAACTATTCAAAAACCCCATAATCTAAAAACACTGTAATTTAAAAATCCTTATTCAACACTTATTTTCACCAACACTATCATCACAGACATTTTTTACCCTCTGCTACCAACACTGATTGTTTAATAATACAAAGAGTGGAACAAAAGAGAAGTGACAAAACAGCTGTTCGTCTGAGATCAAAAATATTCAGAGTAAAATTGAAATGTCATCCACTGCAGCAGAAGAAATTGGTAAAATTTTAATTTAATTTTAATTAATTATTTTATAAAATTAATTTAATATGATTAAAAATTAAATGTTTTTTTATTTAAACTATTTGAAGAGTTAATCTAAGTGTGTGTTTATTTTGTATAGAATTGTTAGAACGTGTACTTTTACGTTTGGGTTGTGCGGATACTGATGAAAAATTGGAATCATGTGTGGGTCGTTTTCTGACGCCAGTCATATTAAAGATTACTTCGCCACATGACAATGTCAGGAATAAGGTAAGGATTATTGTTATATTTAAAAAAAAAGAACTAAATTCTTTTATATTCAGGTTGTGGAAGTACTGACTCACATTAAACGTCGTTTAACCTCTAGACCTTTGGTGCAAATACCTGTGGATTCTTTAATAGATCAATATAAGAATTCCGCCGATTCACCTTTCTTACAGAATTTTGCTATTATTTTTATTACCATGGGTTATCCCCGTCTTAATCTTGAACAGCGTAGTGCTCTGGCCGGAAAGGTTGTGTGTTGTGAAGAGAAATTGGAAAATTATCAGGACAAGTAAGTTCTTTTTTAAATATAGTAAAAACTATTAAGTTTGAATTTAAACTTCCACTTTAAAGATTATTCATGTTAATTTTGCCCGATTTAAACGATATTAAATTACCCGATGATCCTGCAGAGCGTAAAAATGTTTTGAATTTACATCAAAAACCGGAAATAAAACGAAATTTTTTATCTTTACTGCAAGATGTTCTCTTATTACCCTATGGTGTAACCCAAGAGCAAGATGTGCCACCAGGCATGAGTCCTTATTCTTTTAAAAGGGTTATTGTCAATAACTGGAAGGCTGAAGAATTAGAAAATGTTAGTTATTATTCCTTTAATACGCAAAAACTATAATAGTTTCTCTTTTTATTTTTTAGATTAAAAAAGGCATTGTACGTTTAATATGTTCGGGTATTTTCAATGATCAAGAAATCTTTCTTCTATTGGTTTTGGCTTCCTCGGATACTCGTTTTAGCGTGGCTACACCCGCTATAGCGGAATTGAGTAAAGTTTGTACAATTTTAGAGTTTAATGATCCTCAGGTTACTTTACCTTTGTATACATTGTTCTCGGGTAATAATTCCCCGGTAGCAGAACGTAAAACTACACCTTGCTGTTCTCGTGTTAGGCAAAAGTTATTGTTGTATTTAATAAAATGTCGTGGCAAAGGTATAAGTGTACCCAAAGGTATACAAGTGGTATTTGAGGGTTTATTTGGCACAAACACCAGTCAAAAATGTAAAGTTTTATCATTACAATTTGCAGAGGTCTTAATAAAAGAGTAAGTTTCACAATATTTTTTCCTAATAAGAAATTTTAATTTCGTCTTCCTATTTGAAGGGGTCCCTTGGATATAATAACTAAAGTTTCTAAAGTTTTATTAACGGGTTTCACTAAATTGGTGGGCAAAGAGTCCAATGATCCCAATGATGTCCAAAATGCAGCATATTCCGCTTTGGCTCAACTCTCACGTACTTGTCCTACTGCTATTAATCAGGATTTAAAAATTGTTTTGTCCTATTTCAATCATTTAACTAATTCCACACCGGAATTACATTCTTCTATAAGAGAAGCTTTGGTGGCTATGGCTCCTGCTTTTGCCTGGAAAGCTAAAGAGGATAATTTAGAAGAAGTACAATTGTCGGGACAACAACATTTATTATTGGCCATGTTATCAGATAATGCAGAATCTAAATTACACATAGTGCAAAATGTTACCAGCATATTTTTAACCACTTGTTATCCAGAACATTATGCTCCAGCCAGATATTTATTATTATTGATAGCAGGAGAACGGTAGGTTAAATTCTGGAGATTTTTTAAACGTCTGAAATAAAATGTTATTGTATTATTAATTAGCAATTCCTTGCGCGAAAATGTAACTTCCTATTTGTATGGTGTTTCCAAAAAGGATCACATTAATTATAATATGTTGTCATCCATTGAATTTCCTTTGGATAAGGAAAAAGATGATTTTAATAAATTAACCTCCGAACAACGTCATGTTGTTTTACCCAGTTTTAAGACCATGATGCGTCATATTAACGAAACTTCACAAAAAGATTAAATAAAAATTTAGCTGTAGTTGTAGGACGCACTAAGCTACCCTACTCCTTGGAAGTTTATGAAGAGGTAATTTAAAAAAATAATTTAATAATTTAAAATAATAATTCAATTTTTTTATATTTCTTATTTGAATATCTTTAGATTTTGGACTATTTACGTATATGTTTATGGTATTCAGCCGGTGCTCGCTGTGCTCCTGGTGATGCTAAATATATGCAGAAACTAAAGACATACATACAATGTAATTATGAAGAATCTGACAATAATGAGTTACATCAATATTTATTATTCATACAAAAAAGTGTTGAAGCAAAGAGAAGTAAGAAGATTTTTAAAATCTTTTTTAATTCAATCATTAATTTTATTTTTCCTTTTTTTAGATGAATCTAATTTGTTGTGTTTATATGATTTACTTAATGCTACTCCGGATCTTTTATGTAAATCTCAAATGCATTTGCTGGAACCTTTAAGTAATTCCCTCAAAGATGTTTCTGAAGTTATGCGCATAAATGTCTCACAAGTAGTGGGTATATTATGGGCCTATGGTAGTGATGATAAACAATTTGATGCTCTGGTATACAACACAAATTTACAGAAGTCATTTAAAAGAAAAAGTTACTCAAAAATGTTTTTTTTTTAGATTACCGATTGTTTGTCTTCACTGTCTCAAAAGAGTCTTGAACATAAACATGGTTGGCTGTTGGTGTTGGGTCATGCCTTTAGTCGTTATATAAGACATGCTAAAGATATTAATTTGAAAAAGGATTTTCAAAATTGGTCTCAGTTTATTGACGCCATAAAGGTTATAGGTAAGTTTTTTTTTTTAATAATTTTATAAATATTTTATCTTTAAATCCCTCCTCATTCTAGCTGAAATTTTAGTTAAGGGTCCCCAAGATTTGTTAATATCCGCAGCTGTTAAATGTATATCCATGATTGGCAAATATACTGAAATACCCAATGTTCAATTGGAAATAACATTTCAAAAAGAAAACGAAGATCACGATGATGATGAAGAAATGACAGAATTTAGTTAGTATTTCTAAAAGTAATTAAAATTTCGTTAAATTTTTCTTTTCATTTTTTCTTTTTGAATTCCTATTAGCTGCCACTGGTTCCACTAAATTCTTTATTTTCACGGTGGTACATCGTCTGCTGCTAAGATCGTCAGTACGTCCCAAAATCCGTGGGGAGGCAGCCAAATGTATGGGTAATTTGGCCATTGGTGATGGTGAATACTTCACACAACGTAATTTGGAGAAATTTCTCTCTATGGTTAAGATACAAAAGGATGCAGCTCTCAATATTTCCATATCGGATGCTATTGCTTCCACATTATGTGGTTATGATGTTAGTGAAGGTCCACCATCAGAAGATTTTGTTAATAGCTATTGTAAAGATGAAGATTTTGAAAAGTTTTTAAATACTCTTATACGTTTGGTACCCGAACCAAATCCACATTCACGTCAAGCTTGCTCTGTATGGTTGTTGGCAGTGATCAAGCATTGTAGTTATCGGCCAGCTGTATTAAATCAAAAGCAAATGCTACAATATGCCTTTACAGAATTATTATCGGATGATAGTGGTAAGTTTAAAATTATTTTCTTGTTAGAAAAAAATTAAATTTGTTAGAAAAAATTAAATTAAAAAATATATTCGAAAATTTAATCTAATTTTTTAATTCCAAATTTGCATTCCAGAATTCGTACAAGATGTTGCCTCGCGTGGTTTGGGTTTGGTTTACAATCTTTCCGATCCAAGCAGTCAAAATGATTTGGCGAATTCTCTGCTTGATCAACTTATGGGTGGCAAACGTAAAGTTAATAAAGTCTCTCAAGATACAGAACTATTTGCAGAAGGAATGTTGGGTAAAACTCCAACTGGGTAAGTGTCATTAGACCTTTATAACTTAACCCTAATATTAAAAACCATTCATGCTCCCCTAAGTGGCAACATTACCACCTATAAGGAATTATGTTCTCTTGCTTCGGATCTCAATCAACCCGAAATGATTTATCAATTCATGCAATTGGCCAATCATAATGCCGCTTGGACCAGTAAATTGGGTGCTGCTTTCGGTTTGAAATCTCTATCAAGTGAAACAAAATCCAAAATGGAACCATATTTTGGTAAAATTGTACCACGACTCTATCGTTATAAATACGATCCAACACCTAAAATACAGAATTCTATGATTTCCATATGGGATTCTATTATAACAGATCCCAAAGAGGTGGTGGAAAAATATTATTGGGAAATTTTACGTGAAATCTTGGATAATTTAACATTTAATGAATGGCGTGTACGTATTGCTTGCTGTTTGGCGGTTAGAGATTTATTAAGGCGTCCAAATGGTCTAAGGTTACGGACAGATGAGAAAAAATTAAAGGTAGAGAAAGAAAGTCCCCAATCTCCTTCTACATCAAATAAAATGGACGTTGGTAAGTGTGTTTGTAAAAAGTGTAATGTGAAGGAAATTATTCAGACTGTTTGATTTCTGTTAATAAAGATGAAGTACCAGAACCAGAGCTTAAAGAATTATGGTATCAATTATTTAGAGTTATGGACGATATACACGAGGGTACTAGATTGGCAGCACAAGGTTCTGCTATGTTTTTGAGCAAGGTATTTTACGCGAATTTCTGAAATTCTTCTAACTAAAATTAATAATAATAATACTTAAAGCTTTGCGTTATTGCCGCCTCTTCGGATCATGGTAAATCTGGCACTGCTGTAGCTTCTTCCATTTTGCCCTTCCTTTTAGAGACTGGTGTCACTCATACGGTCGATGATATACGCAAGATTAGTATTAAAACTATATCAGAAATGATTGATTCTTCAGGTGCATTAATTGCACCACATTTACCTTCTCTCATACCGTGTTTGCTCAAAGCTACTGGCGAATTGGAATCGACGAAATTATCTTATCTTTCTACTCGCATGGGTGCTGATCATGATGCCCAAGAAAAGGTTGATACTTTAAGAGCCGAAGCCGCTAAAAGTCATCATACAACAGAGACAACTGCTAAGGTAAGAAGATAAATATAACAATTATAAAACGAATCAGAACTGATAACGTTTTCGAAAAATTATCGAAAGTACTTCGTTAGAACAATAAAGCTGTACAGCTTTAGTTATCGATAAATTATGATCATCAATGATAAACTATGTTATCGATAAATTTTCTGCAGAAAATTAAGATCAACAAATTTTCATATCATAAGTCGATATTCTTTTTTTTAATTTAAGTTATGAGAAAATTTATTGTATTGATAAATTTTTTCTATAGAAAATTATTGTTATCGATAAATTTTCTATAGAAAATTATTGTTATCGATAAATTTTCTATAGAAAATTATTGTTATCGATAAATTTTCTATAGAAAATTATTGTTATCGACAAATTTTCTATAGAAAATTATTGTTATCGATAAATTTTCTATAGAAAATTATTGTTATCGATAAATTTTCTATTGAAAATTATTGTTATCGATAAATTTTCTATAGAAAATTATTGTTATCGATAAATTTTCTATAGAAAATTATTGTTATCGATAAATTTTCTATAGAAAATTATTGTTATCGATAAATTTTCTATAGAAAATTATTGTTATCGATAAATTTTCTATAGAAAATTATTGTTATCGATAAATTTTCTATAGAAAATTATTGTTATCGATAAATTTTCTATAGAAAATTATTGTTATCGATAAATTTTCTATAGAAAATTATTGTTATCGATAAATTTTCTATAGAAAATTATTGTTATCGATAAATTTTCTATAGAAAATTATTGTTATCGATAAATTTTCTATAGAAAATTATTGTTATCGATAAATTTTCTATAGAAAATTATTGTTGTCGATAAATTTTCTATAGAAAATTATTGTTATCGATAAATTTTCTATAGAAAATTATTGTTATCGATAAATTTTCTATAGAAAATTATTGTTATCGATAAATTTTCTAAAGAAAATAAAAGTTATTGGTAAATTAATTATAGAAAATTAACGCTAACGATGATTTTCTTATAGAAAATAAAAGTTATCGATAAAAGTTGTATATTCTTTTAAATATATCAAAGGAGTTTTCTTGTAAATAATAATTTTTGTGTCACTTTTTAGTGCGTACGCTTTTTAGATTATCCAGCTTTAGAGAAAATGACACCCGCTATTTTGGATCTCATTAAAAGCAGCGTAAATTTGGGTACAAAAATAGCCTGTGCTCATTTCATATGTTTGGTAAGTAATAAGAGCTTGTTCTGAAAATAAACTATAATAATTTATTTTCCACTTTAGATCAGTATACGAGTTGGAAAGAAATGACTCCATTGGTGGGTAAATATTTAGGTGCTTGTTTTGTGGGTTTAAAAGATCGTAATGCCACCGTCCGTAAATATTATGCTAGTGCTATTGGACATTTAATAGGAATAGCAAAGGTGGGTTTAACAAATTAACGTGTTTGTAGTATTTTATGTGCTTAAAATTTTTTCTATGATCAGGAACAATCAATACGAAATTTATTCGTTAAACTTGATGGATTATACATGGAAAGTCCTAACAATCGCTCTGCCGTCCTTGTAATTCAGTCCATCAATAAACGTCACAGTGAATTACTCAAAGATTATTTAGACAGTGTTTTACCTTTAATGTTCTTTGCAATGCATGAAGAACCAAATGAAGAGAATAAATCAACTATCGAATTGTGGCGCGATTTATGGAATGAAATTAGTCCTGGAGATGCTGGAATACGCATGAATCTTAATGTTATAGTACCCAAATTGGAAAAGTCACTAAATGATGCCAGTTGGTCACGTAAAGCTCAGGCAGCTAATGCTATACAAACTATAGCAAAACGTTTAAAATCTCAATGGAAGAAGCTGATCGTTTACGTTTAATTTTTCTGTTAATAACTGGTCTGCAAGGACGCACTTTCCAAGGTAAAGAACGTTTGTTGCAAGCCTTAGCAGCCTTATGTAAGGGCCTCGATCATAAACATGAAATATGTGACAAAATTGTTGAGGCCGCCATGAAAGAGTGTCGCAAAGAAGAGCCACAATATCGTACTTTGGCTTTAGCAAGTTTGGGTGATATTTTAGAGGAACTGGAAAAAGATCGCTTTGAAGAGGTTTGCGAAGTACTTTAAATTGGTTTATGCTTTCTTAACTAATAAATATTTTACAAGGTTTATAAAATGATTTGGTATTTATTGGATAAAAAAGAATTACGACAACTTTCCAATTCGGACGATGAAGATGACGAAAATAACCATAAGGACTTGAGCACAGACGAGCGTAATAAACGTGCTAATATTTTAAATAAACTTAAAGAAACCGTTTGCGATACATTGGGTAAATCCTGGCCTAAAAATTCTGCCGAAACCCAAAAGAAATATCAACAATTATTTGCCGAACGTTGTTCTCAATGTTTACGCGATAACACGCGTTCTGTACAGGTCAGCTTAATGGTGGCCTTAACAAAATTCATAGAACGTTTGCAAGTGCTTAATAATGAACCCGAACAAGAGACGGATGGCAATAAAGAGAAAAAGGTAAAGGTTGATCTAGAATCGGAAAGAGATAGTATAATCGAGAAAATTTCACAAGATATTTTGTCTGCAGTCTCCTATGCATCAGGTAGGTTTCCAATGCATTACCTTTTTCCATCTTGGTTCATTATTTTTTTATTTTGTTTAGGGATTCCTCATACTGGTCTAAAGAAAGAAGCTTTAAATATTATTTTAATACTCATTAAACGTCTCACCGATGCCAAGGATATGAAACATTTAAATTTGATAAGACAGAATTTTGAAGAAAATTTGGAAAAATTCCAAAAGGACTCGGCACCCGAAATAAGATGTCGCATTAAGGATATCGAGGAAAAATTTAGCAAGTGTAGTTTTCATGATTATTAATTAATGAAAAAAGGAATTCTACTGCTAAAATTTCTTGCATAATGACTTTTTTGATTGAGGTAAAATTTGTATTTATTTAAATATAAAATGAGAAAAATAAAATGAAAATAATTTCATAGAAATAAATTCCTAATGTCTTTAGTAAGAGGAGAAAATATAAACACTGCTATAGTTTATAAAAGAAATAAAGCGTAATAATTTATAATCATACAAAATTTACTTCTGGCAAAGATACGAATCTTTGATTTAAAATTAAAATCGAATACAAAATAAATTTATCAACAAATATTGAGAAACATCTTTCCTGCCAAGTTGTGGAAGAATTAACTAAAGTTTACATTTTTAATGTTTCCAAAAAATTCAATTCATTATAGATTTCAAAATTTGAAACAAATTACAAATTTTATTAACACAACTTCAGAAAAATTAAATCTTTACGAAAAAATTTTTTTTCACTCAAAAACAAATTTCGAATATAAAAAATTTTAAATACCTGTTAAAATTGAATAATAAATAAATAATTCTGGATGAATTCTGCTTTTAGTTAAAATGTTATCAAAAATATATATATTTAATAAAAAATTAAGACTTTGTTAAAAGAAAATTCACTATTTTTTCAACAATTTAAGTTTTATCGAAATTTCTAAATTTTTATATAAAATGTTAAGATTTTCATCTAAAATTAACCAATTTTTTTATCAAAAATTTTAAAATTTGTAGAAAGTTTTGAATTTCACAAAATCTTACACTTAACTCTAATTGAAAATGTTACTAAAATTTTCCAAATTTAAGTGAAATTTACTAAATTAAACCGAAACTAAAATTTCATAAAAATTTTTATAATTTGTTCAGAATAAATTAATTTTCAACTAGAGAGCTAAAAAAATGTTTAACAAAATTTTTAAATTTTAGTATAATTGAAATTTAAAAAATATAAATTTTTTTAAATTTTATTATTAAAATTTCACCAAAATTAAAAAAATCTGAAAAAATTTACAATTTCTCAAAAATTCAAGTTTTCATTAAATATTATATTTTTTATCAAAAAATTAAAATTTCAAAAAAATCGATCAAATTTTCATAAAAAAATTCATTTTCTACAAAAAAAAAAAAAAAAAAAAAAAAATATTAATTTTACAAAAATTTATTATTCATAATTTTACCAGAAATTTCAGTTTTCCAAAAAATGTTTGATTTTCATCAAAATAAGTTACACTTCAGTTCTAGTTGAGATCTACTTCAGTTATAGGTCAGCTCTAGTTATGATCTAGTCCAGTTATAGTACAATTTTAAAATTCATTTCTGTTCTAGTTCAGATCTATTTCAGTTCCACTTTAGTTCTAATTTAGGTCGAGTTCCGTCTCACTTTAGTTCTACTTCAATTCTATTTCATATCTTGTTCAGTTCCAGTTCATTTCAGTTCAAAACAAAATTTACAATACTTCAATTTAATCATATTTTTCTATAAATTTTTGTTTTTATAAAAATAAAAAATATTTTTATCTTTTTATTAAATATTAAATATATTTTATTTAAACATGTCTTAGAGAAAAAGTCAATAAACCCTTTATTGTTTTAAATCTAATTGCTGGACGTTAAGGAAAAATCTTTCGTCATACAAAAAAATATTAAAAATATTTATATGTGTCTGATTATAAAAACAAAACAATGATTCAACAATTTTTGAAATCTACTCTTTGATTTGCATTTAATCTTTTAATTTAAAACTAATTCAGGGAGGCCTGATTTAATGATAATAAGGGGAACTTCTATATAAACAAACATATGTCAACTGTAGAAAAATAAACAAACATAATTGTGACAAATTAATTTAATAAAACTGATATGCACCTGCATACAATAATCATTATATTATAAATATAAATTTAATTAAATTATCATTTTCTCTGCATATTATTAAAAATCATCGCATTTTACAAATTATTTCCATAGAATATAAGATGGGCCTTGAGATGACGGGTAATAAAAATGTTTCCCATAGTCACAATGATGTTATTAAAAATTTGCATGGATTTTTGTTAATAATCATCACTTAGTACTTTTTTCTTCTACGATCAATTTCACGACAGATTGTTTTGAAATGTATATAAAAAATTATAATTTGTTTCGTATTAAAACATTTTCAAGATAAGAATTTAGAATAAAATAAATCTCTATTAAACAAGTAAGTAGAAAGTGAAATAAAAATTTCGCAAGTATATAACGAGCTGAATCTGGCAAACAAATCATTCAGTCTTTAGAGGAAATTGAAAAGTGAAACAATTCAATTTATTAAATAAAAACTTAATTAAAATAAAATGTTTTTAACGGAAATTTTAATTGTTATTGCCACCGTTATTGGCATAATTACTTTGTGGCTTAAACATCATTACAACTATTGGCAACGTCATAAGATTCCTTATATTAAGGCTCATCCCATATTTGGTAACTTTAAAGATCTTGTTCTGTGGAAAACTGATCCATGTGCCCATTTTCAAAACTTATACGATGAACATGGTGTTATTGGTGGCAAACCTAATGATAATCCCGTTGTTGGTTTACATGTTTTCAATAAGCCTTGCTTGTTGATTCGTGATTTGGAATTGGTGAAAAATGTTTTAATCAAAGATTTCAATCAATTCTCAAATCGTTATTCATACTCTGATCCTCATTCGGATGCTGTGGGTGCCAACACATTGTTCTTTGCCAAAAATCCTAAATGGAAGAATATACGTTCAAAATTGACACCCGTATTTGCCAGTGGGAAAATCAAGCAAATGTTTCCTTTGGTTGAAGAGGTAAGTTTTTCAAAATGAATTTTAGTGAATTAAATTTTTGAAAATTAAAGGTGAAATTAAAAATTACATTTATAAAATAATTTATGATAAATTTCTCATTATCCAAATTAAAGATTTTCGCTAAAGCTTGACTTGATACAAAAATTTCCTGAAAATTCAAATTTCTGATTTTTCTATTTTTAGAATTAATAGAAAATTTTGATTTGTAGAAACCATCTATATTAGATATACGTTTAATTCAGTATAAAATTGGGCGCAATAATTTTTTCTTAGCAATGAAGTCGTCAGTTTTAAATTTCTTTAAGTATTTTTTCACCTTAACATTTTTTTTAAGCAACTGATAAGACCAACTTAAACCAAACAATGATTTATTAAACAATTTAAAAATGTTTTTAGATTTTTGGGCAAAATATGCAATAGAATTTTAAATTCGCAAAAAAATCTTAAAAAATCAAAATAAGAATATACGTCATCAAATATAGACGCATAAAACATAAAAATTAAGAAATTGATTTAAAAATTTCATTAAATTTATTTGCAAATAAAAAATAACAAAATAATGTTTTTATTAAAAAATTTCCATTTTCAAAATTTTAGTCAAAAACAAATAGTTTAGAAAACAAATTAAATTTCGGCAGATGTTTCAAATTTATTGTACTATTATAAGGTAAAGATCTCGAAATTTCTAATTTCTCAATAATTTAAGAAGTCATTTCAATTTAAAATATTGAAAAAAGGGGTTGAAATGAAAGTACGCAGATGTTTAAAATAGTATACTTTCTCAAGAAAGGTAGAAATTAAATAGTTTAATCTTCTTTAATGTGTTACATTAAGATTTCTAAATTTAGCTAAAGCCAAGTTCAATTTAAAAATCCTATTTTGAAAACAACATTCCCCGCTATAAATAACGTAAGAGTTTAAACTCCATTAGAAATATTGCGTCTTATTGCTTTTATTATACGAAGATTAAAATTAAAATTTCTTTAAGGAAAATATCGACACGTCATTTTCTTTTTTAAGCTTAAGATTTTCTTGTCCCTTTTCCACCAATTTCACTCTTTACTTCCAAATGAAATATAATTTCAATTCTTTTCTTTATAATTTAAAATTTAAATCATTATATATTTTATTATTGTTAAATTGAAATTAGTAACTATGATTTTATGTTTATGAAAAAAATATCAGTTTAAACTAAAAATAATTAAATTTAACATTTTATAAAATATTCTTCAGCAAAACTACCAAATTCTTTATCAGTTTAACAATATAAAATTCATATTTTTCTAAAAAAGAAAACTAAAACTATAATTAAAAAATAACTATTGAAAAAATATACGATTAAATTAAAAAAAACTGTAATTTGTCTCAAAATATTGATTAAATTTCAAGTATAAAATATTATTTTCGACCGAAATTAATTCATAATTTAACTATTAAGGAATTTGTAGTTTGAATAAAATAAAAAAAGAAGAAAAACAAGATCAAGCTTTTTTTAAATAGGAATGAATAAGCTTTCTCTTTAGGTCCTTGTCTGAAATAAACAAAGATTTTTAAAATCATAAAATTCTTAAAACTAATTAGCAAAGTATAGAGAAAAATTAACTTAAAATTAATTTTGAGTTTGCTTATCAGCCTTGGGTGTTGAAGAATTTGAATCATCTGATTCTTCGGCAGGCGAATCACTATCATTTCCTTCCAATTTTTTAACACCTTCATCGCCTTCTTCTGCTAACTCTTCTTCAGCCTCATTTTCATTAAGCATTTCGGTGAGTACAGAAACTAAATGTTTAGCTTCTTCTAATTGCTGACGTGATGTATTCAACTCTTCTTCTAAGCCCTCAATGCGTTCATATAAACGTTGATTTTCTTCCAAAGATTGTTCTAAAGCCTCACGTCTTTTCTCAGCCAAACGTTCCCAATAATGTTCACCGGGTTTTTCCTCACTGCACAAATCTTCAGCAGTAATCTTTTTATTATTTGAAGAGGATTTAGAATCTGGACTGGTTTGAGTTTCTGCAGCTTTGGTTTCTATCTTTTTACGTTTCGCATATTCGGTGCTATTCGTTGAGAGTGTAGTCTCATTGACAACGGCTGCTTTAAGGCGACTCAGTTTGTCTAATTGTGGACGTCCGGTTAGATTTTCTTTATCGGTGGCTACACCTTGTAAAACTTTCAAGGTTTTACGTTGATTTTTCAGATTCTCTTGTTGTTCAGCCGCCGATTCAACTTGGATGTAGACTTTTTTTGTAGCGGCACTAGACATGTTTAAGTTTAAGCGATTAATTAACAAAAACACAGACACACACAGTTTATATAGTTTGTTTTCTTATTTGGAATGTTTATAAATGCTTAAGCTTATATTTGGTTATTAAGCGTTTTGTTATTTAATGTTTTTTTTTTAATAAATTCTTTTGTTTTATGATTAAACTCACTTAAAAAACGATGAGGACATCAGGCTTAATGCTAGACCACAGTTTTCTTTATGATTCTTTTTGTTTAAAATAGTTTTCAAATAGCTTTAATACGAAATACTCAAAGGCAAATACAACATGAGAATATTTTTCCATAACGTCAAACCACGCGCCTTTTTTGTCTATATAACTAAGCGAAGTTGGCTGCAGTTGAGCATAAACATAAACAAACTCACTATGTGTAAGTGCTACATAACAGAAGATGGCGAGAAATGTAAACAAATCAAATATGAGAAAACTGATAAAGAATTAATAAAAAATAATACAATACAATATAAATAAATTAACAAATGATTAAATATACTATTGCAGAGCATGTTCTCGTGTTAAAATTAATGTTATTTTTACTGTAGTGCTTAGTTTAAAAACTGTGTTTCGCTATTTTACACTAGATGGTAGCTAATGTAAACGACCCTCAAAGAACTACACTGTAAGATAACCAATGTTTATATAGAGCATTAGTTTTCCGATATTTTTAAATATACAAATTTTAACAAATCATTAATCTTTTATTAAAATCAGTAATCAGTACAATTATTATAATCACAACAATATATTCACCCTCAGAATCTTAGACTTTTGATTTCAAACAGTCACAATGATTTAGCATTTGTCCCTGACAATAAAAAAATTTGCAATCAACTATGATGCAGCAATTTTTCTTGCAAATAGATTTACGCAAACAATCTATGTGTAATAAAAATATTTAAATGCATTTCAATACTTATCACTAAATTCAATCCAGTTTTGCTAAGTAAGCTTGACTCATCACTTTTTTTTCGAAAGTAAACGCTTAATAAAAGTTTGTCATAATTAAAAATTATAAATATTTAATAAAACACTATGATTTCCTATTTTTTTAGATTGGCCGTGAATTAGACAAATACCTTTGCAAATTGACTGAAAATACTCCCAACAACAATGTCCATGAGGTCAAGGATATTAATGCTCTCTATACGACCGATGTTATTGCCACCGTTGCTTATGGTGTTCATGCTAACAGTTTAGAAAATCCTGATGGTGATTTCCGTGTTAATGGCAAACGTATTTTCGATTTCAACAAACGGCGTTCCATTGAATTCTCTTGCATGTTCTTCTTCCCCAAATTGGTCAAATTAATGAAATTCAAATTCTTCTCTCCCGAAACCACTGTGTTCTTGAAGAAAACCATTAAATATGTTATGGATGAACGTGCTAAGTCTGGCTTGAAACGTAATGATCTTATTGATATTTTGGTTAAATTCCGTAAAGAAGCAGAAACCGATAAAACACATTTTGCCAATGAACTCGATTCGGTTATTGCCCAAGCTGCCATTTTTTTCTCGGCTGGTTTTGAAACTTCCTCAGCTACCATGTCCTTTACCCTTTACGAATTGGCTAAACATCAAGATGTCCAACAACGTGTCAGAGATGAAATTCGTGAGGCTTTGCAAAATAGTGAAAATGGCGAATTGTCTTATGAACAATTGAACGATTTGAAATATTTGAATAATGTCATTTTGGAAGTATTACGCTTGTATCCACCTCTACCTTTCTTGGATAGAGAATGTACTGCTGAAAAGGGCTATTCTCTACAACCTCAAGTTGATTTCACCATTCCTCCTGGAATGCCTGTCTATATTGCTGCTAATGCCTTGCAAAGGGATCCTAGAGTAAGTTAAGAAAACTGCTATTTACAAAAACTATAAACTTTTTAACATTTTATTTTTTCTGCCTTATAGTACTTCCTAGAGCCCGATAAATTCGAACCTGATCGTTTCAACTCTGAAAATAAATTGTACAACAATTTGGGTGCATACATGCCGTTCGGTGTTGGTCCCCACAATTGCATTGGTGAACGTTTTGGCATGATTCAAACTAAAGTTGGCTTGTTCAACTTCTTGCGTAACCACTATGTAACACCCTGCGAAAAAACCTCTCCTGAAATGAGATTAAGTCCATATGCCTTGATCATTCAATCAGCTGATGGTATATACCTTAATCTTGTAAGAGATCCTTTAATTTAAGTAGTTTTTAATAAAACATATTTCCTACTAATTTTAAGTTTTAAGTTTTTAGTCTTAAGTGAAAACAATAATATTGATCTGTTATTTAAAACACAAAAATACACAGCCTTTATTATTTATTTTATATGGAAATTAACAATATAATAAACCCTTTCAGCCATTTTGTTCTTTAATAAATTTCAAATAAATGCCACCTTTAGCCTGCAGCATAAAATATTTGGCATCAAATTTGATTTCTTTTAGGAGTTTTCTTACACTTTTGAATTTGACAAATTTTCAATATATGAGCAAGACCAAGTTTAACTTGTAGTAAACCTAGGCGACTGCCAATGCAACCATGTGGTCCAACTCCAAAGGGTAAATATGTCATGGGATTTATATGTGGAAAATTCTCGGGGGCAAAACGTTCTGGACGAAATGTTAAAGGATCTGGCCAATACTGTAAGAATATAGAAAATTACAGATCGATTTAATGGTAAATTACAATTTGTTTGCGAATATTGGATAAACAAGTTAATAATGTCGATCGAAAACATATGGTATTTTGGAGCATAAATATCTGTTGTTATAATTGTTTATTCGATAGGACTAAATGTTTTGCATTTGAAATACAACTTTCAAGCTTTGGAAATTGTTTTCGATTTAATTAAGAGTTGACTACAGGTCCAAAATTTGTCAAGTTTGTGGATGGTCTTTTAGATGTGTAAACTTCCTAGTTTTTTGGAAATAATCCTATAACTTTTCAACTGATGGAACTACCTTAACAAAATATGGTTATAGCTTAAGTGTTTTCGGTTTAATTTAGTGTTAATTACAGGTTAAGGGGTGGAATGGTCTTCCAAATTTGATACTTTTAATTTTTGTTAAAAAAGTGGCACTGAACTTTTTGAACTTATGTGTAATTTTTTGGATCCAAAATATATTTTCTGTCGGTTGTATTTTACAACGACAACGAGATAATTTCAATGAAAAATTTCAAATTTTGAAATACTTTTTATTCGAATTGGGTTTCTTGGTATTTATTATTGAAAAACTGGCAGTATTATTAATTCTCTGATCTATGGATACTTTATATATACTTAAGATACATTATACTGAAATTTCAAATTAATATCGACGTTTGTTTTCATTTATTTAGAGTTTAAACATCGATTTTATTTTTCAAAAACTGAGCGAAAATTCAAAATTTTAATTTCTTTTCAGAAAAAACTGAATTTAAAAAAATCGTTTTAGAACCATTATGCATTATTAACTTGTATACCCAATATTTAAAATTAAATTAATTAATACTTACCTTTGGATCTCTTTGTAAACCCAATATGGATACATATAAGGGCATACCCCTAGGGATAAACAAATCCTTAGTTAAATAAAATCCCTTGGGAGAATCTGGACCCGGTGTACATTCTCTATTTATAAAAGCTGCAGCAGGATACATACGCAAGCCTTCACAGACCACTTGATGTAGATAACTTAAGGACTGAAGTTTTTCATATGACAAAAAAGTCTCCTTTTCGAAAGCCTCTTTTAATTCTAAACGTAAACATTGTTGTATCCAAGGATATTTGCTTAATTCATATAAAATGAAACTGATAATTGAAGATGACGTTTCAAAACCTGCCAATAAAAATATGCCCACTTGGGAGGGAATAAAATCGGGATGTTGTAAATAGGAATGTTCTAAAGAATCTGTTTTTTGAAATTTTTGTAAAACATCTAATAAATCTCCTTGATGGAAAGACTCTTTACAGCCCATTTGTCGTTGTTTAAAAATATCCGAAGTAAAGTCACGCATAAATTTTGAATAGGATGCACTAAAAGCTTTAGCTCTTAATAATGAAGCCAAATGGGGTAAAAAGAATATAATAAAAAAATCCAATACTTTTTTAAAATTCGCCTTGAATAAATCTTTGGTTTGTTGTCTTAAACAAGAAAAGCCATTTTCCAAACCTTTAACATTTATGCCATAGTGTAATATTGAGGTGAGATCTGTGGTGAATAAAGCACACATTTCCTTAACTTCCATTTCAATTGTTTCGCCATTACCCTCACTTTGTTCAAATTGCCTTAATATATACAACTCCAATTCCCGGGCAATCTTTAACATTAGAGGATACATGCGATATTTTATTTTCCCGGTGGTAAAAACTTGAGACATTTTCTTTCTGCACGTATGCCAAATATTATATTTTGATAGAGGTAAAGTCAAATAACCCATATGATCATTTTTGCCATCGGCTGCCTCGAAGCGATTTAAAAACATATTAGAGTCCTTGATAAAGATCTGTTTAATTAAATCGGGATCGCGTATTATAAGTGCAGGTTGATGCAATAAGAATATGCCACCATATTTGTGATATTTTAGTCTCGGATGATCGTGGAAAGATTGAAAGAGTTCACCAAAAGATACTTTAAAGAGGAAAAGTTGCAAAAGGTTTCCTATCAGTGGCAAAGGCTTTACATATACTATGCGACGTCTCTGCCAATATGTGTTTAAGTATTTAAGAGTTAAATGGATGATGGCAATTATAAGGAAAATGGTACAAATTGTATTGAGATCAAACATCAAAAAGCTGAAAAGAGAATAAGGAATGAAATAAATAGAGAAATTAGTAAAAAAGAGTCAAATAGGTTATAAGGATCCAATGATTTTGGCAAGTATAAATAATGGCCAGTTTTGCAATTGTGATACCCTACAAATATTTCATTTAAAGGAAACAACAGATTGAAGTCGACCTGTACTTTTAACAAATTAAAAAACTAAGATTTTAAGAGCGCACAAAACGAATTTTTGGAAATATTTCTGTAACGTGCCGGAATGAACTGAAATTCTTCGGCCAAAGGTTGTCACCTCAGCAACGGAAGAGAGAAGTACACACAGAGAAGCAACGCATTCCGACTGTACTGCTCCGCTTTGATAAATGTACTATTTCTTTCCAGCTGTTACAACAAAATGAAATTTCACTAGTTACTTTTAAGTCAATTTTTGGACTTGTTATATGTAGTCTAGAGGAAGAAGACTCCAAAAAAAATCAAAACAGAATATTTATCAATGGACAAGCTATTGAGTCTAAGCTTTCAAAGTTATATAGTTACACTCCTTTGCTATCAACCAACTGTTCAGATATATATTTATTTGCAAAAAAAAATCGATTCTGCGCCATTGTATAGTGTAGGCTTTTATATAGACCGAATATTATTTATTTATTTGTTATTCGAGTGTATGTGAGTAACCACTTTATCGCCAAAACACGTATCGTAAGAATATTGAAAACATTTTAAGTGCGCCCCATGTTTATCGTGAAAAGACTATAGTAAAGACAACAGGTTATCTCCTGGATTAAGTCCTTATTAAATTAACTGCTCGAGAGCTTAAAGTAAATAGTTGTGTCCTTTTTTTAAACTATCGGATAGATAGTTCGGAAAAGGCACTGTAAACTGTTGGGTTTTCTTACACATGTAAAGTGATGTATACTGAATTCGCCCCGGTGTATAAATAAGAGGCTAATTTCGCTTAAATAATTATTTCTGAATTGATTTTTAAGGTCTCATTTGAGTGTGAATTTGAGACCTTTCAGTTTATGTCCATCAAGATCATTTTTAATTATTTAAAAATTTTAACAACTTAAAAATTTCAAATTCTGACATTAAAATTGATTTTGAAAATATTTTTTTTTGTTATGAAATTATCACCGATCTTCGATAAGAAAAATTTACATAACTTATTATTTTCAAAAATATATAATTTCTTTTATGTTAATGAGTAAATAAATAAAAAAACATTTAAAATAAATTTTTCTTATAACCAAAAATCATTAGTTTGACTTGAGATCGCTTGTCATGTGGTTGTGGGGAGATTTTAACGTATTTTCAATACTTATCCTTATAATTGCGATCACTCTTTATATATTTTTAAAATATCGTTATAAATATTGGTTACGCTATGGAATACCCCAAATACCACCCACTATGTTTGTGGGGAATTTAGGACCCTTACTACGTATGTCCAAAAGTTCAGCTCATGTAATACAGGATTTTTATCATTATCCTAAAGCAAGAACAAGGCAGTAGTGGGTTTTTATTTATTTCATACACCAGCCTTGTTGATACGTGATCCGGAACTAATAAAACGTGTTTTAATAAAAGATTTTCATAGATTTTTCTGATCGGATATTGTCGTTCGGATGTGTTGAGAGATCCTTTGGGTTCACAAAATTTATTCTTATAAAAAATCCCGCTTGGAAGGAGATACGCTTTAAACTGACACCGTTTTTTAGCAGCAGCAAATTGAAACAAATGTTTCCTTTGGTGGAGGAGGTAACGATAATGATTTTATTAAGGAATTAAAATAATATTTTATTAATATTTTTCACCACCAGGTTGCTCAAAAACAAACTATCTGCTAAAGATGCCTTTAACACAGCCAGATAATTGTTTTGAACTGGAATTGAAAGAGTTATGTGCTCTTTATACCACCGATGTTATAGCCACTGTGGCCTTTGGAGTTGCTGCAAATTCATTTCAATTTCCCAATGGTGATTTCCGCAAAAATGGTCGGGAAATATTTCGTTTTAATATTCGTAGAGCTCTTAATTTTACGGTCATATTCTTTTTGCCTCATCTGGTTCCCTATTTGGGTATAAAAATTTTGGCCGATGAACAAACAAAATTTTTACGTTCACTATGAATTATGTTCTGGAGGAACGGGAGAAATCTGGCCAAACACGTAATGATGTAATCGATATTTTAATAGAATTAAAATGCCACAAAATCTCAAAATGGCACAAAAAGGGGGATTTAAAATTTGAGGGAGATTTATTAGTGGCCCCAAGCAGCGATATTTTTTACTGCAGGTTTTGAATCTTCTTCCGCCACAATGTCCTTTGCTCTTTACGAATTGGCTCGTAATCCTCAGGTACAAGACACCTTAAGGCAGGAGATAAAACAAGCCCTAAAAGAGCATAAGGGTAAAACTACCCCAAAGTTGGTGGATTCAATGGAATATTTACAAATGATAATAAGTGAAACCTTGAGATTATATCCACCTTTACCGTTTTTAGATCGAGAATGTTGTGGAGAAAAGGATCAACTTTATTCATTGGAACCTTTCCAGCAATATAGTTTGCCCAAGGGAATGCCGGTTTATATACCAGTTTATGCTTTGCATATGGATGAAAAGGTTAGAACTTTTGATATATTATTTTGATTTTTGTGCTAAAAAATGATTCCTTTCTCTGTGTCAAGTATTTCCCCCAACCTTTAGAATTTAAACCCGAACGTTTCTCTAACGAAATCGCAATCCATAACACCTTACACCTATATGCCTTTCGGTCTAGGACCTCGTGCTTGCATTGGTGAACGTTTTGCTTATTTACAAACTAAAATCGGTTTAATCGAGTTCTTACGTAATCATCGTGTTGCCTTGAGTGATAAAACTTTGCCACAACTGAAATTGGATCCAAAAGCTTTGATTTTACAATCACAGGGTGGTATTCATCTAAAGGTTATACGAGATCCTTTAAGAATATGAAACTCTTTAATTAAAAGTTAATATTTTATTGTTTTTGTATCTTGATTTTAAAACACTTCACTAGTTCGGAGTTTGTAGTTTACTAATCTCAGTAGAATTGAAGTAAAACTTTAAGTAAAAAAAAGAAAATAACAAATTTAACGAAAAAAATTTGACGTGTTTTTCGTAATTGAGTAGAGTTGTCGCAAATTTCATCTGTAATTAATGAATCACGCAAAAACTTTATTTAATTAAAATACCGTAAAAAACTGTTACTTAGTTTCTTGAAAATAAAATGAGGGGGGGGGATGTGAGTGAATGTTTATCATAGATTTATTAAAGATTTTCTTATTATACACCAATAAATTTTATAATATTGTATTATTATTGTACACCAATAAATTATATAATTTGTATATCGTTCTATTAAGGAGTATGAAAAACGTAATAATTTCCTTACCATAACAGTTACTTATTTTTGGGGCAATCCAATCTCCTTTGGGGTGTTACATTCTACACATTTAATATTTATAAACTAGAAAACACTATATCCAATTTTCGAGAATGGGTTTATAATTTCCCATAACTTCTGCTTCCATCTCAAATCATAAAATTAAATTCTATGAGGGCAGGTCCAATTTTCATGACTGCTTCAAAGTGAAGCAGGTATTTACTGGCTGCTTATTTATTGAGCTAATTTCAAATAGGAAACTTTTCAAAACGAAGACCAATAATCGAACAAGTTTGAATTATAGTGATGTCAAATGCGGATTGATAAAAAATAGTTTTTTATTTTTATTATAAATCGCAACTAAGGTTGCCATTTCATTCATGTCATTTCACACTTATCGCGTCATCGTCATTATCGCTTTAAAGTCTTTTGCTTGCCTTCGAGAGTTTATGTATTATTCTTACACATTGGTGAATGCTGAGACGTCGCATAGCGTTATAAAGGGTTACGTTATAGGGTTTTTATATATTGACCATGTTCTTTTGATTTTAAATATATACGTCGAGAACTGGTTAACAATTAAAATACTTAAGTTTTTAATTGCCATAGTTTCACATAGGAAGGAGGGTTCTCGGATCGCGATTTGGAAATCTTATGTTAGACAATACTCAACAACCCATCGCTTTGTTGTTGTCTTTGGATTTCTCATACTTGGTACGTTTGTGTGATGACCCGGAAATATGAGTGCTTGAAGCGACGCCGTTGGAAATTTTCAATTCAATTTTTCACTAAAAATTTCAATTTTCACTTAAAAATTTCAATTTTCACTAAAAATTTCAAATTTTTCACTAAAAATTTCAATTTTTCACTAAAAATTCAAATTTTCACTAAAAATTCAAATTTTCACTAAAAATTCAAATTTTCACTAAAAATTCAAATTTTCACTAAAATTCTAATTTTCACTAAAATTCAAATTTTCACTAAAATTCAATTTTACTAAAAATTCAAATTTTCACTAAAAATTCAAATTTTCACTAAAAATTCAAATTTTCACTAAAAATTCAAATTTTCACTAAAAATTCAAATTTTCACTAAAATTCAAATTTTCACTAAAAATTCAATTTTCACTAAAATTCAAATTT
Organism: Cochliomyia hominivorax; assembly: GCA_004302925.2. Lineage (NCBI taxonomy): Eukaryota > Metazoa > Arthropoda > Insecta > Diptera > Calliphoridae > Cochliomyia > Cochliomyia hominivorax. Next base: position 10,964,735 of record PYHX02000494.1, read on the forward strand.
TCACTAAAAATTCAAATTTTCACTAAAAATTCAAATTTTCACTAAAAATTCAATTTTCACTAAAATTCAAATTTTCACTAAAAATTCAAATTTTCACTAAAAATTCAAATTTTCACTAAAAATTCAATTTTTTGTAGAATGTTTACACAGGACAGTCAGTCAGACGGACGGTCGGACTGACTTCATTATATCAATTCAGAAAGTTAATTGATCGGTAACTGCACAAACACATTATAATCCAACCACCTATAGTGGTATAGGGTTTATATATTAGATTAAATAGGAAGGCCTTTAAGTTATTAAAATATGCCTCTATCGGTAAAAATAATTATGAAGAATAAATTTTCCTTTCCTTCCATTGACAATGATTATTATTTCCCTTGACTGTATCGATCATGTATTAAACAAAAGTTTAATTACTTTACACAACGAATTTAACATCAATAATTAACAACTTTCTAATACATTTTAATCACTTCCTATCAAAATATATTAAATAATACCAAAAGAATGTAACCTATTATTACGTATTAACTTATCGCATGCATACATATATACATATATAATTTATTAACTTCTATATATTTTTTATAATTCCTATTAAATTTATTTTTATACCCTACACCACCACACAAGTGGTGAGAGGTTATATTAATTTAGTCATTCCGCGCGTAACGCTTAGAGGAATCATCTCAGACCCCATAATGTTTATATATTTTGCTCAAATTATCTGAGTAGATTAGCTGTGTCCGTCTTACCCTCCGTTTGTCTGTTTGTTATTGCAACACTCATATCCACAATAATTGACAGAGCTCTATGAAATTTGTCCTGAGTATTTGTTATAGTACTTAGAAGTTTCCATTTAAAAGAAGCAAAATCGTTCCAAGTATATAAAAAGTTATAGACCAATATCTGAGGCATCCTTTAAGTTTAAGCAAATATTTTCTTAAAATTGTCAATTATAAATTGATAACTAAAATAAAATTTTGTCATAATATTAAGTTCCAAAATGATCAATCGGTTCTGTGGAAAAAAGTTAAGCCAAAAATATAACTAATTTTATGACTCATCAAGTGTTTCGTGTTGTATTTAAGAACAACTGGTATATATTGTATTAGTCTGTTAGTGTAAGTGTGAGGGTATTGAAGATTCGGCACAGCCGATTATAGCATTCTTACATGTTTTATTATCAAATTAATTTAATTATTTAATTATTAAAACAAAAACAAATCTATAACAACAGCAGATTTGTTATAAGTAATAAACGTTTGATTGTGTGGTGTCAGTGTCAATGACCCAACACTAAATTAATAGAAAACACGTAAAAAAGTTATACTTTATATACACGTGAATAAACAGTGATAAATGTCATTCGTAATTATTTAGTGGAAACATTTTGCTGTCAAATAAAAATCTTGTATAATTTTCAAATGAAATTTTTAATAATATTAAATTGTATTTTGAAGTATAACTTATGGGTTGGGGAAGTCCATGTTAGCAAAGGTACTTCTATAGTAAAAGTACTTACTAGAGGACAAATTAGAATATAAATTTTATTTTTTAAATGAAAGATAAAGAAAACCAAATTTCATTTTTATTTTATTTGAATGACTATGAATGATTAGAAACAATTAATTTAAACAAATTAGGTAGTGAATTATTATAAAAATCTGCTGAGTTCATATACATATGTTTATATAGTATAAATAATCTTATCAAACGCGTGGGAAAAAATTGCAAAATAATATTTTGTTAAAAAGTGAAGTACATTTTAGATTTAATTAAGAAATGATTTTAGCAAACAAAAATATAATTTAATTGAAATTTGACATCTGGTAAACAATTTGACATATCATTTTTGATTATCTTAAAATTTTTTAAAGAAAAAATGCTGTTTGAACTTTAATTTTTCGAATTCATTAAAATTTATAACATCTATTCAATATAACAAAGCTGAGCTACTGGTTTAACAAAAAAAAACGTGTTCTTTTTAAGAGGTTTCTCCCATTACAGATGTCTTGAGTTGTGTAGTTATGTAAGCAAGGTAATTTTTTGAAAGATTTTAGCTTTTATATTTGTTCCTTCTCATAAAAACTAAAAAAAATATTTGAAAAATACCGAAATTTCGATAGGGCTAGCGTGGAAATTGATTCCCCTCAAGTCCTCGTATTTGTTTTTATATACATTTACATTATACATTCTTTCAGAATTGAATTAAAATTATATAGTCGAGAAGGAAATAATTAATTCTGAAAGTGAAAAATGTTGCCACCTATTTGAAAAATGTTATAGTTTTATAAAGAAATCTTAACGGAAAAGCTTGTAAACTAAATTGTGATAAATGAAGTTAAACATCAAAAAAGAGAACTTTCAGTTTTATAAGAAATTACATTTTTAAAAGCGTTTTTTACGGATTGGAATTTT